>JAPPVO010000019.1:53983549-54400716 GCA_030407325.1 Camellia japonica
AAGAAACTATAGAAACCAGATGCAGACTTGCGATCAATAACATCACAGCCAATCAGAGCAGCATAGGCCACCAAGTCTAAAGAGGAAGTAGAGGACAACAGTAAGCCCTGAAAGATGGTACCCCTGAGATAGCAAAGAAGATGCGAACCAAGCAGCGCTCAATGGGTAGAGCGAGAGCAGAAGAAACAAACTGACTAACCACCATGAACATCATAAGCAAGATCAAGGCGAGTGTGTGAGAATGTGTTCTTTTTTCCTTATAGGATTAGGAATAAGTGTCCTATATCTATTAGAATTCTATATATCAGTGTATTCATGTAGGATTATGAATTAATGGTCTATAAAATGATGTATTCTTTGTTCAATCAATTGAAGACTAATATAGTTTATTTAAAAACTTACAACAGTCAGATAAACTAAACACACACAAGCTCGGCGATTATAAAGTGGGATCATCCACCGGGACACCATCAGTAGAGTTGAGTTTCACATTAAGCTCCATAGGTGGTATTAGAAACCTTAGTATCAGTAAGACCAGCACAGTGAATGACTTCAGCATACTAGTTGAGACAAAAAAAAAGCCCTTTGGAGAAGAAGCAATCTCAATACAAGAAAATACCGCAATGGACCCAGATCTTTCATTTCGAAGGTGCAGAAGAGATGCGCTTGACCTTAGAAATAGCAGAGGAGTCAAAACCAGTTGATGACATCATCCATCCATAGTAAGAGAGCAACAAAACCAGTCGAGGTATGTCTCAAAATAAAGCAGAGTCGAAAGCAGAAGGATGAAAACCCAAGCTTGGTAACAGCAGTCTGAAAGGATCTTATCAAGCACGAGGAGACTGCTTTAGACCCATACAGAGCACGCCGAATGCGACAAACTTGGCCAGAGGAATGGTGAAGGCCAGGGGGGAGGACGCAGTTAAACCTTCTCAGTGAGATAGCAATTAAGAAAAACATTCTTAACATCTATCTCGTAAAGAGGCCAAGAACGAACGAGATAGCAGCGACAGAGATCAAAGTACGGACAATGGTCATCTTGGCAACAGGAGCAAATGTCTCTCATAATCAATACCATACTCCTGGGAGAAAACCTTTGATAACAGACGAGCCTTGTAGCACTTAAGAGAAACCATCAGAATGAGTCTTGACTTGTAGGCCTATTTGCAACCAACCAGATTCTTACCAGCAAGCAAAGGAACCAACTCCCAAGTACTAATTTCTATAGAGCAAACACAACTCATGTCCATAGCTTGAACCCAATAAGGATCCTAACAAGCTCCTTGTAATAGTGAGGTTCTGAAAAAGAGTGAATAGCAGACAAAAAAGTATAATAAGAAGTAGAAAAATATATATTCGACCAACCAACCTGTTTAGAGGATGACATGCTTGAATGGGATATCGGTGTGCAATAAGATCAGAGTTGTCAGAAGCAGAAGGATCAAAACAAGGGCAGAGACAACAGTGAAGGAGGAGCCTTGCGACGAGAATAAATAACAACAGATGAGGAGAAGAAGCCGAAGGAGGATAATCAGCCAAAGTGAAGCAGGAGAAGAAGAGGAAAAAGGCTCAGAGGAACTGTGGGAGATGTACTCATCAGACGGGACCACAAAAGGAAATGGATCAATATGAACCAAACTCTCTTGGAAACTAGGGTGGTGAAATGAGGAAACTGAAAGTAAGGTAGAGGCTTCGAGAAAGGAACATGGCGAGAGACATAAAGGCAACGGAAAACAGGGTCGTAACAGCGATAACCTTTCTAAGTGAGACTAAGTTTGGTCCTATCTAAGGATAACCAAAAAGACACAGGACAGACCGAGCACTAAGTTTGGTCCTATCTTTATGTGGTAAAAGGACAAAACAAGCAGGACCCAAACATACAAAGGAGGGAGTAATTAGGAAGTTGAGAAAACAGAGCCTCATAAGGAGACAAATCAGAAAAAGGGGGGGCATACAATTGAAAAGAAAAGTAGTAGTAAGAACTGCCTCACCCCAAAACAGAGCCGGAACGGAGGTAGAGAGAATGAGAGACTTAGTTATCTCAAGGAGCTAACGGTGTTTACACTCAGCTCGACCATTTTGGGCAGGTGTATCAGTACAAGAAGTTTGGTGAATGGTACCCAATTTAGCCAAATATTCACAGAATTCAGTTTTAAAGTATTTCCCGCCCAAGTCAGACCGCAATAATTTAATAGTAAACCCAAACTGTGTAGTGACCATAGACTGGAAAGTACGATATATCTAATAGAAATCAGACTTATGAGTCATAAGACAAACCCAAGTATAACGGGTGCAGTCATCAACAATGACACATAGTATGCAGAACCTCCTTTGGTGAGAATAGGAGAAAGGTCCCAAACATCAGTATGAACTAAAAAAATGGTATATCAAAATAGAAAGTACTTTATGAAAAGGTAAGACTGTCATTTTGACAAGTTTACACCCCTAACATTCAGTAAGTTCACTAGAAGAAACTTTACCCAATATACTAACTGAGCTAAAGACCGTAAACGATTAGCATACCAAATAGAAAGGACTAGACAAAGAATTTAACTAAAAAGAGAAAAAGATAGTTAGAGAGGTTGCCATAGGAAGATGCAAGCTCTCCACCACATAGATGTCTCCAACTTTATATCTGGTCCCAATCTACTGCTTAGACATCCAATCCTGCACTAGACAGATAGAAGAAAAAAAAGATAACATCAAAAACAGAGACATCAAGCTGACTGATAGATAATAAACTGACAGATAACTGAGGAACATAAAGGACAGATGGAATAGAGACAGCAAACATAGAAAATAGTAAAACAAACCCAACAGATATAACAGACATACTAGACCCATTAGCAGCATTGACGATAATAGGAAAGGAAGGAGAATACAATTTTGAAGTAAGGAGAGATAATGAGTCATATAATGAGAGGCACCAGAGTCAAAAATCTAGACAGACAAAGAAATACTAGAAGAAGACCCAAGCAAACCTGAATGAAGAAAGGAAACAATAAAGACAGACGTGGATGGCTGGAAGTAGACAATATATGCTGAAGCTGACTAATCTAAGTAGCCAAGGAAGCCAAGTCAGGATCAGAATCCGGAGTGCAGTAGTAGATGCAGTAGAACCGGGGGCTGAACGGTACTCAAAGAAGGAGCATATAACTTGATTAAAAACTACTGAGAAGACGAGGTAGACAAGGGCGAAGCAGAAAAACATCCCTTCTTAGGACAATGATACTTCCAATGGCCTTTCTGATGGCAGAAAGCACACTCATCAGAAGCCGTGCAATCAAAAAAAATAGCCAAACCAAGGGTTCAAGTGTAATAATCAAAATCTGAGGGGTCAAACTATAATAATCAGGAACTTATTTGGTCCAAACAAGAATAAAAGAGAACTGGGTAATTTCAGGACCAGGTCACGAATAAGTGAGATGTCACAGTAGGTCAACTTCGAACCACACAGAGAAAGAGATAGAGACAAGAGTCGAAGTAGACTTTGGAGCAGCCAGCACAGAGCAAACGGTCAAACTCGAAGCTGATCAAGAGAAACAAGGGCAGACAGCTCTTCGATCGTGCGAAGCGAAGTAGGAGAGAACCAACGATGACAACGACTCAACTTCATGAGTCCAGTGACAGATCACGAACCAGAGGCTAGGGTTTTCACTAATAGGTCGCGAGGCAAAGAACCAGAGAACGAAAACAGAACCAGAAGAGGACAACTCGAGACCTTTGCTCAAACAGACGAACACAGAAGAAGAAGAGGGAGTCACGACCTGCGACTCAGAGAGAAAAACCAGAGGGCTGATTTCCGACAGACAATTGTGATCAACTCAGAGACAACTTTTAGGGTTTCGGTTCAGAGTGGCTCTGATACCATGTAAGTTTTCTAGTATTCAATTGTGTGTTTGATTACAATCAAACCTTAGATTATATAGCCCTAACTCCTAAACTAAAAAGGAAAATATAATCACACCTCTAATGTACAACCACATGCAATTTAGAATATACACAATATATTCTCACAATACCTTATTTCCACATTGTATCTATCATTGAGAAAGTTTAAGAAATTGTAAATGCATTCATGCAAATTTTTTATTTATACAATAATATATTATATTTTATCAATGACAAAGAGAAGATTATCAAAAAAGAAAAGAAAATAGATACACAAAAGGTGCAAGGATGACAAGAAGTCCACCAAATGGGAAAGGGAAAAAACCAAAAAAATTAAAATTCACATATGGTTCTCCAATCGCTACTTAAAAATAAAGGAATCCCCTTGAAACCAGAAGGCACTAAAGCTGAAAAAGTAGCCAAACAAAAAAAATTATTCCATAAGCGCCCAATCTTTTCTAATTTTATCTCAAAGACTCTAAAAGTTCTTTTCCAACCCAATAACACATTTCCAAAGAATCCAGGCCTTTGTATTGGGACTGAAGCCCCTAACAACAAGCACTCTCCACTATAGGGCCTATATCAGAAGGCAATGCAAAAATAGGTGATCAATACTCTCCACATCCCTCTTACACTGATGCCATTGTGGATATAAAAAGCAATTTGGTCCCTTTTCATAAACATAATCATTGGTATTAAGTATCTTTTGAGCCACGATCCATGCAAATGGAACTTTCAAGCACAGTCATTTGCACTCCAATCATTTTATGACGATCAAAGACCAGACCAACACATTTGGGTCATCAATTATCTTATCGGAAAAGGATTTACATGAAAACACTCCTAATGAAAACACTTCATGAATGAGAATCCACAACCTGTTGGGATTTATACCATATCCCGCCAAAGCGAAGAAGCACAACATGCACACACCAAAAAGAAAAATAATCACACAAATTTACGTGGTTCGGCCCAAATGCATACATCCACCGAAGTGAGAGCTTCCACTTATAAATAAAATGGAGAATACATGTGGGACAGCCAAAACACTCAGAACCTACACCACTACCTGAACCCTTACTCAAGGGTAGTTAAGCCCCTGCTCACTTTGGTGGCCACATTATTTTTTGTCTCACCCCTTACGTCTCTATTTGTTCCCTCAACTCAACCTCTAAATCTCTCTTAAAGAAACCCTATAATCCACATGACTATTTATAATAGTCTACCCATGAGAATCCTAGTTCTACACAATTAGGTAACCAAATCCTACATATATTAAGTTTCCTAGTAGATTCTAGACTCTACTATCCTAACCCAAATACATGTATAAACCAACCTAATAATTTTATAGGGCCCACATTTATCACATGGATAGAGTAATCCTAACACAACCTCTTGTCATTGGATTGAATTGTTCAAAGAAACACTTCAAGGATAGATAACAAAGAAGCAAATTCATAAACTTCACAATCATTAAGATTTCTGAAAAAGAGAAAACAATATCGCACCAATTATGTTACAAAGCGAACAATATACACATAAAATTAGCCTACAAAGCTTAACAGAACCTTTCCAACTAAATCATGGGTATCAAGGGGGAAAATGAATTTGCAACTCAGCCATTCAAAGAGAAAGGGAGGAAGGGGGGAATGCATCTCATAGCTTGTACAAGCATGTGATTCTACAAGCATCCATCTAAAGTGGTCCCTCTTTTTGACTAAATTAAAACATATTAACTTAAATAATGGCGTTCCCATATGAAGATTGAACAAGATAATTATTACTGTACATTTATATAATCTAGGACAATGTTAGCAAATAAATGAACCTCTTATCAAACCACCAGAACGTACTCTTTCAATAAATACCCTTTTCCTATCTAGGAGAAATAATGGGATTTCTCAATCTAAATTTAGAGGGTAGAAATTAGAGATGGAGCCCATTTTTAATAGACTTTCTTGCCCTAACCCATCAAGGACAAATATGAACCTTGCTTGGATACTTCAAGAGTCCATGAGTATTCACCAACAAAATTGGCAAATGATAGTGTTGAGGCTTTCATTAAGAAACTTGCTATACAGCTAGAGTTTCCATCAAAGCTTTTCTCTTTGTGGCTCATGCGCACATATACAACTTAGATATAATCACACAAGTATAACTGTTGTCCAGTCTAGACATTGGAGACTTCCCACATCTTCATATCAAAAGTAAACACTATCTCCCATGACAAAAAACAGTAGGTATTGCCTCTAACATCATTTCTGAAACAAACAGCCAAATGATACTAAGGTTCATCACCAAGTTAAACATCATGTTCATCCAACCTTTTAAGAGGCAATTAAAAATTAGGAGATAAAAACACATTAAAATTGTAAAAGCTCTCATACAGTGAGACGAGGGGCAACTAAGATCTAATCTCAACTGAACAGTCCTGGAAGTTCATGAAACCGGGGCCAAATATGTCCTTACATCCATTGATCTACCCCTATAAACCATGGCCAATCTAAATGAAAGAAATGCAAGTAACTTGCTAAAAACAAATTCAGATTCTCTTAAGTTGCAAGTGATGATAACATATGCATTGAGAAATAGACCAAGGGAAAAGGGAAAAAGGCATCTTTAACAATTTAAAGAGAAAAAGTAGTTTTCCAAAAGAATTGCAAGTTGAGGACAGGTAAGCTTCTGGTCCTGGGCTTCATAAAGTAAAACTTGAAGATCGGACATTCAAAACATGTAGATCTAACAAACAAGAACGCCTAGGCAGTATACCTAGCCATCTATTTTGCGAGGCTGGAGACCATTTGTACATGCATGAAGAGACACCTTGCTTCAAAGACTATTTTCTTAGACAAAAAGTAAGATTCTGTCTTGTCGCAAGGGGCAAGAGACTCCATTCTTACAAAGTAACATTTTACAGATGATGAAGTTGAACTTTTCTTCTTCTCCTCTTTGCCTCCATCTTTAAACACGGATCAATAACAAGAGCGAGACACATAAATCACCATGTAGAGACTCTTGATAAATTAGAAAGAAAATGCATGAAAAAAAAGTATATGTTTTCAGAGTTATTCCGGTTACCACAATAGAATTAATCACTTTGTTAATGTCTCAGGCAAGATCCCGATTGAGAAAAAAGACAGCATTTAGTTTCAAGATAGAAAACTAGCGACTAGGGTTGCAAATGAACCAAGTTGTTCACGAACATGCTCGGCTCGTTTATCTTTATTTAAATTATATAATAAATACATTATTTATATATTAAATAATATATAAATAATATTAAAAAAAAATCTTATCGAGCGAGCTGAGCTCGAGCCCAATTACTTATTGAGTAGAGCTCGAGCTCAATAAACGAGTTCGATAAACAAACAAGCCGAGCTCAGGTTTAGCATAGCTTGAATCAATGTGTCCCAACTGAGAATTTTGAAATACTTCACATCAAGAGCACGAAAAGAAAAATCACCAAAAAATTGAAAGTGCCTCAGACCAACAAGAATTCCTTCTTCAGCAATCTTGTTGAATGCAACATCATAATTACCAGAACCAGTCACCTTATTATTACAGCTTGTGGCTTCTTCGGCAAACTTCACACTGAACACATTCTCATCTCCTAATTCCCTTTGTAGGTGAGTTCTGGTGCAGTTCAAATACGGCCCCTGAGTTATAAAGGCAATGGATGTCACAATTGAAATATTTAATAGAAAACACATTTGAGAATGTTCAATAAACACTAATTTTGTATGAGAAATCTCAAACAATAATCTACAAATACACCACAGATAAAGCACACTATGTTGCCAGCCATTATCAGAAAGTAAGAAAAGTAATGCAAGACTATCTTGTCAAAGGAAGAACAAGCAAGGATCTATGAACCAATCAAGTGGAGCCGTCAGAGTTAAAGTGACTAAAGAGCATTTTTTTTTTTAATGACAAATAAAGAGCACTTAAACTCAAGGTTTATGGTAATAGGTAGAGGTGGGAATTTGCAATTTTTTAATGACAAATGAAGAGCACTTAAACTCAAGGTTTATTGTAATGGGTAGAGGTGGAAATTTTCTGACAAGACACAAACCTTATCCGTATCCGAGCTTTCTAGCATTTTAGTGCATACATTACGGAGGTGATCACTAAGGTGCCTACATAGCTTAGAGAAACAAGAAAAAACTCAATGAAAAATTCAAAAGTACGACAAAAGAAGAACACACAACAATATAAGTAATAACAAAAATCACAATAACAACGCTACTTAAATAGAATGAAGCAAATGAATATAAATCTCTATCTGAATTAACAATGACGCAAACATACAAACCTTGAAAGTATAACTTCCATCTTGATAAACATGACAGTAATATAGATTGGTCTTTCCAGAATCCCAATCTGGATACTGTGAGACAAAAACATAAACAAAAGAGAGTTACTGCAAACCAGGATACAGACACAAAAGCTCATGATTTCCCTTTTGTTTATTTCGAGAATATATCAATCTATAATGTTCATACTATTGGAAACCCAAATTTAAGTACATAACTTTGGGCACTAAAAAGGAACTAGATTTAAAAAAAACAACATAGTTAAACCATAGTGTGTGTGTTTACTTTTTTCTTTTTCCTTTTTTGGGTAATTGAGAAGTTTTTATTTTAGTACTTTTGTACAGAGAATGCTGTCAATTTATGCAATATGATATTAAACCCCTGCAATAGGCTACTCAGTCAATGCATGGAAAATTTTCTTGCAATACCAAAAAGAATCTCAAGATAAAATAACATGATTGTATTTACTCTACAAAACTATATACAACACTTAGATTAAGTGTCAACAAAACGTTATCACTCTGGTTGCAATCATCACTATCAGTAATTGCAATTTGGCCAATATACAAACAAGGTTCCCTTAGAGCATCTCTAAGGTTGAATAAAAAATTTCATCAAATTTGAATAAAAATTTGATGAAAAGTTTGATTTGATACCGTTTACTCCAACGTTGAATTAGAATTTTTATTAGATTTTTTCATATTCCCAGTTGTCTAGGAGAACATTTGGATGGATGTCCTGGAGGACGTCCGAACATGAACAAAAAATTTGATCAAATTTGCTTTTGGGTGGACATCCGGAAGAATGTTCGGCCCAATGGTAATAATTTAAATATGATGAAAGCTGAAAGGGTCTCTTCATTTGATGAAATTTTTGGTTTTTCCCTCATTTGATATAGGTTTGATGCCAAGTTGCCAACGTTGGAACAGAAAAAGTAAGCCTTTTTCATCAAATTTAAATTTGATAAATAGTTTGAGTCCTCATTTGATAATATCACTTTTTAGCCTAAAAGCTAAAAGTCACAAAAAAAATCGAAAAGCCAACAACTTATACCAAAAAGTCAATGATTCATTTTTCTCTCTATTTTTTTTTCACATTTTTTCATAAAAAATCAAAAATTCATCCCAAACATACTAATTTTTTTACATCGTATTTTAGTTAAAAAGTCAAAAAGTTACTTAAAAAAACATGTTCTCAAACGAGTAAGAGTTGAAGACGCTTTATTGCTTTACAAATCAACCCAAAATCTTATAAGGGAAAAAACCATTACTTACTAAATAGTAATAGAAAAAAAGAAAAAAAAAAATCTAGGAACATACTAAGCAGAATCAATGTAGAAATTATCAGCTCAATTGGTGGGAAGACAGTTATACTCACATTTTGAGCAGTAAATAGTATGATTTTTTACAAACCATGAGAATTTAATAGACCGCAACTTATCGAGAGAGAGAGAGAGAGAGAGAGTCAGTCTAATGGACTAAGAATTCTTGACTAACTGTTTGCTGGACAAAATAAGGATATCTAGGTAGCTTATCAACTTAAAGGCATCAAATTGAGAAATAAAACCATCAGGTGAGAACAAGCGAAGAGTCACCTTAGGCCGGTCTTTATCACTGCAGTGTTTAATCTGCTCACCATAATCATCCCAAACTTTTGCCTCAAAACTCCTCATTGGAAGCTTTTGAGATTTGAAATGTCATGGGCTGACATTATGTTCCAACTTGTTACTGCAGATAACAAACAACTGCTCAATTTTCCCAAACACCATCTTATATATATATATATATATATATGTAAGTGTTGATTTCTAACCACACTGCCAAACAGGTACCTAGCTGGAGAGCACCGACAGATAGATATCGCCCGAACAACCTGTCATAGAAAGATAAGACTCCGGCGGTGGTTCGTCCACTCGGGGACACTCTGACGATCAAGTCAACACTCAGTTATCTCTCAAAGATAACAATTAGTGTTTAACTCACTAATCAGAATACAAAAAGCGTACCTTAGACCCATGAGGGTGCTTTACTTTTATAGCCAGCACTAACTTGATCCCTATAGAAGCCTAGCTTCTCTTGGACTCTAGCTCAATGCTCATCCTGGACTCTCAAATAGATAATGATAAACTCCCTATGAGCTTTATCTTTATCCAGACTAGGGTCCTTCCCCATTCTAGGACTCTTATCCCTTATCCATTCATCTCAGATTCCGGTATCTCTGCAGATAACCTCGGCCTAGTCGAGATCACCTCGGCGCCATGACCAGGACACGTGGTACCTCGACTGGCACTTTGGTGCCACCTTGGCCATGTGTTGTCATTCACAAAAATATGCCCCCACAACTGCCCCCTAGGTTCTATTACCTCGGCATCCTGAGGTGATAGAGCCTACATCGTTTGTCAACACAGCACGTTGGCTAAGACTTGCTCTATCCTTCATTACTGAGGTCATTACACATCGGCTCCATATGACTAAGACTACAGTCTGGTTTATCAATGCCTAAGAACCAAGAACCAAGTTTTTCAAGTTCTTTAACCGAGATCGTCCCTCTAGCCGAGGTTCTTGCTTCATTAAATCAAAAACTCCAAGAGTTCTATCTGCACATGAGCTGTAACCCATGGTTTCTCAACCGTTTTCGCCACGAGTCTTTTCCTCATTGATCAATACCTGACACGTGCCATTAGGTCGCGTCGCTTCTGCGTGCGCCACATGACAGACACGTCGTCCAAGGCACATTCATTGTGATTTTGCCACATTTTTATGTTTTAACAAAAGCACTCTCCCTTCCCGTCTCTTCACTTTTGCATCCTTCGTTTTCCAATCAAAATTTCTCTCTCTAACGTTTCTCTCCCAAATCCTCCATTTTTCGTGCTTTGAAGCTTCTGTAACTTGCTCCAATCATCTCCTCGGCGATCTTCATTCGGCGTCCTTTCGTCGATGCTACTTGGTAAGTCCTCAACTTCTTATTTTCATTCCTAGTTCTGTATTATTTATTTAATATATCTGTTTTTGCCCATGCTCCTTGTAATGCATTTGTAGTTGTACTCCGTTTGTATTTTCATACTTTGGCTATCACCCATTGATTTTGAATCTATCTTGTTTTCGAATTTCATCATTTTGTGTGTCAAGCATGCTTGTTTACAACTTTGTGTTGTTCAATCTATTTCTGTGTTTATATATACACATTCATATTGCTCACTCACTTGATACTGTTACAATTTGTCACTGTTCTTGGTTTTTAATCTGTGTTCTTAGATTTCTGTTGCTTTTTTGAGTCTGAATCATGCTCTTTTTCCTGTTTTCTTGTTGTATTTTCTAGATTTTTGCCTTCAATTCTTGTTTTTGTAGACCTGGGCTTGGGATTTGATTTAGAACTCTGTTCCTTAGGAAAATCAAACCAAAAATCCCCTTAGATCCTCAGAAACCTTTACTCCAGTGCTCTCTAGGATTCAGCCGAGGTCCTTTAAACCCACACAAACCACTTTCTTCTGATATCCTGCACCTTTCCCCTCTAGCCGACGTCGTGGGTATGTTTAGATGGAGGGTAGACACCCGACCAAACTAGAGTACTTTATGACAGAATTCTCCATCCCAGCCAATGTTCACCTTAGGCTGGCAAGGAGGAGGACTCCATTATGCCTGATGGGGACTCTATGCCTTTCCTCGTAGTGGCCTTCATAGAGTGTGGACTTAGATTCCCTCTCAACATCCTTTTCTGCCAAGTCCTTCATTATCACAAACTTAACCCAATGCAGCTGGTCATTAACTCTTACAGAGTCATTAACGGTATAATTGCCCTAGCTAGCCGAGAGAACACTAAGATAACACTAGCCGACATCCAATACTGTTACATCATGTGTGGCCTGAAATCCGAAAAAGGCTACTTCTATTACCTCAAGCCAAACTCATAGCTAACCTCCCAGACTCCAACAAAGGTGCTGGAGTTGATTATTTCATCGTCTCGGGCAACTGGGAGTTCCCACCTGATGACGACCTCTACCTCTATCCTTTAAGCCGAACAGTGTTCAAAGAGGGTAATGGTAAGAACCAAGTCTCACTTTACATGTTCTTAAGTCTTTATTACGTTATTCCTCTATATGTTCTAATGTCTATTTTTTACTTGCAGTTCTTCCCCAGCCACCAAAAGACTTCCGCAAAACCTTCTACCCCAGCAAAGACTTCAAGAAGCTACTAGGCTTGCCGGTTGACCAGCGGGAAGCCCCTCTGCTGCTCAACTACATTCCAACCTACAAATCGGCGCTACCCAACGTCCCCAAGAAAAGCAAGTCTCCCTCTTTTGCTACAACTCCGCAAGCTGAATCATCATCAAGGCCAGACCAGGGATCGACCTCTGGTCTTATGAAGCAACCATCAACATCTGCTCCATAATTGATTCCTCCTGCCCAGCATCAACGCCTTCGTCGAGTTCCTATCCTTGCTCCAGCAGGCAGAACTCGTAGCCGAAAATGCCAATCCTCTGAGGCGTCGGCTTATAATCCGACAAATCCACCAACTGCACTGCCAACAATCCGTTTCGGGACCAAGGTTACTATTGCCACCACTTCCGAAGAGATGGGCCGTGCGAAGATCATTCCAGATGATCTTTAGCTGACATCCTTAGGGTGGTGTCAGTCCACTTCTCAAGCCCTTCTCAAGCGCAGCCAAAACCCAAGGCAAATAGGGTTAAAAGGGCCAAGGCCAAGCCCAGCGCCACTGAGGTGGAATCAGAGATACAATACCTATTTCAAAATTGGTCAAAGCAGAGAAGTCAGCCGAGAAAAGGCCAGCTGAAGCTAAGGCGTCAGACTAGCCCCAACCAAAGAAGCCAAGGTCTACCGGTTCTTCTACGCCTTCTGGGTTTCGTGCCGACGCTCCCTGGAATCCACCCATTATGGTCGAAGACCCACCACTTGTTGCTGGGGATAATGCCCTTGACAGCCTGGAGGTCGGTGTCGCCATATCCACCGTTGTTCTACTTCCAGCCGACATCAACAGGATGTCCGAGCTCTCAGAGTATGAGAACTATGCAATGATAATGCATCATTGTGACTTGGTAAGTCTTGTAATTTCTTATTTAACTTTTAGCTCTGGTTTTCATACTTTACTAACTTCCTTTGCAATCTTGTAGGCTATCCAGCAGGGTCACTCCCTGTCAGTCAAGGCCAATAATTTCAAGAAAGAGCTGACCAAAAAGACCAAGGAGGCAGCCAAGCTTCTCACCTCACTCAATAAAGCTGAGGCTCGCATCTGAGGTCTTCTTAACCAAGCTAAGGCAAATAAGATGGCCTTTAAGAATGCAAAGGACTGAGCCAAGGCTGCAAAAAATGTTACCGAGGTGGCTCAGTCCGAGGCCAAGGAGGCCAAGGAAAAAGAGATCTAGGCCCAAACTGAGCTTCAGACGACCTTGGCTACAAAGGAGGCCGAAATCAAGGCAGCCGATGAAAAGGCCTATGCCGAGGGGGCAGCCGATGTTGCTGCAATGATTACAAAAAGTAAGTTAAACAGGCATGCAACAAGGGTTTGGCTGGATGGTTGCTATAGCGACCCCGGTCTTTTCCCATTTGATTGTTGTATCCGGACTTATGTTCCGCAGATTTCGTTGTTATATATTTGTTGTTGTCGTCCTTTCAATCCCTATTCTTGAGTTATAGGATGTGTT
Organism: Camellia japonica; assembly: GCA_030407325.1. Classification (NCBI taxonomy): domain Eukaryota; kingdom Viridiplantae; phylum Streptophyta; class Magnoliopsida; order Ericales; family Theaceae; genus Camellia; species Camellia japonica. Next base: position 53,997,412 of record JAPPVO010000019.1, read on the forward strand.
GGGCAGGTTTGTTACAAGTTGGTTGGGTTTGGAAACCAAGTGTTGCTGTCCAGAATTTTGTGTCTTCGCTCGAGCGAGGAGTTGGTCGCTCGAGCGAGCGATTGCGTCTAGTATAGACCTGAAAGTAGGGTTTCTTGGCTCGAGCGAGCTTTCCTTCGCTCGAGCGAGTTTCGAGTCCTTCGCTCGAGCGAGCATTCTGTCGCTCAAGCGTGCTTCTGGATTGCAGACCTGAAGCATCGTATTGTTGGCTCGAGCGAGCTTTCCTTCGCTCGAGCGAGTATTTCTTGTGTCTGGTCGCTCGAGCGACCAAGTCTTCGCTCGAGCGAGCCTGTCCAGTTTAAATACGCAGCAGCGGTTTTAAAACGTTTTTTTTTACATCTTTTGATCCTAAAACCCTAGTTCCGAGTTCTCTCTTTCTCTACTCACCTTCTCTCTTAGGTTTGATCTACTTAGAGTGTATTTCTACCCTAGATCCTTTGTTAAAAAGATAGAGTGAGTTGAGAGCTTCGTTTTAATCTGAGAGTTTGTGGATTTGGAGCACTTTGGAGTTTGGGTCGTCATCTCCGTCTTCTCCATTTGTGTTATTTTCTTCGAGGTAGGGATTTCCTACTCCATCTTATAAGTTTTGTTCTAAGTTTTAGTATTTTGATATGTTGGGGGTATTTTGGTAATTTTGGGAAAAACCCTAGTTGTTTTAATAAATTAATTTGTATAATTAATTTAAGGAGAATTGAGGAATTTATTGATTTAATGGTGTAGTTGGATAATTTAAATTACTCGCCTATTGAATTGTTAATATATTTATTTCCAGTCTAGAAATAACTGTTTTGGGCTGTCAGTGGAGGATAGTCGTGATTGTTGTAGACATTGCATGTGGACTAGGGATAACTGAAACTAATCATATTGGTTAAGTCATTAATTTTGACTATTGAATTAATACAGAAAATACGTGTATTGATTGAGCATTGCATTTGCATATTGTGTGGGAGGAGATAGGGGATGTACTCCACGGTTTAGGGGAAGATAGGGGATGGACCTCTAAACCGGATTTTGTTTGGGAGGAGATAGGGGATAGACTCCATTAGCATCACTATTATGTGTGCTTATTGATATTGAAGTGTTTTTACATGTTATTGATACATCACTAAAATGTGTATCAAACAGGAAGTAAGAAGTGTTTTGATATGAGCCTGAGTCTCATTTGTTTTGTTGATATTGGAAGAATGTGAATATGATATATAGTTCACTGTTGTAAGTTTGGCCAGGTTCTGAGCCATATTGATAATATTGGAAAGTGAAACGTGTCATAGACATTAGTGTCATGAGACTGTATAATGATATAATTGATTATCTTGGTTAACCATCTGTTGAATGCTATTGCTTTATTCAATGCTTATATTTGGTTTAGTATATTTCTACTGGGTTGTGGCTCACCCTATATGGGAACATCATTTTCAGGTCCAGGTGATAAGCTACCTCCAAGGACTTAGCTTGGAAGGATTTGGATTTTGAAGACTATCATTAGTTATTTGTTTTTATTTGATAGTACATGTAAAGAATCAAGCCTAGGGCTTTATTTGTATTTGAGTTAGAACTCATATTTTGTGTCCAAGTGTTGGCTTGGAAAGATGTAAGCTCGTAGGGCATTTAATTTGATGTTACATGTAATGCATTTATTTAGTAATACTCTGATGAAGGAGGGAATGAATTGTTTTCTTTTAATATTGCATGTCAATGAAGTATATATTATGGGTTTAATTTTGAGGGCGTTACAGTTGCCTTGAAGGAGTTGGCTATCCCCGAGGATTCGCAACTGTATGATGCCAGCCGACTCATTTTACCACTCCCTCATACTCCAAGCCAATCTGAGGATGAGGCTGAGTCTGATGGGGATGCAGAGGCCAACAAGTCTGAGAAGGCTGAAGCTGCTGGGGCCAAGTCCCCAACTTTGAATGAGTAAGTCCTAGACTTGACTCAGGATGAGGAGGATGAGGTTCAAAAGACCACTTCTGAGGCCGAGGTCGAGACTACCAACAAGGCCCTAGATGACACACTGCGTGAGATCGACGCCGAGGTCCAAACTGAAAAATCTGCCCAGCTGTCTGTCGAGGTTGACACAACGCCAATTGCTAAGGCAAGGCAGACTGTGAAAAATGCATGAACTTTGGTTTTTCCTCTTTTTTTGTACTTTTCCTTCTTACTTTTGGAGAACTGTAATATTTTGTTTGAACAATGTTAGTTTTATATTTGGCTGATGTGCCCCTTTTGTCTTTGTAGATGAACAAGTAATCTCCAATGCCAGGCCGAAGTGCCTTTTTGTATCTGAACAAGTTTCTTTTCTGAATGCAAGTCGTATATTTTCTTCCAAGTGTTGAATGTATGCCTTCTTTTCTTCTATGTATGTTTACCATTCCATACTTAGAATAATTTTCCATGTCTTTAAAGTATACCTTTATCTGTATAACCTCTTTAGAGTACAATACCTCAGACATAACCTCTTAATTGTTTATCTCGGCCTTGGCTTAACACTTGAAAACATTGTAAAAATATTTTCACAAGTGTTGTTTTAAACTTGCCACTTCGCTCTTACTTGTCAAGGCTTCTGTCTTCTATACTCCCCAAGTTTGCCAACCTGGTTATCTCGGCAAGTACATATATACTTCTTGAAATATTACCTCGGCTTAACTTCAACTCGTAAATTTTTTTGAAAATTTCAACAAGTGTTAAGCCAACTCTAGCTTGTAAATTTTTCTATAAATTCCAACTCCTAAGCACTTTAAACTTTATTCATCATTCTCTAGCTCTCTGCCCCCTAATGTGAACTTAAGTTTCACTTTTGTTCACATTAAGCATGTGCCTATGATCTTGTTGCGGAAGTTAGATTCAAACAAAGACTAGCCAAGGTAACCTTGGTTTCTCTGTTAATCTTACTGAAATGCACTTAGTTCCAATCTGAGTTTAATTCTACCAACATAACAAGTCTAGGTTAATCCAACTTAGTTCAACTCCATTATATGCAAGTATAATTTCAACTCTACCATATAATGAGTCTAAGTTATTCGTCATGTTTCATTGTAGCTCGACTTTCTTCGTACAATAGAATGGATTAATTGGAAGAAACAAAAGCAGTTAAACAGGATACAACATAAATGCATGCAAAATGCAGTTGTATCCTGTTTCTAACTGCTTTGTTTCTTCCAATTAATCCATTCTATTGTTCACTTGATTAATCCAGTTTTCAGTTCATCTTAATCACCCAAGAGATCAGTCTGTGTTTATCCACCAGGTTTAAGTCACCCACTTTCATCCCCTGTCCAGAGTAAGTCCTTAGGGTTAGGCAGTGTTGGCTATCAGGGTTCCTAGAATAGGGTCTTTACTCAAACCACTTTGGTCTGTGATAACATGACAAGAATAGGGTATGTATTAAGATATCTGTCAAACTGATTAATTAACAAGAACAATGAATCGATTATTTAGAAGTAACTCATCAGTCAGTTCTAGGTCAACAACATTGCCCTCAATACCTAATCAAGGATTAGTAATAAATGAAGTAGATGTTGAAATACAAAATGATCAAATTAATGCAGGATGGAATATACCCAAATTACAAATTAAGGAAATTTATAAAACTACTTTTATACAAAATGTTTTTAAAGTCGCTTTACATGTTAAAACAATTGAACAAGTTGATACTTTAGAAAAACCTAGAGAAACCTGTCAATTATTTGATGCTAAGTTAATCAAAAGACATTTAAATAATGGTTACAATTTTATGCATATTGGTTTAATTCAAGTTGGTGTTAATCCATTAACAATCGTAGGAAAAAATACCTCTGTTTTATTATGTTTAAGAGATGCTCGTTTTCTTAATTACAATGATAGTTTAATGGGTATGGTGGAAACTAGTCTTCATAAAGGTCCAGTACATTTTAATTGTTTTCCTGATTTTACACTTAGTTTAAGAGATCAACATATTTTAGATGCATTAACATTAAATATTCAATTACATGGTTCATTCACTAACATGAAAGAAAAAGTTCATAATATTGCTTTAATATATCGTGTTCATTATAAATGCATGCAAACTAATTTAAATGTTCATGCTTTACATAAAAGTCCCAAAGATAAAACTCTCTTAATTCAAAGCAGTAGTAATCATGAATCACATATTAATGTACCTCACATGATTGAATGGAAAAATATTGATTTACCTGATCAATGGGTGACTGTCAATGAAAATTATAAACACAACCAACAACAATCCTCAAAACAAGATATCCAAGATATTCAACAATACAATGATGGTTCTATTCGAATTAAATTTAATCGTAGTCAATCCTCTCGGCATAGTACATCTAGTGTTCCGACTGAAATTGAAATTGAAGATGAAATATTCAATACTCCATTATTTCGCAAAAATAGTCAACTACATCTTGGTCAACCCTCGGCTAATAAATTGAAAGGCATTAATAATACTTCCTCTCAAATTAGTAAACCTGTTTATTCTACACACACACATTTACCTGAAGAAGAAATTGCTTCTAATAATTCTCCAACTCAAACTGATTTTGAAGAATTCATACCACCCATCAATCCTCAATTAATGACAATCAAGAAAGAATTTACTCCTGATCTTGATAAATTACTTATTGAATTTAAATCTAAAGCAAATAGAACTAAAAGACATGCTTACTATGCTAAATATACTTCTGCTCAAATGTCCAAAATTTCTAGACAATAGTATGATTTTATGATTGAATATGGTTTTGAATTACCTCTATTAGAATATGTTGACAAATATTACAAAAAACTTACTACAATCACCAAATATAAATGGAAAACTTCTGACACTACTTCTATTAGTTCTAGTCATCCTCCTTTAGAGAAAATACTTCTTACTCAACAAGGTTCTGAAATCCCTGCGTCACCTTTCAAATTACCTGGTAATGATAATGAAATGAAAAAAGTTATTGAACAAAATAATTATACCAATCAATGTTTACATACAATTGGTAAACAATTAGACAAGATAGAAACCAATTTAGAATCTGTTCAAACCACATCCACTAAACAACCTTTAGATCCACCTTTACTTAATCTACCCAGTAATCGTTCTAAAAGAACTAGTTTAGTTACCAATGATCATTCTACTGTCAAAGCTATTGAAAAATTATTTACCAAACTAACTACATCTGATAATGCTTCACCCTCTAAAGATAAAGGTCTTACTGTTCTAAATCAACAACCTAATACTGAAACTGCTTCTACCCAATCTGACACTGATGATGACATAAATCAATTAGCTCAACATTCCAATCCTCTCATCTTAATAAAATTCATTATCCCAAAGTTAATCCTCAAACTACCAAAAATTGGTATTCTCGACCTACTCCTCCTGATCTCCAATTCGAAGAAACTAATCTTAATAATCAATTTTCTGTTTCTACTAAAAAATTATACGAATGGAATATTGATGGTCTTAGTGAAGACCAAATTCTCCAAAAATTAAATCATTTATCTATGGTTTCCAATAGTTATCTCTCCAATTATCCCCAACATTCTCAATCTGAAATTGTTGCTTTAATTACTTCTAGTTTCACTGGTATACTCAAATCTTGGTGGGAAAAATATTTAACTGAAGACCAACGAGAATCCATAATTTATGCTAATCAAACCGATGATAATGGTCTACCTATCTTTGATGAAAATATTGGATGTTGCCACCCTGATGGTATTAATGCATTAATCAATACTATTGTTAGACATTTTGTTGGTACGCCTACTAATATTTATTCTCGCGTACATGATCAACTTAGTAATCTTACTTGTCCAACCTTAAGTGATTTTCGATGGTATAAAGATGTATTTACCTCTAGAGTAATGTTAAGAGAAGACTGTACTAAATCATTTTGGAAAGAAAAATTTATTAATGGATTACCTAGTTTATTTGCTCACAAAATTAGAGACGTTCTTAGTCAACCTACTGGTGTTATAGAATATGAATTTAACCTATGGCGATATCATTAGCACTATTCAAAAAGAAGGATTAAAAATGTGTATTGATCTTAAACTTAGTCAAAAAGCCACTAAAGACAAACATAAAGCAAATATGAATTAGGAAATTTCTGTGAACAATATGGTTTACCTCCCATAGCTCTTCTCGTAGGAAATCACATAAATATTCTTCTAAACATAAAATAAATCCAAATTCTCATAAATACAAAAAGAATTATTCACCTTCCAAATCCAATGATAAATTTTATACTAAACCCAAAAAGAAATATTACAAAAAATCACATCCAAAATCTAAATCCAGTAAAGACATTACTTGCTATAACTGTGGTCAAAAAGGTCATTATTCAAATAAATGTAAAGAAAAACAAAAACTAAAAGATAGAGTTAATCAACTCAAATTACTATCCAAAATCAGTTATTTGAAATCTTTCAATTAAATCAATCTGATAATGATTCCTCTTCTGTTCTTCCATCTACTTCGTCTAATTCCCCTTCAAATAGTGATGATTCTGATTCTGACAATCAAATTACCTTAGGTTGTAATGATGTTTGTTGTAAACCAGTTAAACAAATTACTGTCCTTACCAAACACACTCAAGAAGAATCTGCTTTAATTGATCTAATTAGTAAATTAGATGATCCTAATTTAAAACAAAAATATATTGATAAATTAAAATCTTTATTACTTCATTCAGATAATAAACCTAAGTTTGATAAACCTATTATTAGTTTATCCAAGACTTTGGAAAAATTTAAAAATAAAACTAAAGAAATTACACTTCAAGACTTGCAATTTGAAATCAATCAAATTAAACAAACTATCCGAGACCTCCAACATCAAGATAAAAAATTAGAAGATGAAATCACCACTCTAAAACTTAATCAAAGTTTAAATAATTTCCAATCTAATCCACATACATCACCTCATGAATCTGAACATAATTCTGACCATGATTCTGATCATACTAATCCAGATAAACTTTTATTTGATAATCGATCTCAATCTAATAATCTTGAAGACAAACGATTAAACTTACTCAATAAAATCTATATGCAAAAATGGTATTCAAAAATTAAAATCATAGTTGAAGATTTTGAATTAGAATTAATTGCTCTAATTGATACTGGTGCTGATTTAAATTGTATTCAAGAAGGATTACTTCCTACTAAATATTATGAAAAATGTCATGAGAAATTAACCTCTGCTAATGGTAGTAAAATGCATATTAAATATAAATTACCTAAAGTACATGTTTGTCAAAATAATGTTTGTTTTAAAACCACATTTGTTTTGGTTAAAAATATGACTGATAGAATCATTCTAGGCACACCATTCATATCTTTATTATATCCATTTACTACTTCTAGTGAAGGAATAACTACTCATGTTTTAGGACAACCTGTTACATTTACATTCTTATATCCACCTGAAATGCTAGAATTAAATCAATTAAAAGATTGTTCTATTTCTCATACAATTCATAGATTGACCAGACATTTGAATTTTCTTAAAGAAGAAGTTAATTATAAAAGAATTGATCAACAATTAACTAATCCCGTTCTTATTTCTCAAATTAACGAATTTAAGCTCAAATTAGAAACCACTGTTTGTTCTTCTTTACCTACTACATTTTGGCATAGAAAAAAGCATGTAGTCACTTTACCATATATTAAGAATTTTAATGAAAGACAAATACCTACTAAATCTAGACCATTCAAATGAATCATGAATTATTGAAATGTGTAAAAAGAAATTAATGAATTATTAAAAAATAGAATATTAGTCCCAGTAAATCACCTGGTCTTGTCCTGCTTTTTATGTTAATAAAAATGCTGAATTAGAAAGAGGTCCCTCGCTAGTTATTAATTACAAACCATTAAATGCTGTTTTAGAATGGATTCGATATCCTATTCCTAATAAAAAAAAGATTTAATTGAAAGACTCAGTCAAGCTATTATATTTAGTAAATTTGATTTAAAAAGTGATTTTTGGCAAATTCAAATTCATTCTAAAGATAGATACAAAACTGCTTTTAATACACCTTTTGGTCAATATGAATGGAATGTCATGCCCTTTGGATTAAAAAATGCTCCTAGTGAATTTCAAAATATCATGAATAACATATTCAACCCATTTAGTCATTTTTCTATTGTTATATTGATGACATCCTATTTTTCAAAATCACTTCATGACCATTGGAAACATTTAACTGCATTCTTTTATACAATTAAAAGTCATGGTTTAGTCATATCTTCTAAGATTAAATTGTTTCAAACCAAAGTTAGGTTTTTAGGATATGATATTTACCAAAATACTATTCTCCCCATTAGTCGATCCATTGAGTTTGCTTCCAAGTTTCCTGATGAAATTCTTGATAAAACCCAATTACAACGGTTCTTAGGTTCCCTCAATTACATTGCTAAGTTCTATAAAGACCTTTGAAAAGCCTGTCAACCTCTGTTTGATAGGTTAAAGGACAATCCTCCTCCTTGGTCTCCTGCTCATACTGCCATAGTTAAACAAGTCAAACAATATGTTAAGTCTCTTCCTTGTCTTGGTATTCCTACTGAAAATTCCTTCAAAATTATTCAAACTGATGCTTCTGATATTGGTTATGGTGGCATTCTTCTCCAGAAAGTCACTCCTCAGTCCTCTGAACAAATTGTTCGTTATCATTCTGGTGTCTGGAATAAAGCACAATTAAATTATAGTACTATTAAAAAAGAAATTTTGTCTACTGTTTTATGTATTCAAAAATTTCAAGATGATATTTTAAATCAAAAATTTTTACTTCGTGTTGATTGCAAATCTGCTAAATATGTTTTGGAAAAAGATGTTCAAAATCTTGCTAGTAAACAAATATTTGCCCGTTGGCAATCTATTTTAAGTATTTTTTATTTTGATATTACCTATATTCCTGGTTGTCAAAATTCCCTTCCTGATTTTCTTACTCGGGAATTTTTACAGGGGGGTAAGGGATGACTGCTACACTATTTATTTCTTACCATAAATCCCGAATTACCCATTTTCGAAACCAAATCAAACAACTCACCCATCGTATTCACTGCCTCAAATTAGCCAGACCAACTACTAAAAGAGCCCATTACATCAATTACAATCAGATCCAAGCTCAGCGCAATTTACTTGCTTATAATTACAATTGTTTGAATCATCATCAAAATTATCTTGATCTTTTATCTGGTTGTTAATCTCTGCTGCTAATAATTGTTTCAATTCTACAGATGTCTCGTCCAAGGCCTCCTTCTAACGCTTTGGTTCCAGCTAGTAAACCTAATCAACAAATTATTCCTCCTCCTTTGGAATTAGTTACCCAATACCATCCAATTGAAATGGTCAACTGTTACCAAGCTCTTGGTAATATTCCCAGACCTAATTACTCTTCTGCTTTGGCCTCCGACCCTTTTGCTTCTTCCAGCCAATCAATTTCAGTTACTTCATACCCTGCTAACCCAATCAGGTCATCTCGATCTGATTATACCAAATCACACACCACTAATCTGTTCTTTAAAGAGCCTAGTCACCCCAAGAGTCAAATCATTCATGAAATTGCTAAATCCTATTTTGGCTCTGGATGCCATTTCGTCCTCTCACATCCAGAGAAAACACTCACCTATTATAAAGATATTTTGATCCATCACCAATCAGTCCTGATCAAACCCATTTATGATCGAACCTATGCTAGCAAGGTTCTGTATCATTCTATTTACATTCATAACATTGTTTCCTTAGCTGAATGGGGTCCTCCTTATCAGCTTCGTGATTTACCTGGTCACCCTATTCAATACAATTACCATGATTACATTGATGCTTGGTTCAAGATCTTCTTGTACCAAAATGAAACTTTCAGTCACTCCTGGTTCATTTCATTTGATCAAAAATTCAAGTCAGAATTTCCTTCCTGGTTTATGAGATAGTGGACTCATTATGGCGCCATTTCAGACATCTTCCCTGATGATCTACTTGAATTAATCAACTATTTTGCTACTGTTTACCCTTCACTGCTCATCAACGATCATTCCCATTATTGTTAATTTTTATATCCAAATATAAAATCCCTTGGATATTTAAATGGCATTATGGAATTGATGGTAACATAATCATCCGTCATCACTCAGTTAAATGGTGGGCTAAGTTCAATTTGCCCCGTATATTTGAAATTGTTCAAGAAGAATTCCCATCTGATCAATGTGCCCCCACTCCTGCCATGGTTAAAGCCCAGCAGAACCCAACTACTGCAATCAGCCAAGGAAGTAGCCCAGTCTTCCTCCAATCAACCTTGGAAGCCCCTCATCTAGTGGTTCCAAGCCCAAATCATCCAAGTCAAAGATTCAGTCCAATACTGATAAATCAAAGTCCAAGGCTAAGTCTAAATCTCCTGCAGTACCAGCTCAGCCCAAGACTCAATCAAAGCCCAATTCACCTCCTGCTCAGCCCAAAAACAAATCCAAAAGCAAGTCCAAATTAGCCAAAGATGAAGTGCTCCAGTTAGTCTACAAAATTATGGATCAAGGTAAAGCCCAGTCAACCAGTTCAGAAAATTCAGAAGACAGTTCAGACCAGTCACAATCTTCTGAAGGTTCAACTACTCAACCCATCTCATATGGAAGATCCGAGTTCCAAGATGCTCAGGACCCCTATGCCTGATCAACATAGGATTCCCTATAAATACAAATTAGCTTCAATCAATACTCTTCTGAGAAAAGCTGCTAATTTGTATCTATATTGATTCCTTTATTCACATGTTCCACCGAAAGTGATGAATAGTAGTAAGTTACTGTTCACTTTTACTATTCACTGTCACTATCCACTCAATCAACTGTTACTAAAGCTGTTCATCCATGCAATCACTCCACCGAAAGCAACCGACAGCATCTGCTTTACTTCATGCGTTGCCAGTTGCCTTCATCAGTCACATACCACTTTATTTTCTATATATTGTAATCAAATTGTATTCATTTGGCATCTCTCAGTTTTCAGAAAAGGAAAAAATAGAGAGCTCTGAGTAATTACCCTGTTTGTAACACAATTAAGATCCTTACAGTTGGCTACATTTGCAACTGTAAGTTAGTTTCTGAATTTCAATTAATGTTATTTTAATTAAGTATTTTGTGTGCAGATTATTCCATTCTCTGTGTTTCAATTTGTTTCATATTTGATTTCATAATCCATTTTCTTCATCGTTGCTGCTTCCGCCTTTCAGAGTAAAGTTTACTATGATTCAAAGTAAAATTTTATATTGTTAAGCAAATCAACATATTTTTAACCAGAGTAAAATTTTACTCTGAAAGTATAATTTTTAAAATTTTACTCTAAATCAGAGTAAAATTTACTATGATTCAAAATAAAATTTTATATCGTTAAGCAAATCAACATGGTTTTAACTAGAGTAAAATTTTACTTTGAATCATAGTAACCTTTACTCTGATTTAGAGTAAAATGTTACTCTAAAAGTACAATTTTACTATGATCTAAGGAGAGTATCCACTTTGAATCACACTAAGTGTCATGTATTAATAACCTTGCGTGTTTGGTTGTTGAGAAAATCACAGAAACATAACAAGAAAACCAAATATAGTTTGGTTGTTGAGAAAATCAACATGTTTTTAATTAGAGTAAAATTTTACTGCTCCAAATCTGTCTCATACATACATACAATCAAAGATATACAGACATACACTTACACACTCACAGATATACATACATGCATACACTCACTCACTCACAGATATACATACATATGCTCACACACTCACAAATATACATACATACACTCACTCAAAGATATACATACATATACTCACAAATATACATACATAGACTCACTTACCGATATATATACATATACACATGTATGTGTGAGTCATACATACATACATACATGCACACGCATATATATAAATGCATACATACACATATACATAGGAAGAGCAAATCAGCGGAGACATGGCGAAGCTTGGTGTGTTCGCCGGAGGGAGCGGCGAAAGAGGATCGGACGCCGGCGGCGTTGGCGAGGTTCGACGCAGGAGTTCCAGAGGCGGTAGCTGAGCTTCCAGATCTGAAGCTTGAAGGAGTTAGAGAAGGAAAAGAGGGAGGAGAGAGACAGAGAAGGTGGAGAAAGAGTGGGTGGAGAAGGTGAGAAGATTTAGTTGATGGTATAATAGTCTGATAAAATATTTAAATAATAAATTTTGTCCTTTATGCAAGACTTTAAAATTATGAGGGGGTTTAGAAAGTATAATTTTTTTTCTTAGTTCTTTTAACAATGAAAGGAAGGTAAAGGGCATTTATAGCCAAATTTCCCTTTAATATATATATAAATTAATTAAATTTAAAAAGTAAAAAAATAAAAATATTAAAAGAATTTATTAAAAATAAAAATACATACAAATTTAAAATTTGAACAACTATTTTTAAAAAGGAGAAATTACTATTCATGACATACAACAAAAATAATTACCCATGCAATTTTTCTTGTAAATTTTTTCATTAAAAAAAGTTGCACTCCACTCTTTTTCTTTTATTTTTTTTAAGGAAAATTACATAAAGTTCCATCTCAAGAACAGTTATTTCAATCAGTTCCATATTTTTTCTATTGCCCTAATAAGTTCGGTTGTTTGGTAATTTTTGTTGGATGATTGTATTCTTTTCTACTGTGACACCTTCTTTTTTCCCACTTTAACACCTAACAAAAACCCAACTGATGTGGCATGTGGCATGTTCCACCACAAAGCTTATTTTGGGAGCTGGGTTAAAAGTTAGTTTTTAAATTTTTTTTTTGTTATATCATCTTTCTACTTTTCTGTACAATTTTTTTTTAAAAAAAAAAAAACTAAAAAATTGGTTCTTAACTTACTTTTCTTCTAAAAAGAATGATAATAAAAAAGCTATAGTGTCTTTTTTTCCCATTGTGACACACTGTAGACACCACATTTTTGACCGTCCTCAAGACTTGGACGTCACCGTTTGAACACTCGGTGATCATCTATGTTCGTGTTCGTCTTAAGTTCTCGGAGGTTTCGGTCGCGCGCCTGGCCTCAAGACCTCTCGACTTGTTTGCTTTGTGCTTGGTTATGCACCAAACATTTGTGTTTTTGCTTCTGAAGGCAGGGAATGGCTTGTTGGCCATCCCCACACCTCACCGGCCTTGGCTTGAGGCCACCGGCCCTGTTTACTTGCTACCGGCCAAAGGTGTTGGCCGGTCGGCAATGGTTTTGGTCGGCCGGCCATATTTGTTGGTCAATCGGCCATATTTTCCAGCCGATCCCTTTCCATCTGCTTTTGGCAGATATTTTATGCCAGCTATCACAGCTGGTATCCACATTACACCCCCTCCATACACGTGTATGGAGGGATTTGCTCCCTTGTGTTAGCTTCTCCAAGAAGCTTAGGAATTGAATTCCTACAAAAGAGAGGGCCCTCTTCCCTTCTCAGAGGTTCTAAAATTTAAGGTTAGAGAGTTGTATCTATCTATCTCTATATCTCCCTCTCTTTACTCATTTGTGTGTGTGTTTGTGGCCTAAAGTGACTTTTGTTCACACTTTTGCACTAGAACACCTAGCATTACACCATCCTTGGGTTGTTAAGGCCTTAAAAGATTGTTGTTAGGGTTCTTGGACTGGTTTTGACCAAAGAAAGGTGCTGGAGCTTTGTTCCTAAAGAAGGTCTACAAGGCCTTAGAAGATTGTTGTTAGGGTTTTTGTAGGCTTTGAGTATTGAATCTTCTAGCATGCTCTATTTGGATCATTTCAGTGATTTGGCATCACTTATAATGTTATTTCAGTCCATATAGTATGCTTGAATACTTGCACTTATCGCTCCTTTAATGCTTTAAAGGGTTTGTGTTTTATGCCTCATGAATGTGTCATTGTGTATGCCATCATACCTAGGCCTTTGGGATGCCATCTAGGTGGGTTTTTGGGCTCATATTAGCATGTCATACCTCTGATTTTGGTTGCCTAAATCATGCCATGTTTGGTTGTATTAGGTGTAGTGTAACCCCCACCCCCCCTTTTGTGGCCTTGTATGCCTCATGTTTTCTCCCTTTGATTTGGCTTGTTTTGGATTTGGTCATTGCATGTTTTAGGCTCATTTTGACATGATCTAGGACTGTTTGGGGTCATACTTGCCATATGCTTCATGTTTTCGCATAGCCTTGGTTTGAGTCTCTTGGCTAGTTTAAAGTTTTGGGCTTTCTTGCATGCCATGCTTGCATTATTTGGTTGGTTTGGCACCTCTCCATGCGTGATTTCAAAGCCTACAATGCATGTCATTTGTCCATGTTTATCTTCTTTTAAGTGTGCTTAAGAGTTTCCCTTTTATGCTTAAGTATTGGACCATTTAGCATGTATGTTTGTATGTGCATTTGCCCTCATGTACTTAGCATTTTGGCCACTGTTTTGGACCTATTAGAGAGCTGTCCATCTTGGTGTAAGTCCATCCTTTGCATGTTGTTGCATGCTTGCCTTGTATGTTGTTTCATACTTGGCCCATTGCATATTGTTGTATGCTTAAGTTGCATTTTGCATGTTTGTTAGCTTGCATTTTGTCATGTGTTTGATATGTTGTTACCTGTTTGCATGTTTCCGTGTTTGTTCACATGCTCATGTTGCATTGGTTTGCTTGCATGTTTTGGTTGCATGCATGTTTGCATCCCTTGCCTCTTGATAAATCATGATAGAGGTTGGGGCTCTTCCATGTATTTGTGTGCATTTCATTTGACATCAAAATGCACATTTGGCACCTTGGGTCATCATGCATTGGAATGCATGATTGGTGGCCCGAGGGTCGAAGGCCACACTCCCTTGAGTTCCTAACATGATAGGGAGGGTGGTCGTGCAAACATTGCTTTGAAAATGCATTGCCATGCCTTGTTTGTCCTCTGCTGCAGCAAAACAGGATTCTGCAGGAAGAGATGGCCAGTCGGCCATCTTCAGTGCCGGCTGGCTATGTATTGTTGGCCGATGGCCCCACTTTTGGTCGGTGACTATATTTCCATGGCCGGTGGTCCCATCTCTTGGCCGGTGACATCCCTCAGTGCTCAGGGAGTGGTTCTAAAGATTCCTTGGAACTTGTGCAGCTTTTAGAGATATAAAACAATGCAAACAAAGGCAACATGAGCATGGCAATGGATTTCCGAGCAAAGCCGAGCATGCATGCATTCGTCGCTCTTCCCGAGGCTGTTTCACTGTTTTAGTAGCTTAATTAGTTTGCTTAATTAGTTAAGTGTTGTGTAATAATTAATTAGCTTGTTAGTTAGTTAATTTGTACCATTCATTCGGTCCCCCGTCGAGAGGGCGCAATTGTGTAATAAGTGTGCGTGTGTGTGATGCATGTCTTCCAACCTCACGTCTTTCTCCCTTTTACTTACTCGCTTATGATGGTTAGTTCTAGGGCACGTTTCAATGAGCATCCTTATGCTATGCATGTTTGTGTTCATTCATCCGTATTACATATACCGGGCTCGGCACATCATACTAATTGCATAATATTTTAATTCCAACTTGAATACGTATATCGAGTTGTCGCATTTCACATGCCATTCTTAGATTAGCCGAGCCTATTTTAGCTGCATTTCGAATGTGTTGCATTAACCATCTTAACATAAACTAGGATCATGCTTGATTGCTAACTAGTTTCTTGTTTTGGCTTGGAGTACACTGTGAGTGTTTTATGCTTTAGTATCTTGCATGTATGTGAGTGTTAACATGACAGTATGCTTGCCATGAGGCTAATTGCTTATGTGATATAACTACCTAAATGCCTGTGGGTGAAGGTTGGGTTGCTTGAGTTGGAATAATTCGTCGAAACCCATGTTTTAGCCTACTCGCGAGTAGCAAACCTCAAACCATTTTCCAAACAAACGGATATGCAATGCTTTGTTCCCAATTAGGTGATCTAGTCTATACTTGTGTGTTGTGCGCATCACCTAGTAATTCTAGCTAATTAACCGGAATAAGAGCACACAATGTTTTCAAAACAAGATATCATGTTTAGTAGTGGCCGATCTTTGATCGGGCAAGCGGGGGTACTCATAGCTGACCTTCCCCAATCGTACCCAAGTTCCCAAGCTGAGGCAACTTTGGTGATGACGGACACGTGGCCTTAGGCAACGAGTCAGGGTTTTCTAAATCCCCCCAAAATAAAATATTTAGGTGGCGACTCTATATCTGGCAAAGCAGTCCATGTTTGGCATTCTTTCTTAGAAATCAGTTTTTCAAAACGATTTGCCGAACTTGGACTCTTTGGTGATTTATCAATCTTGCATTGCACTTTGCGAGATCAGATTAAGAACCGTGACATTTGAGTCCGAACTGTAGTGAGCCCCAATGAACAAAACGGGATTCCCTCCCGGGACGTTCGGGGACGTCTACAGTTTCTGGCAACTCTGCTGGGGAGTTAGAGAACTTGACTCGAACTCATGATATCTTGTTTTGATTACACTTATGTGTTTCTTTGCATTGCATTTGCATTGGTGCGCCTAGGACACCGTGTTTGCCATCTGCTATTCCTGAATGGTTTCTCGGAGGCTCGCTTTGAGAAGCGTGCCATAAGGCTGACCAGTTACGGGCTCTGCCACAATGAGAACACAAACCTCGATTTTTACCGAGGCACCCTTTTTGACCATTCGACCTAGTGCATATTCAGAATCCATAGTGACTATTCCAAACTAGGACAGGTTGCTTACCCGATGATAGGTTGTTTGAAACCGTTGTGTGTGTAATGAAACCCTAGCTCTTGACAAAATAGGACAGGGAAATCCTGCCACAACATAGGGGTGTTTTTGGCTCTCATTTGATTGTTATGTGCTTTTAGAGTTGTGCCTCTACAGGGAATGCATATATCAATTTGCAAGTTTGGGTATCAGGCATATGGGCATCAGTATCAGTGTTTTGAGAATCAGTTATATCCGCGGGTATCAGTTTTTGAGCAGTGCTTTTGGGGAACAGTGATCAGTAGTAGAGTACAGTTATTCAGCTATGCCTATGTCAGTTCTGATGAAATTACGCTGAAATGCTGCATGTTTTGTCCTTTAAGGTTCAGAGACTTAGTTCAGAATAGCTAGTATTCTCCTTTGTTGAGGCAAGACCAATCAAGGCTTACCGATTCACCTGATCTGTCAGTCACCGGTTACATCATCTCCGTTCAGTTCAGCAAACTTATGATGACACAAAATTCAGAGGAAATTGTGGTTATGGCAGCCGCATTGGACCAAGGAATCATCTTGTAGGATGAGACCAATGTTGAAATACCACATCCGCCTGGGTCGCTTGTTGTGCACTCGATCTGGATGCCCCAATTGTTTCAAACTCGCAAGCCCACCACGTTTGAGTTGATGGGAATGATTGGCGACCTCCAGAGGTCTGTGGCTGCTCTCGCCTATGGAATGTCGGCTTTGCCACTAACTACATCGTATGCCGGGAACTTCGTGCCGTAGGAGCCCCCGCTACTAGGGCGAATTGTAATCAAGCTCAACCACCATAAAGCTGTCTCAAGCTCCGGCAATGATATGCCAGCGACAACGGGGCTTCGTACTGAAGTAGCAACCCAAACCGTTCACCAAGCTGAGGCTAGTGGAAAGAACAAGATGAAGGTGGACGCAGATCCCTATGAACAACTCTAGCAAGCTATTGAGGCTCTGAAAGCCGGGGGGTTGAATAAGCAACAAGTACTCGCAGTCGTGGCTAAGACTGCGAGATGATATTTTCCCCGCTCAGACTGAGAGCAGTTCAAGCCAAAGGGAAAATCGGGATAGGGACCGTCGTGCCAGAACAGTTCCTTTCAATCCTAACCCTACACCTGGAAAAGATTAGAGAGCCAAGGCAGCACCTGCTGATCCTTTTGCTAGTACGTCCAGCAAAGATCCACAGACTTCTAAGTATCTGCCTCGAGGGTGCAGGGTCTTTCAT
Organism: Camellia japonica; assembly: GCA_030407325.1. NCBI lineage: Eukaryota > Viridiplantae > Streptophyta > Magnoliopsida > Ericales > Theaceae > Camellia > Camellia japonica. Next base: position 54,015,355 of record JAPPVO010000019.1, read on the forward strand.
GCCCTCTACATGCCTTTGTCCAAGGCTCTTCGAATCCTCACTGAGAAGGGTCATCTCAAACCCCTTGAGCCTCGACCTCTCCCAAGCAATCTCCCTCTCTCACATGATGCTACCCAGTACTGTGCATACCATCAACAAGCTGGTCACACCACCAACAATTGCTTTCGTCTTCACCACGAAGTGTAACACTTGATCGACAATGAGCTCATCCTCCCGCCTAGCTCAGCAAAGTTTGTCACCACTGAGTTGTTGGACTTCGAAGATAATTCAAGTATGTGATCAGGAGTCGGACCACCTGCGGGCGGTGTTCAGTTTGCTTCAGATGTAGCGTGTGGCACGCACTGTGATGAGCATTTGCGAATGCTAGTTTTTTTGTAGTTTCTAACTTGGGTGTTTAGTCAGTTTTGTGTTGTTTTGAGTCTGTCTCTTTGTTTTGAGTCAGCCTTTTTGTTTAGGGTCTATCTTGTTGTACCGAGTCAGTTCTGTTGTACAGAAGTCGGGTGATGTCAGGGGTGTTACCTCGGACTTCACTATTTTGTTTTGTGCTTGTCTTTTTGCTTTCTTTTGAGTCTGTTCCCGTCTCGGAGCCAGTTGTACAGACAGTTCTGAATGAAACAGCAGTGATTTTTCATGCTTTTGTGCTTGTTCTCTCTTTGAACCTGTTGTGCCAGTAAGTTTTAGAATGAAACGGCAGTACATTCCACTTGCTCTTTTGTGCCTTGAAATCGTTGTATTTGACCTAAGTTTTTCAAAACTTTTTGAACACTGTGATGAAAACAAAGAGGAAGGAATTCCTCGGGTTTTGCAAAATTTGATCAATTGAGAGAAAGAGAGGCATGCTAAGCCCTTAATGATTGAGATCATGTTTGTTAATGTGAGTACTGAGAAAGATCCTAGCTTGATCCAGATTGATTCTACACTGTCTTCAGCGTGAGCGATTTATCGCTTTCTTAAAAGATTTCAAAAAATGTTTTGCGCCGTCTTACAAAGACCTGTGTGGAATCGCTCTTGAGATTGTGCAGCTTAGGATCGCTCTCAGCCTCGAGACTCGATCCCTTGCTTTCAAAACCTTGAACTTGGATTCATAATGTTCAACGGTCAACCACAATGTGAGACCTGTGTGGCCAGATTTGAAGCACCCCTCGAACTAGGGGCAATAATGTCCGATATGCTCGAAAAGCCAAAGATGGATCATTCTGCAAATCAATGAAGATCGGCAAGAATGCCAAATCCCAGAAGGGAGTAAAGAAGAAAGTACTGCTGAAGAACAACCGAGTTCCTATCCACAACACTAGGGGCAAAGTCAGCCCCCATTGGATGAACTTCTACATCATCAGCAGACAGCAGCCATTCTCTTGGATTCAGATGGCTTCAGGACCCTAAAACCATTTGGCATGGACAAAGCTACACTTTTACCCTTGAGAGGCTCGCTGAGCTGAAAACCCAGAAGGGCGACCCAGGCAAAAGTTAGACCAAGAAAAAAAGAAGACAAAAAAAAAAAAAAAAAAAAAAAAAAAAAAGAAAAAGAGAAGAAAAGTAAAGAAAAATGAAAAGAAAGAACAGAAAGAAATGAAAAGAATCAAAAAAAAAAAAAAAAAAACAAAGCTCGCAAGGTTGAAAACTCGGAAGGGCAGCCTTAGCAAAAGTTAGAGCGCAAAAGGAGAGGTTAATACCCGAGTGTACCTTACAACTGGAACTACGTAAGACTTGATTCCCATGTTTGGGATACGTAGGCAACTTCATCCTGAAGTCCAGCCACAAACACTTCCAAATTGAGTGTGTCCATGCAATGGTTCCGATCATCTTTGTTTTCTCTATATCCAAGAGTTCGGTTGTGCTTGTCACTCTGAAGGTTGATTACAATGCGCTGCGGTGCATTTCAAACAAGGGGCAACTTTCCGTTGCCATACGATGCGCTGTGGTGCCATTCAAACAAGGGGCAATTTTCCATTGCCGTACAGTGTCGTTCAGACAAGAGGCAAATTTTCATTGTTATGGATTTGAGGTTGTACATCTCAAGAGTAGGTTCCATGCTCGTTGAGTGGTGGCCATTTGCAAAAACAATTTTTGGGATTATTTTACTGAGGTCGACTAATTTTCTCAAAAATTATTCCATTTTTCCAAAACCGGACCATTTCTTGGACCCAAAAAAGGAAAAATTTTAGTGCTCATAGCCTAACTTGCATGATTTTGAATCAGAAAAGTTGAACAGGTATGTTAATCTAACTCTCATGTTGGTCAAAATTTGTTTTAGTAGAAAGTCAAAACAAAAAATGCTCAAAATGATGAACTAGGGGCGCAGTCGAGTCAGGCTTCCTGTCTTTACCCCATTGTCAACGTACTTACTAGAAAGGGCACAGTGGAAGCTAACAGAAAAGGGCTGAAAGCTCTCAACATCCTCCAAGCAGCGAGGTATCAAGTCAAGTGCGAAGCACGAATTGGGTTGGATCAAGATACTCCACTCCCTCATCCGGAGCATCGACTAAACGCCACCAGAAGAAATAGCTGCGAGCTGAAAGTGTTGGGGCATGAACCCACAACTTCTTGTTTATCCATCAACCACCCAGGGGAGGGATTGAAAAATGAGAGGTTGAAGAATAGAGAGATGTGCGACGAGAGAAAAAGTGAGAAAAGGGCTTTTTCAGAAGGAAAAAAAAAACAGAGCCTGAGGGCCTAGTGATGTGAGAATCACAAATAAGAAAAGGTGGGAAACAATACCCGGAGGAACTGGCTCCTCGTGACCAGAAGGTCTCTTGCCTTTGTAACACGTCTGTGTGTCATGTCTTCTATTGTTTTGTTCATCTCTTGCTTTGAGTCGTTTTGAGTGTTTCTCGATGCACTTAGGTTGTTTGCCTTTTGTTTTTTCTTTGTTGAGTAGTCGTGCGCTGTGGTCAGTTGTAGACTCAATACCCGGTTAAAAACTCAATTTCAAAACAAAATCGTTTTGTGCTCAAAGTGCCGTGCCGTTCTCCACATTTGTGCAAAACAAGATTTTGTTCTTTTATAAAACCGCAGGGTCCAACCCAGGTCATATGAGAACAGTGAATATATGTGTTCTGGATTGCGAAGCAAAAGAAAAAGGGAAAATTCAGAGCATCTGAGTATGTTTCAGCTTCTGCCGATTCCATCTTTGCATCTCGTCTTTTCAGATTGGACTACTTGTTCAGGATTAGCCGTATGCAGAGTAAACCAAGCGCTGTGTTATGGGCTGTATGTTCAAAATGATCAGTGCGTTGTATGAGCTGTCTGCCGAAGGAACCAAGTGTTGTGTTATGAGCTGTGTGTTCAAAATGGGCAGCCTATGTGTTGAACATGTTGGGAACTTGTGATTAGTTCCACTTCCAGTGCCTTCCGGTGTTGATTTTGCAAAGTCACACCTGTGTTACTTCAATTTGCTTATCGAGTTGTTGCTCATTTGCTTATCGAGTTGTCGCTCATTTGCTTATCGAGTTGTTACTCGTTTGCTTATCGAGTTGTTACTCATTTGTTTACCAAGTTGTCGCAATTTTGTTTATCGAGTTGTTGCTCTTTGCTTATCGAGTTGTAAACTTGCCAAGGTTTTATTATTGCTTGTTGAGTCAATTTGTTACGTTGGTTCACTACCTGACCTGGTAACACATGCATGTTCAATTTCCATTCAATCTCATTGTTATACGATGCGATGCATAAATGTACAAATATAACACTTTTTCAGCAAAATGCTTGCTTCATTCCATCATCTTTTCAAAGTATATAGTTTTGAGAAAGCAAAAACTGCCTGAAGCAGTATAGTGTGTCCAAAGAAAAGCAAAGCAAGAAAAAGAAAAAAAGCAGCAAAAGTCTAGATCAATGTCAACTGGTCTCAGGCATGAGAGTCTGTCCTCGTCCTCTTCCTGGACGAAGGTCCAGGAGCATCGTCGTCAGCTCCACCATCTGAGCCCGAGCCCGAGTCATCTCCAGTCTCATCCTCAGACGACTCTGCATCTGCCTCTGTCTCGGACTCGCCATCATCTAGAATCGGCACTCGTGAGCTACTCCCAACATGAGTGCGCCCCGCTTTGGTGCGGGGGGGTACTGTAGTCCCTCGCCCTGCTCTCCCTCCTCCTCGGGCAGATACAGACGGTCCTCCCACAGCACCCCCTACAGCCGATGTCTGGAATGGGGCCTGAAAAGGACAAATGGTAAATGCATCAGTTATACTACGCGAAGCAGAGTATGGATACAAAATGCAGTATATGAGTACAGTGTATGAATGCTGTGAGTAGTACATCAGAACAGAATGCAGTGTATGAGTATAGAGTATGAATGTTGTGAGCAGTATATCAGTACAGAATACAGTGACCGAGTGTAGTGTATGAATGCCGTGAGCAATGCTGTGAACAATCCGTGGGTTATAATGTATCAATGCCGTGAGGGCCGCGTATCAAGTGCCATGTGGACAGTGCGATGCATCAGATTATGTGTGAAACAGATTATGCACAGTTTGAGATTGTGGTTGAAAAAGCTTACCGGGATACCGTAAATAGCTAGCAGATCGAGGCTCCACTGTAGCATCCCCATCACGGAGGCGGTCAACTCCAGAGACTAGCGAGTGTACTCAGCAGAAGCCTGCAAAAGTGTTAGAAGCATCAATATTCTGCGAAATATCAAAAGAAATGAAATGAAATGACTGTACAGGATGCAAAGTGCCATAATACATACCGGAGGCAAACCGTGGAATCCGACTAGCTCGTGATCAGCCGGAGGGGGAGCGATGGGGATCTGGTAAGTCTCCCTACCCTGCCCTCGGCATGTCATCATAGTAGGCAGCTCGGGCCACCCAGCTCTCTGCTCTCTCCGAGGCCCACTCATACCTCGAGCCTGAGGTGCCCGTGATGCTCCTGCTCTCGCAGCTGGCGCCGCTGGTCTCTCTCTCTCAACTCGGCCGGCATCGGTTAGAGGCCGCATGATATAGGTCTGGACGAACTCCGTATAGTCGCCCTCGTCTACAAAGTGCTCATAGCTCCAGCCGATAGTGTAATCTGCCATCTCTGCTAAGGTATACCTCTCGGTGTCCCTCGCATGGGTAGGAGGAGGTGCTGGAACTGGCTGCTCTGGCATGCCTAAGGTCTGCCGTAAGAAACGCTCCCCAAAGTACTAGGCGCGGCAAATCAGACCCTCTAACAAGACTCTGAATCTCGCAGTCTCCTGAGCGCCGGCATACCGCTCCTGAACTACGATGGGCAATGGGGCCCACGGCTGCCAGGTGATCTACAAATAGCAGGAAATACAGTTTGTTATCCGCGATTTAAAGTACATTACAAAGCAAAACCAATGAACCGAAATGTTTGACATACCTCGGCTGCAGTAATGGTGTCAAAATAGTGGTGGAAGAACATGAAGGGCTCCCGCGGCCTCCGCTCGCACCTCACGTCAAAGCGATGGGAAAATGGGATCATGGGGGCATCTCCTCGTCTGGTACTGGCAAGCCTCGGGAAATAGGCATACACCCACAACTACAAACGTAACAGAGCAGACATGCAGGCTTATCAGATAAATCAGTATACAGATAAAAGCAGAAATCAGAGAACAATGTGCAGTGTATTGTGCAATGTGTGCAGTGTGTTGTGCAGTGTGTGCAATGTACAGTCAATGTAAAACAGATTGCGCGTGCGCAGTGTGTATGGTGTGCAGATAATAAAAGGCGAATTGAAAAGACAGGAAGGGAATGTGTACCTCCCAGGCTCGCCAATAGCCTCCAAGCAACTGTCCGCTGCGGCAAGACGATGAGCTCATGTAACCATAAAGAGTGGCCAAGCCGGTGCCACCCCCAGTCGTAAAGGCGGATCCGCGTCACGTCCACAAGCGCACTCAGCAGATAGAGGGCGACAGTGTTCGCCCGGTCGGCGAAAAGCGTGGTCCCTAGCAGAAACATGATAAAACCGCGGGCGTACTTGCTCCTCCTCCTCTCGGGTAGTAGGCGCCTGGATCCGGAAGTGGTCCTCGAACCACGAATACCTCACAAACCCTGGCCAGGTAAGAGTGGCCGAGTGCCGAGCAGGTACATCTGGGTGGCGTCCCACTCCTCCATATCAGTATCAAAGGGGATCGGATCACCCCCCACCCTGATGCCAGTAAGCATCGAGAAATCAAAGGGAGTCATCGTCATCTCCCCAGTGGCAGAAAGGTGGAAGGAGTCAGTGGTATCCCACCACCTTTCCACCAAGGCAGTAAGAAAAGGCCTGCTCGTAGTGAGGTGCAAGAGCCCCATGCAGAAGCGCCCAAAACCAGCCTGGTCAACGATCCGGCGGACTGCGTCGGGCAGCTCCATATACCATCCTCGGGCCGCGACGTTCCCATACCCTCGAAAGGCATAGAAATCTCCCTGTGATAAAAAAGCAACAACAAACAAGCAATTGCAAAGCAATGTTAGAAATACACTGTGTGTGAATGCCTTTAGAATTCGGAGAAAATACAGTGTGTGTGCATATGTTGGAATGCCTTCAGAATTCGGAGAAAATATAGTGTGTGCGCATGTGTGAAAGCCTCCGGAATTTGGCAAGTGCAGTGTGACTGCGTGTGCTTGAATGCCTTCAGAATTGTGGAAAATGCAGTGTGCGTACAGGTGTTTAAGTTTAAACAAATAACAGGCGTAAGTATGCCCACAGTGAACTACAGCATGTGGTATATCGGTGTATCCGGGCCAAATAGTTAAAGAACAGAATCGACTATTGCAGTTATGTATTCTACTTTACAGAAAATGAAACAGGGAAGAGTGTACCTCAGAAGCGCCATAGGACAGATGTGACTCTGGCTCGCGCAGTAGAAGCTCCAGTGGCACGCGTCGCTCATAGCTCTTGAAGTGATGGAGGCTGTCAGGAGGAAGCACGTGTATCGCCGACCTGTAGGTCGCCGGATCGAACGGCCGGATGTGAAGAGGCAGGAGCTCGGCCTCAGTGTCCATATCCAACTCCGGGGGAGCCCCACCGCCTGGAATGTCGTCCCCCATCTCAAGAATAATGTGAAAATGGCCGAAAATGTAAAAATCGGGCAAGAATGTGAAAAGTCAACCCTAAGGTCGACCCCGAGAGGGTGAAAAATGGGCGGAATGGTCGGAGTCTGAAAAAGGAACGAGAATCGAGGTAAACTCAAGGGAAACAAACCCCGAGTGGTGGAAATCGAGAAAGGAACACCGAAACCAAGATTTGTTCAGTTCAAAGCGTGTGAATCGAGGAGGGTTTCGTGAATCAAATGATGAAAAAGTGGCAAAAACAAGAGAAAAGTGCGGACCGAGGGTTGGAAAATCACCTAGAAAGAGAGGAGAGAGGTTTTCGAGTTTTTGGGAAGTGAAAATATAGGGTTTGAGGCCCTATATTTAAAGACCCGTGGCCAAAGGACAAAACTGCCCCGACACAGGCATTTTTGGCCGGTCGGCCAAATTGTTAGCCGGCCGGCTAAATATTTAGCCGGTGATCTTTATTTCGTGGCCGGTGGATGGCCGATGGTCCTCCTGGTGGCCGGTGTATCTCCCACACCCTTGTTTGGGTCAGTTATGTGGTTTATGGACCTTCATTACTCAAGACAGTGCAAGAAAGTGCATTTTCAAAGCTTAACCGGCCTCCGTGTTGACCTCGAGCCGTGTTTTCTGTGTGTGGCGCTTGATACGTACGAGGTGTATCCTTTTTTTTTTGTATCCTTTTGTCTCTTGAGAGATTCGGAAATTGCTTCACGTGCATTGCATTACAACGTTGTGTCTTGCTTATGATAAACATGCATAGGTTGCATTGTTATACACTGTTCATGTGCGTTGTCACGCATTTGAGTTCACATGCATTGTCATGCATCTTTCATCTGCATTGTCATGCACTTTCAACAACGAGCATTGTCATGCATCTTTCATCTGCATTATCACGCACTTTCAGCAGCATGCACTGTCATGCGTCTTTCATTCGCCTTATCACGCAATGTGCATTGTTGTGCATCTCCATTCATTGCGTATAGAATATATATTGCATTGTAGTTTGCATGCATTCACTGCATTATCCATCTCTGGCTTGCGCCTTTCCATGTTGAGCTTAGTCTGGTATGTGCCCATACATTTCAAGTTAAAACATGGTTATGTTATTATGTGTACGCGCCTAGTGTTGAGGGTGACGGCACCATTTCCGTGTTAAACGTGGTTTGTTTGTGTCCATGCCTTTCCTAGGCAAAATACGGTTTGGACGCACGCCTTATCCGCTCCCTTCATTACATATAGAATATATATTGCATTGTAGTTTGCATGCATTCACTGCATTATCCATCTATAGCTTGCGCCTTTCCATGTTGAGCTTGGTCTGGTATGTGCCCATACTTTTCACGTTAAAACATGGTTATGTTATTATGTTTACGCGCCTAGTGTTGAGGGTGACGGCACCATTTCCGTGTTAGACGTGGTTTGTTTGTGTCCATGCCTTTCCTAGGCAAGATACGATTCGGACGCGCGCCTTATCCGCTCCATTCATTGCATATAGAATATATATTGCATTGTAGTTTGCATGCATTCACTGCATTATCCATCTATGGTTTGCGCCTTTTCCATGTTGAGCTTGGTCTGGAATGTGCCATACTTTCACGTTAAAACATGGTTATGTTTACGTGTACGCGCCTAGTGTTGAGGGTGACGGCACCATTTCCGTGTTAAACGTGGTTTGTTTGTGTCCATGCCTTTTCTAGGTAAGTTATGGTTGGCTGTGTGTCTTATTCAATTCATCCATTACATCCATTGCATTGTAGTGTGTTGCATCCAGCATTTAGGATCATGATCTTTTCTCAGCAGATCATTCCTCACTTAGATCATGCTACCCAATTACTTGTATTTTGTGTTCCGTCTACAAGCACATAGTTCTGCATGTGTACGCGCTATTCCACTACAGGGATTGTGGTTTGAGGGTGTCGGCACCTTTTCAGTGGCAAACGTAGATAGATTTGCATCTCCATCCCTTTATGATATTTGTGAGGTTTTTGTACTGCTGTGGTTTGATCATCTCAAATACATTGCATATCATTTGCATTGTTTCAATACATTATATATTATTACATTGTTTTGTAATATTGCATATCATCTTGCATTGTTATGTACTTCTCATTTACATTGTTCCTATACACATTGCTTGCGTTAATTGTGCATGCTTTACTTACATGTGTATATATATCTTCAGGTGGTTACACATTGGGCACGTTTCCGTGTGTGCTTTACTTACATGTGTTCATGCATATTTCAGGAGGTTACACATTACATGCGTTTCCACGTGTGCTTTACTTACATATGTTCATGCATATTTCAGGAGGTTACAATTGTATGCGTTTCCGCGTGTGTTTTACTTATATGTGTTCATTCCTGCTATACACATTGCTTGCATTAATTGCGCATGCTTTACTTACATGCGTATATATATCTTCAGGTGGTTACACATTGGGCACGTTTCCACGTGTGCTTTACTTACATGTGTTCATACCTTGCTTGCTTTACACATTGCATGCATTTCCGCATGTGCTTTACTTACATGTGTTCATGCATATTTCAGGAGGTTACACATTGCATGCGTTTCCGCGTGTGCTTTACTTATATGTGTTCATTTCTGCTATACACAATGCTTGCGTTAATTGCGCATGCTTTACTTACATATGTATATATATCTTCAGGTGGTTACACATTGGGCACGTTTCCGCGTGTGCTTTACTTACATGTGTTCATACCTTGCTTGCTTTACACATTGCATGCATTTCCGCATGTGCTTTACTTACATGTGTTCATGCATATTTCAGGAGGTTACACATTGCATGCGTTTCCGCGTGCGCTTTACTTATATGTGTTCATTCTTGCTATACACATTGCTTGCGTTAATTGCGCACGCTTTACTTACATGTGTATATATATCTTCAGGTTGTTACACATTGGGCACGTTTCCTCATGTGCTTTACTTACATGTGTTCATACCTTGCTTGTTTTACACATTGCATGTGTTTCTGTGTGTGCTTTACTTACATGTGTTCATACATATTTCAGGAGGTTAGACACTGCATGCGTTTCCGCGTGTGCTTTACTTATATGTGTTCATTCCTGCTATATACATTGCTTGCGTTAATTGCGCACGCTTTACTTACATGTGCATATATATCTTCAGGTGGTTACACATTGGGCACGTTTCCGCGTGTGCTTTACTTACATGTGTTCAAGTTCCTTTTATTTCACACATTGTACGCATTGTCGCGTGTACTTTACTTATATGTGTTCAAGTTCTTTTTATTTTCACACATTGTACACGTTGTCGCGTGTACTTTACTTACATGTGTTCAAGTTTCTCTTATTTTCACACATTGTACACGTTGTCACGTGTACTTTACTTACATGTGTTTATCATTATCTTCACCTTCACACATTGTATGCGTTGTCGCGTATGCTTTACTTATGTGTGTTTGTGCCTACCTAGCATTGTTATGCTTGTTTCAAATCGCATTGTTATGCGTCCTACTTGGCTTGCGTTGTCGCGCATGCCCTCCTTGCATTGTTTTGCGTCCAATCCGCATTGTTATGCGTCGTCCTTAAGTTGCATTGTCTTGCATCCCTTCACCTGCGTTGTCTCGCACGTCACTTGCATTGTTATGCACACTTCACTTGCGTTGTCACGCATTTTTCACTTGCATTGCTGTGCATGTTTTCTAACGATGTTGTACCTGTTAAGTTTTCTTTCTTTTTCAGGCACGATATTGTATATACGGTTCATTTGAAGGTGGCACGACCAGACGAACCGCACAGGTATTGTCTTCTCCGTGTGAGACGTAGCGAGAATTAAATAATTCTCTTACATCCTTTCTACATCGTAATGTAGTTTGGTTTTTGGCTCGCTTAAAACTGTTGCATGTTATGCTTCGTTACAGCTTTCTTTGCATGATCATAAGTTATGTTCGGCATCATGCATGTTCCTTGCATCTTGCCCCTGCCTACGGGTACATACTTTTGCTATCTCGTACGCTGTGTCTAAGTCTTCAGCCTCATCAAAAATGGGTCGTCTCCGGGCTTTAACATTCACTCCTGTTATTGTTATGACTTTCGAGTTCTGTCAAAGAGGGGCAATTGTAGACACCCCATTTTTGACCGTCCTCAAAACTTGGACGTCACCATTTGAACACTCGGTGATCATCCATGTTCGTGTTCGTCTTGAGTTCTCGGAGGTTTCGGTCGCGCGCCTGACCTCAAGACCTCTCGACTTGTTTGCTTTGTGCTTGGTTATGCACCAAACACTTGTGTTTTTGCTTCTGAGGGCAGGGAATGGCTTGTTGGCCATCCCCACACCTCACCGGCCTTGGCTTGAGGCCACCGACCCTGTTTTCTTGCTACCGGCCAAAGGTGTTGGCCGGTCGGCAATGGTTTTGGTCGGCCGGCGATTTTTGTTGGTCAATCGGCCATATTTTCTAGCCGACCCTTTTCCATCTGCTTTTGGCAGACATTTTATGCCAGCTGTCACAGCTAGCATCCATATTACACCCTCTCCATACACGTGTATGGAGGGATTTGCTCCCTTGTGTTAGCTTCTTGAAGAAGCTTAGGAATTGAATTCCTATAAAAGGGGAGGCCCTCCTCCCTTCTCAGAGGTTCTGAAATTTAGGGTTAGAGAGTTGTATCTATCTATCTCTATATCTCCCTCTCTTCACTCATTTGTGTGTGTTTGTGGCCTAAAGTGACTTTTGTTCACACTTTTGGACTAGAACACCTAACATTTCACCATCCTTGGGTTGTTAAGGCCTTAGAAGATTGTTGTTAGTGTTCTTGGACTGGTTTTGACCAAAGAAAGGTGCTGGAGCTTTGTTCCTAAAGAAGGTATACAAGGGTGAGCATCCTTACTTTAGTTACCCCTTTTTTGCACAAGCTTTTATCCATTCTTTCTTATTGTTTTAAGTTTCGACTATAACTAATAAAAGTTCTGATTTTGTGTGCTTTAAACTTCTTTTAAGGTCACTTTGAGGTTTGGGGTTGTCTCTCCCCTCCAAGGCCTTGTTAGGCCTTGTTTAGGCCATACCTTTTGGCCATTTTTTGGTCTTGCATGACCTCTCTACCACTGAAATCTAGAGGATTTTCAGTGGTGGAGAGGTGGTTTTGAGGTCCTAAAAGGGAGAGGGTCATCCCCTCTCCTTCTTGTCTCTAATGTTTGCATAAATGGCTTATGTGGTAGCATGTGTGTTTAGTTTGTTTTAGCTCCATTTCAGCATGTATTAGGCTTTGTTTTGCCATGATACACCTCTGCTTTGAGATGGTTTAGACATGCCTCGTATGCTTCATACACTTGTCTTGTAATCCCATGATTTGGCCTTAACATGCATCATGTTATAATATGTGTTTTTAACATAATTTTGGCACAACTCCATGAAGCTTTTAGCCTTGTTGTAGCGTGCTTAAGCTCTAATTTTGGTCTTCTTGGTCATGCTTGCATTGTTTTGTATAGCTACCATGTATTCTAGCTTGTAGGCTTTGAGTATTGAATCTTCTAGCATGCTCTATTTGGATCATTTCAATGATTTGGCATCACTTATAATGTTATTTCAGTCCATATAGTATGCTTGAATACTTGCACTTATCGCTCCTTTAATGCTTTAAAGGGTTTGTGTTTTATGCCTCATGAATGTGTCATTGTGTATGCCATCATGCCTAGGCCTTTGGGATGCCATCTAGGTGGGTTTTTGGGCTTATATTAGCATGTCATACCTCTAATTTTGGTTGCCTAAATCATGCCATGTTTGGTTGTATTAGGTGTAGTGTAACCCCCACCCCCCCTTTTGTGGCCATGTATGCCTCATGTTTTCTTCCTTTGATTTGACTTGTTTTGGATTTGGTCATTGCATGTTTTAGGCTCATTTTGACATGATCTAGGACTATTTTGGGTCATACTTGCCATATGCTTCATGTTTTAGCGTAGCCTTGGTTTGAGTCTCTTGGCTAGTTTAAAGTTTTGGGCTTTCTTGCATGCCATGCTTGCATTATTTGGTTGGTTTGGCACCTCTCCATGCATGATTTCAGAGCTGACAATGCATGTCATTTGTCCATGTTTATCTTCTTTTAAGTGTGCTTAAGAGTTTCCCTTTTATGCTTAAGTACTGGCCATTTAGCATGCATGTTTGTATGTGCATTTGCCCCTCATGTACTTAGCATTTTGGCCACTTTTTGGACCTATTAGAGAGCTGCCCATCTTGGTGTAAGTCCATCCTTTGTATGTTGTTGCATGCTTGCCTTGTATGTTGTTGCATACTTGGCCCATTGCATATTGTTGTATGCTTAAGTTGCATTTTGCATGTTTGTTAGCTTGCATTTTGTCATGTGTTTGATATGTTGTTACATGTTTGCATGTTTGTTCACATGCTTATGTTGCATTGGTTTGCTTGCATGTTTAGGTTGCATAGCATTGTGCATGTTTGCATCCCTTGCCTCTTGATAAATCATGATAGAGGTTGGGGCTCTTCTATGTATTTGTGTGCATTTCATTTGACATCAAAATGCACATTTGGCACCTTGGGTCATCATGCATTGGAATGCGTGATTGGTGGCCCGAGGGTCGAAGGCCACACTCCCTTGAGTTCTAACATGATAGGGGGGTGGTCGTGCAAACATTGCTTTGAAAATGCATTGCCATGCCTTGTCTGTCCTCTGCTGCAGCAAAACAGGATTCTGCAGGAAGAGATGGCCGGTCGGCCATCTTCAGTGCCGGCGGCTATGTATTGTTGGCCGATGGCCCCACTTTTGGTCGGTGACTATATTTCATGGCCGGTGGTCCCATCTCTTGGCCGGTGACATCCCTCAGTGCTCAGGGAGTGGTTCTAAAGCTTCCTTGGACTTGTGCAGCTTTTAGAGATATAAAACAGTGCAAACAGCAACATGAGCACGACAATGGATTTCCGAGCAAAGCCGAGCATGCATGCATTCGTCGCTCTTCCCGAGGCTGTTTCACTGTTTTAGTAGCTTAATTAGTTTGTTTAATTAGTTAAGTGTGTGTAATAATTAATTAGCTTGTTAGTTAGTTAATTTGTACTATTCACGGTCCCCCGTCGAGAGGGCGAATTGTGTAATAAGCGTGCGTGTGTGATGCATGTCTTCCAACCTCACGTCTTTCTCCTTTTACTTACCTGCTTATGATGGTTAGTTCTAGGGCACGTTTCAATGAGCATCCTTATGCTATGCATGTTTGCTCATTCATCCGTATTACATACCGGGCTCGCGCATCATACTAATTGCATAATATTTCAATTCCAACTTGAATACGTGTATCGAGTTGTCGCATTTCACATGCCATTCTTAGATTAGCCGAGCCTATTCTAGCTGCATTTTCGAATGTGTTGCATTAGCCATTCTTAACATGAACTAGGATCATGCATGATTCTAACTAGTTTCTTGTTTTGGCTCGGAGTACACTGTGAGTGTTTTATGCTTTAGCATCTTGCATGTATGTGAGTGTTAACATGAAGCATGCTTGCCATGAGGCTAATTGCTTATGTGATATAACTGCCTAAATGCCTGTGGGTGAAGGTTGGTTGCTTGATTGGAATAATTCGTCGAAACCCATGTTTTAGCCTACTTGCGAGTAGCAAACCTCAAACCATTTCCAAACAAACGGATATGCGATGCTTTGTTCCAATTAGGCGATCTAGTCTATACTTGTGTGTTGTGCGCATCACATAGTAATTCTAGCTAATTAACCGGAATAAGAGCACACAATGTTTTCAAAACAAGATATCATGTTTAGTAGTGGCCGATCTTTGATCGGGCGAGCGGGGGTGCTTATAGATGACCTTCCCCAATTGTACCCAAGTTCCCGAGCCGAGGCAACTTTGGTGATGACGGACACGTGGCCTTAGGCAACGAGTCAGGGTTTCCTAAATCCCCCAAAATAAAATATTTAGGTGGCGACTCTGTATCTGGCAAAGCAGTCCATGTTTGGCACTTCTTTCTTAAAATTGTTTTCAAAACGATTTGCCGGATTTGGACTCTTTGGTGATTTATCAATCTTGCATTGCACTTTGCGAGATAGATTAAGAACCGTGACATTTGAGTCCGAACTGTAGTGAGCCCCAATCAACAAAACGGGATTCCCTCCCGAGACGTTCGGGGACGTCTACAGTTTCTGGCGACTCTACTGGGGAGTTAGAGAACTTGACTCGAACTCATGATATCTTGTTTTGATTACACTTATGTGTTTCTTTGCATTGCATTTGCATTGGTACGCCTAGGACACCGTGTTTGCCGTCTGCTATTCTTGAACGGTTTGCCGGAGGCTCGCTTTGAGAAGCGTGTCATAAGGCTGACCGGTTACGGGCTCTGCCACGATGGGAACACAAACCCATTTTTACCGGGGCACCCTTTTTGACCATTCGACCTAGTGCATATTCGGAATCCATAGTGACATTCCAAACTAGGACAGGTTGCTACCCGATATAGGTTGTTTGAAACCGCTGTGTGCGTAATGAAACCCTAGCTCCTGACAAAATAGGACAGGGAAATCCTACCCCAACATAGGGGTGTTTTTGGCTCTCATTTGCTTGTTATGTGCTTTTAGAGTTGTGCCTCTACAGGAATGCATATATCAGTTTGCAAGTTTGGGTATCAGGCCTACGGGCATCAGTATCAGTGTTTTGAGAATCAGTTATATCCGCGGGTATCAGTTTTTGAGCAGTGATTTTGGGGAACAGTGATCAGTAGTAGAGTACAGTTATTCAGCTATGCCTATGTCAGTTCTGATGAAATTGGGCTGAAATGCTACCTGTTTTGTCTTTCAAGGTTCAGAGACTTAGTTCAGAATAGCCAGTATTCTCCTTTGTTGAGGCAAGACCAGTCAAGGCTTACCGATTCATCTGATCCGTCAGTCACCGGTTACATCATCTCCGTTCAGTTCAGCGGACTTATGATGACACAAAATTCAGAGGAAATTGTGGTTATGGCAGCCGCATTGGACCAAGGAATCATCTTGCAGGATGAGACCAATGTTGAAATACCACATCCGCCTAGGTCGCCTGTTGCGCACTCGATCTGGACGCCCCAGTTGTTTCAAACGCGTGAGCCCACCACGTTTGAGTTGATGGGAATGATTGGCGACCTCCAGAGGTCTATGGCTGATCTCGCCTATGGAATGTCGGCTTCGCCACCAACCACATTGTATGCCAGGAACTTCGTGCCGCAGGAGCCCCTCGCTACTGGGGCGAATTGTAATCGAGCTCGGCCAACCAGAAGCTGTCTTAAGCTCCGGCAATGATATGCCAGTGACAACGGGGCTTCGTACTAAAGTAGCAACCCAAACCGTTCACCAAGCTGAGGCTAGTGGAAAGAACAAGGTGAAGGTGGACGCAGATCCCTATGAACAAATCCAGCAAGTTGTTGAGGATCTGAAAGCCGGGGGGTTGAATAAGCAACAAATACTCGCAGTCGTGGCTAAGACTGCAGATGATATTTTCCCCGCTCAGACTGAGAGCAGTTCAAGCCAAAGGGAAAATCGGGATAGGGACCGTCGTGCCAGAACAGTTCCTTCTAATCCTAACCCGACACCTAGAAAAGATCAGAGAGCCAAGGCAGCACCTGCTGATCCTTTTGCTAGTACATCCAGCAAAGGTCCACAGACTTCTAAGTATCTGCCTCGAGGGCGCAGGGTCTTTCATGCCCTCTACATGCCTTTGTCCAAGGCTCTTCGAATCCTCACTAAGATGGGTCATCTCAAACCCCTTGAGCCTCGACCTCTCCCAAGCAATCTCCCTCTCTCACATGATGCTACCCAGTACTGTGCATACCATCAACAAGCTGGTCACACCACCGACAATTGCTTTCGTCTTCGCCACGAAGTGCAAGGCTTGATCGACAATGAGGTCATCCTCCCGCCTAGCTCAGCAAAGTTGTCACCACTGAGTTGTTGGACTTCGAAGATAATTCAAGTATGTGATCAGGGGTCGGACCACCTGCGGGCGGTGTTCAGTTTGCTTCAGATGTAGCGTGTGGCACGCACTGTTTGAAGCATTTGCGAATGCTAGTTTTTTTGTAGTTTCTGACTTGGGTGTTGAGTTAGTTTTGTGTAGTTTTGAGTCTGTCTCTTTGTTTTGAGTCAGTCTTTTTGTTTAGGGTCTGTCTTGTTGTACCGAGTCAGTCCTGTTGTACAGAAGTCGGGTGATGTCAGGGGTGTTACCTCGGACTTCACTATTTTGTTTTGTGCTTGTCTTTTTGCTTTCTTTTGAGTCTGTTCCCGTCTCGGAGCCAGTTGTACAGACAGTTCTGAATGAAACAGCAGTGATTTTTCATGCTTTTGTGCTTGTTCTCGCTTTGAGCCTGTTATGCCAGCAAGTTTTAGAATGAAACGGCAGTACATTCCACCTGCTCTTCTGTGCCTTGAAATCGCTGCATTCGACCTAAGTTTTTCAAAACTTTTCGAACACTATGATGAAAACGAAGAGGAAGGAATTCCTCGGGTTTTGCAAATTTTGATCAATTGAGAGAAATAGAGGCATGCTAAGCCCTTAATGATTGAGATCATGTTTGTTAATGTGAGTACTGAGAAGGATCCTAGCTTGATCCAGATTGATTCTACACTGTCTTCAGCGTGTGCGATTTGTCACTTTCTTAAAAGATTTCAAAAAATGTTTTGCGTCGTCTTGCGAAGACCTGTGTGGAATCACTCTTGAGATTGTGCAGCTTAGGATCACTCTCAGCCTCGAGACTCGATCCCTTGCTTTCAAAACCTTGAACTTGGATTCAGAATGTTCAACGGTCAACCACAATGTGAGGCCTGTGTGGCCAGATTTGAAGCACCCCTCGAACTAGGGGCAATAATGTCCGATGTGCTCGAAAAGCCGAA
Source organism: Camellia japonica (assembly GCA_030407325.1). Classification (NCBI taxonomy): domain Eukaryota; kingdom Viridiplantae; phylum Streptophyta; class Magnoliopsida; order Ericales; family Theaceae; genus Camellia; species Camellia japonica. Next base: position 54,033,171 of record JAPPVO010000019.1, read on the forward strand.
GATGGATCATTCTGCAAATCAATAAAGATCGACAAGAATGCCAAATCCCATAAGGGAGGAAAGAAGAAAGTACTGCTGAAGAACAACTGAGTTCCTATCCATAACACTAGGGGCAAAGTCAGCCCCCATTGGATGGACTTCTACATCATCAGCAGACAGCAGCCATTCTCCTGGATTCGGATGGCTTCGGCACCCTAAAACCATTTGGCATGCACAAAGCTACACTCTTACCCTTGAGAAGCTCGCTGGGTCGAAAACCCGGAAGGGCGACCCAGGCAAAAGTTAGAGCAAGAAAAAAACAGAAGACAAAAAAAAAAAGAAGAAAAAAAGAAGAAAAGTAAAGAAAAATGAAAAGAAAGAACAGAAAGAAATGTAAAGAATGAAAAAAAAAAAAAAAAACAAAGCTCGTGAGGTTGAAAACCCAAAAGGGCGACCTTGGCAAAAGTTAGAGCGTAAAAGGAGAGGTTAATACCCGAGTGTACCTTACAACCGGAACTACGTAAGGCTTGATTCCCATGTTTGGGATACGTAGGCAACTTCATCCTGAAGTCCAGCCACAAACACTTCCAAACTGAGTGTGTCCATGCAATGGTTCCGATCATCTTTGTTTTCTCTGTATCCGAGAGTTCAGTTGTGCTCGTCACTCTGAAGGTTGATTACAATGCGCTGCGATACATTTCAAACAAGGGGCAACTTTCCGTTGCCATACGATGCGCTGTGGTGGCATTCAAACAAGGGGCAATTTTCCATTGCCGTACAGTGCCGTTCAAACAAGAGGCAAATTTCCATTGTTATGGATCTGAGGTTGTACATCTCAAGAGTGGGTTCCTCGCTCGTTGAGTGGTGGCCATTTGCAAAAACAATTTTTGGGATTATTTTACTGAGGTTGACTAATTTTCTCAAAAATTATTCCATTTTTCCAAAACCGGACCATTTCTTGGACCCAAAAAAGGAAAATTTTCAGTGCTCATAGCTTAACTTGCATGATTTTGAATTAGAAAAGTTGAACAGGTATGTTAATCTAACTCTCATGTTGGTCAAAATTTGTTTTAGTAGAAAGTCAAAACAAAAAATGCTCAAAATGATGAACTAGGGGCACAGTCGAGTTAGGCTTCCTGTCTTTACCCCATTGTCAACGTACTTACCAGAAAGGGCACAGTGGAAGCTAACAGAAAAGGGCTGAAAGCTCTCAACATCCTCCAAGCAGCGAGGTATCAAGTCAAGTGCGAAACACGAATTGGGATGGATCAAGATACTCCACTCCCTCATCTGGAGCATCGACTAAACGCCACCAGAAGAAATAGCTACGAGCTGAAAGTGTTGGGGCATGAACCCACAACTTCTTGTTTATCCATCAACCACCCAGGGGAGGGATTGAAAAATGAGAGGTGAAGAATAGAGAGATGTGCGATGAGAAAAAGTGAGAAAATGGCTTTTTCAGAAGGAAAAAAAAAAAAACAGAGCCTGAGGGCCTAGTGACGTGAGAATCACAAATAAGAAAGGATGGGAAACAATACCCGGAGGAACTGGCTCCTCGTGACCAGGAGGTCTCTTGCCTTTGTAACACGTCTGTGTGTCGTGTCTTCTGTTGTTTTGTTCATCTCTTGCTTTGAGTCGTTTTGAGTGTTTCTCGATGCATTTAGGTTGTTTGCCTTTTGTTTTTTCTTTGTTGAGTCGTAGTGCGCTATGGTCAGTTGTAGACTCAATACCCGGTTAAAAACTCAATTTCAAAACAAAATCGTTTTGTGCTCAGAGTGCTGTGCCGTTCTCCACATTTGTGCAAAACAAGATTTTGTTCTTTCATAAAATCGCAGGGTCCAACCCAGGTCATATGAGAACAGTGAATATATGTGCTCTGGATTGCGAAGCAAAAGAAAAGGGGAAAATTCAGAGCATCTGAGTATGTTTCAGCTTCTGCCAATTCCATCTTTGCATCCCGTCTTTTCAAATTGGACTGTTTGTTCAGGATTAGCCGTATGCAGAATAAACCAAGCGCTGTGTTATGGGCTATATGTTGAGAATGAGCAGTGCGTTGTATGAGCTGTGTGCCGAAGGAACCAAGTGTTGTGTTATGAGCTGTGTGTTCAAAATGGGCAGTCTATGTGTTGAACATGTTGGGAACTTGTGATTAGTTCCAGTTCCAGTGCCTTCCAGTGTTGATTTTGCAAAGTCACACCTGTGTTACTTCAATTTGCTTATCGAGTTGTTGCTCATTTGCTTATTGAGTTGTCGCTCATTTGCTTATCGAGTTGTTACTCCTTTGTTTGCCAAGTTGTCGCAATTTTGTTTATCGAGTTGTTGCTCTTTGCTTATCGAGTTGTAAACTTGTCAAGGTTTTATTATTGCTTGTTGAGTCAATTTGTTACGTTGGTTCACTACCTGACCTGGTAACACATGTATGTTCAATTTCTATTCAATCTCATTGTTATACGATGCGATGCGATGTGATGCATAAAATGTACAAATATACCACTTTTTCAGCAAAAAGCTTGCTTCATTCCATCATCTTTTCAAAGTATATAGTTTTGAGAAAGCAAAAACTGCCTGAAGCAGTACAGTGTGCCCAAAGAAAAGCAAAGCAAGAAAAAGAAGAAAAGTAGCAAAAGTCTAGATCAATGTCAACTGGTCTCAGGCATGAGAGTCTGTCCTCGTCCTCTTCATGGACGAAGGTCCAGGAGCATCGTCGTCAGCTTCACCATCTGAGCCCGAGCCCGAGTCATCTCCAGTCTCATCCTCAGACGACTCTACATCTGCCTCTATCTGGGACTCGTCATCATCTGGAATCGGCGCTCGTGAGCAGCTCCCAACATGAGTGCGCCCCGCTTTGGTGCGGGGGTACTGTGGTCCCTCGCCCTGCTCTCCCTCCTCCTCGGGCAGATACAGACGGTCCTCCCGCAGCACCCCCTGCAGCCGATGTCTGGAATGGGGCCTGAAAAGGACAAATGGTAAATGCATCAGTTATACTACGCGAAGCAGAGTATGGATACAAAATGCAGTATATGAGTACAGTGTATGAATGCAGTGAACAGTACATTAGAACAGAATGTAGTGTATGAGTACAGAGTATGAATGCTGTGAGCAGTATATCAGTACAGAATACAGTGACCGAGTGCAGTGTATGAATGCCGTGAGCAATGCTGTGAACAATCCGTGGGTTACAATGTATTAATCCCGTGAGGGCCGCGTATCAAGTGCCATGTGGACAGTGCGATGCATCAGATTATGTGTGAAACAGATTATGCACAGTTTGAGATTGTGGTTGAAAAAGCTTACCGGGATACCGTAAATAGCCAGCAGATCGAGGCTCCGCTGTAGCATCCCCATCACGGAGGCGGTCAACTCCAGAGACTGGCGAGTGTACTCAGCAGAAGCCTGCAAAAGTGTTAGAAGCATCAGTATTCTGCGGAATATCAAAAGAAATGAAATGAAATGACTGTATAGGATGTAAAGTGCAGTAATACATACCGGAGGCAAATCGTGGAATCCGACTAGCTTGTGATCAACCGGAGGGGGAGCGATAGGGATCTAGTAAGTCTTCCCACCCTGCCCTCGGCATGTCATCATAGTAGGCAGCTCGGGCCACCCAGCTCTCTGCTCTTCTGAGGCCCACTCCTACCTCGAGCCTGAGGTCCCCGTGATACTCCTACTCTCGCAGCTGGCGCTGCTGGTCTCTCTCTCTCAACTCGGCCGGCACCAGTAAGGCCGCATGATATAGGTCTGGACGAACTCCGTATAGTCGCCCTCGTCTACAAAGCGCTCATAGCTCCAGCCGATAGTGTAATCTGCCATCTCTGCTAAGGTATACCTCTTGGTGTCCCTCGCATGGGTAGGAGGAGGTGCTGGAACTGGCTGCTCTGGCATGCCTAAGGTCTGCCGTAAGAAACGCTCCCCAAAGTACTAGGCGCGGCAAACCGGGCCCTCCAACAAGACTCTGAATCTGGCAGTCTCCTGAGCGCCGGCATACCACTCCCGAACTGTAATGGGCAACGGGGCCCACGGCTGCCAGGTGATCTGCAAATAGCAGGAAATATAGTTTGTTATCCGCTATTTAAAGTACATTGCAAAGCAAAGCCAATAAACCGAAATGTTTGACATACGTCGGCTGCGGTAATGGTATCAAAATAGCGGTGGAAGAACATGAAGGGCTCCCGTGGCCTCCGCTCGCACCTCACATCAAAGCGATGGGAAAATGGAATCATGGGGGGCATCTCATCGTCTGGTACTGGGGCAAGCCTCGGGAAATAGGCATACACCCAGAACTACAGAACGTAACAAAGCAGACATGAGCAAGCTTATCAGATAAAGCAGTATACAGATAAAAGCAGAAATCAGAGAACAATGTGCAGTGCATTGTTCAATGTGTGCAGTGTGTTGTGCAGTGTGTGCAATGTACAGTCAGTGTAAAATAGATTGGTGTGCCAGTGTGTATGGTGGGCAGATTAATAAAGGCAGAATTGAAAAGACAGGAAGGGAATGTGTACCTCCCAAGCTCGCCAATAGCCTCCAAGCAACTGTCCGCTGCGGCGCGGACGATGAGCTCAATGTAACCATAAAGAGTGGCCATGCCGGCGCCACCCCAGTCGTAGAGGTGGATCCGCATCACGTCCACAAGCGCGCTCAGCAGATAGAGGGCGATGGTGTTCACCCGGTCGGCGAAAAGCATGGTCCCTAGCAGAAACATGATAAAACCACGGGCGTACTGCTCCTCCTTCTCCCGGGTAGTAGGTGCCTGGATCCGAAAGTGGTCCTCGAACCACGAATACCTCACAAACCCTGGCCAGGCAAGGGGTGGCCGAGTGCCGAGCAGGTACATCTAGGCGGCGTCCCACTCCTCCATATCAGTATCAAAAGGGATCGGATCACCCCCCACCCCGATGCTAGTGAGCATCGAGAAATCAAAGGGAGTCATCGTCATCTCCCCAGTGGCAGAAAGGTGGAAGGAGTCGGTGGTATCCCACCACCTTTCCACCAAGGCAGCAAGAAGAGGCCTGCTCGCAGTGAGGCGCGAGAGCCCCATGCAAAGTGCCCAAAACCAGCCTGGTCAATGATCCGACGGACTGCGTCGGGCAGCTCCATATACCATCCTCGGGCCGCGATGTTCCCATACCCTCGAAAGGCATAAGAATCTCCTTGTGATAAAAAAGCAACAACAAACAAGCAATTGCGAAGCAATGTTAGAAATACACTGTGTGAATGCCTTCAGAATTCGGAGAAAATACAGTGTGTGTGCATATTTTGGAATGCCTTCAGAATTCGAAGAAAATACAGTGTGTGCGCATATGTGAAAGCCTCCAGAATTTGGATAGTGCAGTGTGACGGCGAGTGCTTGAATGCCTTCAGAATTATGGAAAATGCAGTGTGCGTACAGGTGTTTAAGTTTAAACAAATAACGGGCATAAGTGTGCCCACAGTGAACTACAGCATGTGGTATATCAGTGTATCCAGCCAAATAGTTAAAGAACAGAATCGACTATTGCAGTTATGTATTCTACTTTGCAGAAAATGAAAACAGGGAAGAGTGTACCTCAGAAGCGCCATAGGACAGATGTGACTCTAGCTCGCGCAGTAGAAGCCTCCAGTGGCACGCGTTGCTCATAGCTCCTGAAGTGATGAAGGCTGTCAGGAGGAGGCACGTGTATCGCCGGCCTGTAGGTCGCCGGATCGAATGGCTGGATGTGAAGAGGCAAGAGCTCGGCCTCAGGGTCGATATCCAACTCTGGAGGAGCCCCACCGCCTGGAATGTCGTTCGCCATCTTAAGAATAATGTGAAAAAGGCCGAAAATGCGAAAATGGGCAAGAATGTGAAAAGTCAACCCTAAGGTCAACCCCGAGAGAGTGAAAAATGGGCGGAAAGGTCAGAGTCTGAAAAAGGCACGAGAATCGAGGTAAACTCAGGGGAAACAAACCCCGAGTGGTGGAAATCGAGAAAGGAACACCGAAACCAAGATTTGTTCGGTTCAAAGCCTGCGAAACGAGGAGGGTTTCGCGAATCAAACGAAAAAAAAGTGGCGAAAACAAGAGAAAAATGCGGACCAAGGGTTGGAAAATCACCTAGAAAGAGAGGAGAGAGGTTTTCAAGTTTGTGGGAAGTGAAAATATAGGGTTTGAGGCCCTATATTTAAAGACCCGTGGCCAAAGGACAAAACTGCCTCGACACAGGCATTTTTGGCCGATCGACCAAATTGTTAGCCAGCCGGCTAAATATTTGGCCGGTGATCTTTATTTTGTGGCCGGTGGATGGCCGGTGGTCCTCCTGGTGGCCGGTGTATCTCCCACACCCTTGTTTGGGTCAGTTATGTGGTTTATGGACCTTCATTACTCAAGACAGTGCAAGAATGTGCATTTTCAAAGCTTAACCGGCCTCCGGGTTGACCTCGAGCCGTGTTTTCTATGCGTGGCACTTGATACGTACGAGGTGTATCCTTTTTTTTCTTATCCTTTTGTCTCTTGAGAGATTCGGAAATTGCTTCACGTGCGTTGCATTACAACGTTGTGTCTTGCTTATGATAAACATGCATAGGTTGCATTGTTATGCACTGTTCACGTGCATTGTCACGTATTTGAGTTCACATGCATTGTCATGCATCTTTTATCTGCATTGTCATGCACTTTCAACAACGAGCATTTTCATGCATCTTTCATCTGCATTATCACGCACTTTCAGCAGCATCCACTGTCATGCGTCTTTCATTCGCCTTATCACGCAATGTGCATTGTTGTGCATCTCCATTCATTGCGTATAGAATAATATTGCATTGTAGTTTGCATGCATTCACTGCATTATCCATCTCTGGCTTGCGCCTTTCCATGTTGAGCTTAGTCTGGTATTTGCCCATACATTTCAAGTTAAAACATGGTTATGTTATTATGTGTACGCGCCTAGTGTTGAGGGTGACGGCACCATTTCCGTGTTAAACGTGGTTTGTTTGTGTCCATGCCTTTCTTAGGCAAAATACGGTTTGGACGCATGCCTTATCCGCTCCCTTCATTGCATATAGAATATATATTGCATTGTAGTTTGCATGCATTCACTGCATTATCCATCTATAGCTTGCGCCTTTCCATGTTGAGCTTGGTCTGGTATGTGCCCATACTTTTCACGTTAAAACATGGTTATGTTATTATGTTTACGCGCCTAGTGTTGAGGTGACGGCACCATTTCCGTGTTAGACGTGGTTTGTTTGTGTCCATGCCTTTCCTAGCAGAATACGATTCGGACGCGGCGCGCTTATCCGCTCCATTCATTGCATATAGAATATATATTGCATTGTAGTTTGCATGCATTCACTGCATTATCCATCTATGGTTTGCGCCTTTCCATGTTGAGCTTGGTCTGGAATGTGCCCATACTTTTCACGTTAAAACATGGTTATGTTATTACGTGTACGCGCCTAGTGTTGAGGGTGACGGCACCATTTCCGTGTTAAACGTGGTTTGTTTGTGTCCATGCTTTTGTAGGTAAGTTATGGTTTGGCTGCGTGTCTATTCAATTCATCCATTACATTCCATTGCATTGTAGTGTGTTGCATCCAGCATTTAGGATCATGATCTTTTCAGCAGATCATTCCTCACTTAGATCATGCTACCCAATTACTTGTATTTTGTGTTCCGTCTACAAGCACATAGTTCTGCATGTGTACGTGCCTATTCCACTACAGGGATTGTGGTTTGAGGGTGTCGGCACCTTTTCAGTGGCAAACGTAGTTAGATTTTGCATCTCCATCCCTTTATGATATTTGTGAGGTTTTGTACTGCTTGTGGTTTGATCATCTCAAATACATTGCATATCATTTGCATTGTTTCAATACATTATATATATTACATTGTTTTGTATATTGCATATCATATTGCATTGTTATGTACTTCTCATTTACTTGTTCCTATACACATTGCTTGCGTTAATTGCGCATGCTTTACTTACATATGTATATATATCTTCAGGTGGTTACACATTGGGCACGTTTCCGTGTGTGCTTTACTTACATGTATTCATACCTTGCTTGCTTTACACATTGCATGCGTTTCCACGTGTGCTTTACTTACATGTGTTCATGCATATTTCAGGAGGTTACACATTACATGCATTTCCCCGCGTGTGCTTTACTTACATGTGTTCATGCATAATTCACGAGGTTACACATTGCATGCGATTCCGCGTGTGCTTTACTTATATGTGTTCATTCCTGCTATACACATTGCTTGCGTTAATTGAGCATGCTTTACTTACATGTGTATATATATCTTCAGGTGGTTACACATTGGGCACGTTTCCGCGTGTGCTTTACTTACATGTGTTCATACCTTGCTTGCTTTACACATTGCATGCATTTCCCGTGTGCTTTACTCACTGTGTTCATGCATATTTCAGGAGGTTACACATTGCATGCATTTCCGCGTGTGTTTTACTTATATGTGTTCATTCCTGCTATACACATTACTTGCGTTAATTGCGCACGCTTTACTTACATGTGTATATATATCTTCAGGTGGTTACACATTGGGCACGTTTCCTCGTGTGCTTACTTACATATGTTCATACATATTTCAGGAGGTTACACATTGCATGCGTTTCCGCTGTGCTTTACTTACATGTGTTCATGCATATTTCAGGAGGTTACACATTGCATGCGTTTTCGCGTGTGCTTTACTTATATGTGTTCATTCCTGCTATACACATTGCTTGCGTTAATTGCGCATGCTTTACTTACATGTGTATATATCTCTTCAGGTGGTTACACATTGGGCACGTTTCCGCGTGTGCTTTACTTACATGTGTTCATACCTTGTTTGTTGTACACATTGCATGCGTTTCCGCGTGTGCTTTACTTACATGTGTTCATGCATATTTCAGGAGGTTACACATTGCATGCGTGCGTGCTTTACTATTAATGTGTCACATTGGGCATTTTCAGCGTGTGTTTACTTACATGTGTTCATGCATATTTCAGGAGGTTACACATGCATGTGTTTCCGCGTGTGCTTTACTTATATGTGTTCATTCCTGCTATACACATTGCTTGCGTTAATTGCGCACGCTTTACTTACATGTGTATATATATTTTCTCTTTATTACACATTATACACGTTGTCGCGTGTGCTTTACTTACATGTGTTCAAGTTCCTTTTATTTCACACATTGTACGCATTGTCGCGTGTACTTTACTTGTATTTTTTCAAGTTCCTTTTATTTTCACACATTGTACACGTTGTCGCGTGTACTTTACTTACATGTGTTCAAGTTTCTCTTATTTTCACACATTGTACACGTTGTCGCGTGTACTTTACTTACATGTGTTCATCATTATCTTCACCTTCACACATTGTATGCGTTGTCGCGTATGCTTTACTTATGTGTGTTTGTGCCTACCTAGCATTATTATGCTTGTTTCAAATCGAATTGTTATGCATCCTACTCGGCTTGCATTGTTGCGCATGCCCTCCTTGCATTGTTTTGCGTCCAATCCGCATTGTTATGCGTCGTCCTTAAGTTGCATTGTCTTGCATCCCTTCACCTGCGTTGTCTCGCACATCACTTGCATTGTTATGCACACTTCACCTGCGTTGTCACGCACTTTTCACTTACATTGCTATGCATGTTTTCTAACGATGTTGTACCTGTTAAATTTTCTTTCTTTTTTAGGCACGATATTGTATGTACGGTTCATTTGAAGCTGGCACGACCAGACGACCCGCACAGGTATTGTCTTCTCCGTGTGAGACGTAGCGAGAATTAAATAATTCTCTTACATCCTTTCTGCATCGTAATATAGTTTGGTTTTTGGCTCGCTTAAAACTGTTGCATGTTATGCTTCGTTACAGCTTTCTTTTGCATGATCATAAGTTATGTTCGGCATCGTGCATGTTCCTTGCATCTTGCCCCTACCTACGGGCACATACTTTTGCTATCTTGTATGCTGTGTCTAAGTCTTCGGCCTTGTCAAAAATGGGTCGTCTCCGGGTTTTGACATTCACTCCCGTCATTATTATGACTTTCAAGTTCTGTCAAAGAGGGGCAACTGTAGACACCCCATTTTTGACCGTCCTCAAGAGTTGGACGTCACCGTTTGAATACTCGGTGATCATCCATGTTCGTGTTCGTCTTGAGTTCTCGGAGGTTTCGGTCGCGCGCCTGGCCTCAAGACCTCTCGACTTGTTTGCTTTGTGCTTGGTTATGCACCAAACACTTGTGTTTTTGCTTCTGATGGCAGGGAATGGCTTGTTGACCATCCCCACACCTCACCGGCCTTGGCTTGAGGCCACCGGCCCTGTTTTCTTGCTACCGGCCAAAGGTGTTGGCCGGTCGACAATGGTTTTAGTCGGCCGGCCATATTTGTTGGTCAATCGGCCATATTTTCTAGCCGACCCTTTTCCATCTGCTTTTGGCAGACATTTTATGCCAGCTGTCACAGCGGGCATCCACATTACACTCCCTCCATATACGTGTATGGAGGGATTTGCTCCCTTGTGTTAGCTTCTTGAAGAAGCTTAGGAATTGAATTCCTATAAAAGGGGAGGCCCTCCTCCCTTCTCAGAGGTTCTGAAATTTAGGGTTAGAGAGTTATATCTATCTATCTCTATATCTCCCTCTCTTCACTCATTTGTGTGTGTTTTTGTGGCCTAAAGTGACTTTTGTTCACACTTTTGCACTAGAACACCTAGCATTACACCATCCTTGGGTTGTTGAGGCCTTAGAAGATTGTTGTTAGGGTTCTTGGACTGGTTTTGACCAAAGAAAGGTGCTGGAGCTTTGTTCCTAAAGAAGGTCTACAAGGGTGAGCATCCTTACTTTAGTTACCCCTTTTTTACAAAAGCTTTTAGCCATTCTTTCTTATTGTTTTAAGCTTCGACTATAACTGATAAAAGTTCTAATTTTGTGTGCTTTAGAACTTTGCTTAAGGTCACTTTGAGGTTTGGGGTTGTCTCTCCCCTCCAAGGCCTTGTTAGGCCTTGTTTTAGGCCATACCTTTTGGCCATTGTTTTGGTCTTTGCATGACCTCTCTCTACCACTGAAATCCAGAAGATTTTCAGTGGTGGAGAGGTGGTTTTGAGGTCCTAAAAGGGAGAGGGTCATCCCCTCTCCTTATTGTCTCTAATGCTTGCATAAATCGCTTATGTGGTAGCATGTGTGTTTAGTTTGTTTTAGCTCCATTTCAGCATGTATTAGGCTTTTTTTTTCCATGATACACCTCTGCGTTGAGATGGTTTAGACATGCCTCGTATGCTTCATACACTTGTCTTGTAATCCCATGATTTGGCCTTAACATGCATCATGTTGTAACATGTGTTTTTAACATAATTTTGGCACAACTCCATGAAGCTTTTAGCCTTGTTGTAGCATGCTTAAGCTCTGATTTGGTCTTCTTGGTCATGCTTGCATTGTTTTGTATAGCTACCATGTATCCTAGCTTGTAGGCTTTGAGTATTGAATCTTCTAGCATGCTCTATTTGGATCATTTCAATGATTTGGCATCACTTATAATGTTATTTCAGTCCATATAGTATGCTTGAATACTGGCACTTATCGCTCCTTTAATGCTTTAAAGGGTTTGTGTTTTTATGCCTCATAAATGTGTCATTGTGTATGCCATCATGCCTAGGCCTTTGGGATGCCATCTAGGTGGGTTTTTGTGCTCATATTAGCATGTCATACCTCTGATTTTGGTTGCCTAAATCATGCCATGTTTGGTTGTATTAGGTGTAGTGTAACCCCACCCCCCCTTTGTGGCCTTGTATGCCTCATGTTTTCTCCCTTTGATTTGGCTTGTTTTGGATTTGGTCGTTGCATGTTTTAGGCTCATTTTGACATGATCTAGGACTGTTTTGGGTCATACTTGCCATATGCTTCATGTTTTAGCGTAGCCTTGGTTTGAGTCTCTTGGCTAGTTTAAAGTTTTGGGCTTTCTTGCATGCCATGCTTGCATTATTTGGTTGGTTTGGCACCTCTCCATGCATGATTTCAGAGCTTACAATGCATGTCATTTGTCCGTGTTTATCTTCTTTTAAGTGTGCTTAAGAGTTGCCCTTTTATGCTTAAGTACTGGACCATTTAGCATGCATGTTTGTATGTGCATTTGCCCTCATGTACTTAGCATTTTGGCCACTGTTTTGGACCTATTAGAGAGCTGTCCATCTTGGTGTAAGTCCATCCTTTGCATGTTGTTGCATGCTTGCCTTGTATGTTGTTACATACTTGGCCCATTGCATATTGTTGTATGCTTAAGTTGCATTTTGCATGTTTGTTAGCTTGCATTTTGTCATGTGTTTGATATGTTGTTACATGTTTGCATGTTTGTTCACAAGCTCATGTTGCATTGGTTTGCTTGCATGTTTAGGTTGCATAGCATTGTGCATGTTTGCATCCCTTGCCTCTTGTTAAATCATGATAGAGGTTGGGGCTCTTCTATGTATTTGTGTGCATTTCATTTAACATCAAAATGCACATTTGGCACCTTGGGTCATCATGCATTGGAATGCGTTATTGGTGGCCCGAGGGTCGAAGGCCACACTCCCTTGAGTTCCTAACATGATAGGAAGGGTGGTCGTGCAAATATTGCTTTGAAAATGCATTGCCACGCCTTGTCTGTCCTCTGCTGCAGCAAAACAGGATTCTGCAGGAAAAGATGGCCGGTCGGCCATCTTCAGCACCGGCCGGCTATGTATTGTTGGCCGATGGCCCCACTTTTGGTCGGTGACTATATTTCTATGGCTGGTGGTCCCATCTCTTGGCCAGTGACATCCCTCAGTGCTCAGGGAGTGGTTCTAAAGCTTCCTTGGGACTTGTGCAGCTTTCAGAGATATAAAACAGTGCAAACAGAGGCAACATGAGCACGGCAATGGATTTCCGAGCAAAGCCGAGCATGCATGCATTCGTCGCTCTTCCCGAGGCTGTTTCACTGTTTTGGTAGCTTAATTAGTTTGCTTAATTAGTTAAGTGTTGTGTAATAATTAATTAGCTTGTTAGTTAGTTAGTTTGTACTATTCATTCGGTCCCCCGTCGAGAGGGCGCAATTGTGTAATAAGCGTGCGTGTGTGTGATGCATGTCTTTCAACCTCACGTCTTTCTCCCTTTTACTTACCTGCTTATGATGGTTAGTTCTAGGGCACGTTTCAATGAGCATCCTTATGCTATGCATGTTTGCGTTCATTCATCCGTATTACATACACCGGGCTCGGCACATCATACTAATTGCATAATATTTCAATTCCAACTTGAATACGTGTATCGAGTTGTCACATTTCACATGCCATTCTTAGATTAGCCGAGCCTATTCTAGCTACATTTCGAATGTGTTGCATTAGCCATCTTAACATGAACTAGGATCATGCATGATTCCTAACTAGTTTCTTGTTTTGGCTCAGAGTACACTGTGAGTGTTTCATGCTTTAGCATCTTGCATGTATGTGAGTGTTAACATGACAGCATGCTTGCCAAGAGGCTAATTGCTTATGTGATATAACTGCCTAAATGCCTGTGGGTGAAGGTTAGGTTGCTTGAGTTGGAATAATTCGTTGAAACCCGTGTTTAGCCTACTCGCGAGTAGCAAACCTCAAACCATTTTCCAAAAACACGGATATGCAATGCTTTGTTCCCAATTAGGCGATCTAGTCTATACTTGTGTGTTGTGCGCATCACCTAGTAATTCTAGCTAATTAACCGGAATAAGAGCACACAATGTTTTCAAAACAAGATATCATGTTTAGTAGTGGCCGATTTTTGATCAGGCGAGCGGGGGTGCTCATAGCTGACCTTCCCCAATCGTACCCAAGTTCCCGAGCAGAGGCAACTTTGGTGATGACGGACACGTGGCCTTAGGCAACGAGTCAGGGTTTCCTAAATCCCCCCAAAATAAAATATTTAGATGGCGACTCTGTATCTGGCAAAGCAGTCCATGTTTGGCACTTCTTTCTTAGAAATCTGTTTTCCAAAACAATTTGCCAAACTTGGACTCTTTGGTGATTTATCAATCTTGCATTGCACTTTGCGAGATCAAATTAAGAACCATGACATTTGAGTCCGAACTGTAGTGAGCCCCAATGAACAAAACAGGATTCCCTCTCGGGACGTTCGGGGACGTCTACACACACACTTTTTCTCACGATAATTGCTTGTTAGTTTTTATTGTTCACTGCAATTGGGTTCCAAACGTAAGAAAATGTCATCGTCAAGCATAGTAATTTTTTGAGGTCCCAAAGTCATTTAAATAGGGATTTATCTGTTGGAAAGATATGGTTTTATAGGCTTATTTTGGGCCAACTTTTAGCCCAATTTTGAGTGGATCCCAAATATGTTTTGGGGTGGGTCCAAAGAGGCGACGTGTTCCTTGTCGCATGGCAAGTCACATGGTGAAGACAGTTCTTCAAAATCATTTATGAGTGAAAGGGAAGTTACGTCGTTTTCGAGTTCGTGTAATGGACAATTCAAGAAGTAAAATGTGGATTTCCTTAACATGGTTATCCCACATTGGAAACTTAAAAGAACTTATGTGTGTATATAAGTTCTAGGTAGCAACACGTGGGTTGGGTCCAAAGGAGCACCCCAAGTTTGTAGAAGGGAGGAGTTATGGACAAAGTGACCTTTGGCTCAAACAACCACACGCGCGCGCACGCCACCGTTCGGCCGTGCCAGGCGCAGGTACGGGTCGAGTCGGTCCTAACATTAATTTATTTGAATTTTTTTTCAAATTCTTGCAGTAAAATTATTTGAATTTCTAAATGAAATTTATTTAAATTTTGCGCCAAATTTTTCTGTCCAAACAGTGCCCTTTTTTAGTCCATTTTTCAACAAGGTTCAAACTGTTCTAAACAGTTTGAAAACTGCCCAACAGTTCCGGACAGTTTCAGACAGGTTTAAATCTACCCAGCAGTTTCCAACATATCTAAAACTATTTTGTATCTGTTCAGTTTGAAAATCACACTTGTTCGGATCTGTCCAACTGTCACAAGTTTGCCTATAAATAGAAGTCTCATTGCAACAGATTTTGACAATCAAAAACATCCAGAAAATTCATTCCTTTCTCGTTTTTGCACTCTTCCATTTTCATTCTTCATCCTAGTTTTAGAGAAATATTTGAGAGTATAGAACACAGGTTCTAGTTCACCGTACAAATTGTTTGGAGTGCTACTACAATTTGTGTAGATCATTATATCCTGAGAGATAGACGCCATTTATCCGTAAGCACCGGAGCGGGGCGAATCTGTCTTAAGAACAAAGTGTCACACACTCGACTTGATCGTTTTATTGTTAAGTTGTTTCGGTAAATAAATTCTATAAGTAATTTATTTTTACTTGTTTAATTTAGTATCACATTATTTAATTTACACAGAATATTGTTCCAACAATCTTAAGACAAATTCGAACTATTCTGTTTATACAGAATTTTTCTTTTGTTTCCTTTTCTTCCTTTCTTCTTCTTACAGAAATTATTTTCTGTGGTTTTACAAATAATACTTTCGTTAGAAAATACAAATAGTAGTAATATACTGTTTGACAAATAGTAGTAATATACTAATAGTCATTAACAATTCAGAATATTTATTTATGAAGTTGGTCAGAAATTAATTTTGATTTTCAGAAATAATTTCTGTGTTTTCATTAATTAAAATTTTGTTTTCATTTTTTTTCCCTTAATTTTTGAAGTGTTACAGAAATATTTTTTTGTGTGGAATTAATTTGTTTAAATAAATATTTTATATTCAAATTAATTGGAAAATAAAAGTTACAATTCCTGTTTCTTTTATTTTTACAGAATTAAATTATGTATTTATGGTTTAAAATTTTCTATGTAGTATAAAATTCTAATTATTATTTTATTTTATAATTTAGAATTTATGGTTACTGAAACTGTGGTCAAACTAATGCTGAAACAAGTGCTAGTATAGTGGCTGCAATTGTGCCAACCCCTCCTCCTATTGTGACTGTGCCAGTCAATCACGGTGAAAAGCCAAAGAAGTTCTTAGGAACTGATTTTAAAAGATGGCAGCAGAAAATGTTGTTATATCTTACTACTCTGAACCTGACTCATGTTTTCTATGAGAATGCTCCTACTCTAAAAGAGGATGAAACTGACTAGCAAGTAATTACTACGGTCGATACCTGAAAACATGTTGATTTCCTTTGTCGG
Source organism: Camellia japonica (assembly GCA_030407325.1). Classification (NCBI taxonomy): domain Eukaryota; kingdom Viridiplantae; phylum Streptophyta; class Magnoliopsida; order Ericales; family Theaceae; genus Camellia; species Camellia japonica. The sequence continues at coordinate 54,049,292 of JAPPVO010000019.1, forward strand.
AATTACATCTTGAATGGACTTGACAACACATTATACGACGTCTACAGTCTTATCAAGATGGCAAAGGAACTTTGAGAGTTTTTGGAGAAAAAGTACAAAACAGAAGATGCTGGCTCGAAGAAATTCGTAGTAGGCAAATTTCTGGACTTTGTAATGGTTGATTCTAAGACTGTGATCAGCCAAGTTCAAGATCTCTAACTCATTCTGCATGACATTCATACAAAAGGCATGTCTCTTAATGAATCTTTCCAAGTTACTGCCTTAATTGAAAAATTACCACAAAGTTGGAAGGAATTCAAGAATTACCTCAAACACAAAGAAATGACTTTGGAGGAAATAATTGTGCGTTTAAGGATTGAGAAGGACAACCGCACTTCTGAGAAAGCGGGTTGGTAAGCATCTAACGGAGTCTAAGGCAAATGTGGTGGAACATGCTCCAAAAGCAAAGAAACGAAAGTATTCTGGAGAAAGTTCTGCATAAAGCTTTAAAGGAGGAGAAACAAAGAAGTACAAGTTCAATGGCAAGTGTTACATCTGTGACAAAGAGGGACATCAGGCCAAAGATTGCCATAGCAAACGCAAAAGCAAAGAAAGATCAAGCAAGAAGCCTGTTCAAGCCAATATGACCGAAGTGAAAAAAATTTCCAATGGTGTAGATAACATAAATCTTTCTGCAGTTGTTTCCGAGGTAAACCTTGTCGCAAATCCGAAAGAATGGTGGGTGGACACTGATGCTACTCACCACATCTGTGCTGACAAAAAGATGTTCACATCTTATTCTACAGTGAACAACGGTGAACAACTTTTTATGAGCAACTCCTCGACTTCTCAAGTTGAAGGACAAGCAAAAATTATTCTCAAGATGGCATCTGTAAAGGAACTCACTCTCAACAATGTGCTGCATGTACCGGACATTCGCAAGAATCTAGTCTCTGGATCTCTGTTGAGTAAAAATGGGTCTAGGCTAGTTTTTGAAAGTAATAAATTTGTACTTAGCAAAAATGGGATGTATGTAGGGAAATGGTACATGTCTGATGGTGTTTTCAAACTAAATGTAATGACTATTGTACCCTCTGTTATTAATAAAAATACATCTTCATTTTACTTGCTTGAGTCTTCAAATTTGTGGCATGGTAAACTAGGACATGTTAATTATGGATCTTTGCGTAGATTAATTAATATGGAATATTTACCTAAATTTGAAATTGATCCTATCATAAATGTGAAATTTGTGCCAAGGCAAAATTATCCAAGACTCCTTTTCATACAATTGAAAGAAGTACAGAATCACTTGAATTAATTCATAGTGAAATTTGTGATTTTAAATCAATTCAAACTAGAGGTGGGAAAAAATATGTTATCACTTTCATTGATGACTATACTAGATATAGTTATGTTTGTTTAATTCGAACCAATTATGAAACTTTGGAAACTTTTATTTAATATAAGAATGAAGTTGAAAATCAACTTGGTAAGAAAATTAAGAAACTTAGAAGTGATAGAGGTGGTGAATATGAATCACCTTTTGGTGAATTTTGTAAAGAATATGGAATAATTCATCAAACTACCACTCCTTACTCATCTCAGCAAAATGGAATTGCTGAAAGGAAAAATAGGACTTTAAAAGAAATGATGAATGTCATGTTAATAAGTTCTGGATTACCTCAGAACTTGTAGGGGGAAGCAATACTCTCTGCTAATTATATACTTAATAAAGTACCTTGAAAGAAAGTGAATCAAATACCTTATGAAATGTGGCATGAGAGAGTACCATCCTACAAATACTTAAAAGTGTGGAGGTGTTTGGCTAAAGTGGCTATTCCTAGTTCTAAAAAGACTAAGACAGGTCCTAAAACAGTTGATTGCATATTCATTGGTTATGCCATTAATAGTAGTGCATATCGACTTTTGATTTATAAATCAGAACATTCCGAAATGCATGTAAATACTATTATTAAATCTCGGAATGCATCGTTCTTTGAACATATATTTCCTAATAAGACTAGACAAGGGACTAGTCCTAATAAAAGATCTTATGATGCTATTACTAGTCATGCTCAAGAACAAGATCAAGATCAAGAGCAAGAGATATGTAACACCCTCGAATTAAAGCATATGATAATCATGCATAAGATCCATAAACATAATAGAAAAGTTACGTTTCATTTATCAGAGTTTCCTTTACAAAAGATATCACATGCATTACATTTTAATTGATGTTTATCCTGAAACTATAGCATGTAATTCTAACTCCAAATAACAAAGTAAATGCCCTAAGGGCTTACATCTTTTCGAAGCTATCACTTGGTTACAGCAAAAGAAAAGTTCTAACTCTTTTACATATAAAGCCCTCGGCTTGAGTTTGCATTTAACATCAAAAATAAATCATCAAAATGGAGCCTCCAACTCCTAAACCTCCTAAGCTAAGATCTTGGAGGCGGCATCTCACCTGTACTTGAAAAATGGTGTCCCAAGTAGGGTAAGCCAAAGCCCAGTAGAGATATGCTAAACCAAATATGAGAAGTAACTAAAACATTAACATTCGAGAAATGGTTAACACTTATAAACCAACTTATACCATTTTTATAACCAATCAACACCTACATCATATTCGATTCAATCAATTCATTGATATAGCTCATTATTATCCAAACAGTATAAAATGAGACTACAACTCATATATCAACACATCAATAACAAAACATCATTCAACACTTCATTTCCTTGCCATTTTACGGAACTACGTCCGAGGGAACTGGCACCCAAATATATATATGATTTCGAGACTTTCACCCTGGACACTCCGACCAACTTAATTCTCAACGGAGTTTATCCCCTATCTCCTCTCAAACAATAGAGTACATCCCCTATCTCCACTCAAACAACATACATATGCAATGTATTTAATACGTTGTCATATACAATGACCAATTAAATCACATATTCAATGTTAATATCCAACCGTCATATTCAATGACATATCCCAATTGATTAGTTTCAATTCACCTTATCATCATGCAATTTCTACAACAATCATGGCTATCCTCCACCGATAACCCAAAACAGATATCTCTAAATAGATAATTAAATTTATCAAACAGATAAATTATCGCATTTTCCATAGGTGAGTGATTCATTGATCCAACTACACCATCTAATCACAATTTCCTCTAATTTCATGATTTTCAAACCAATTTCATATTTCCACATTTATTTCACTATTTTACAAAATAGTTATTCGTTTCAAATTACCCATTTCTCAAATATTGTCCCTAAGGCCAAATTTCACCCACTATACACAATTAACCCATTGTTAAGATCTCACATACACACATGAAGCCCAAATAAGAAAAACCCTTCTTTCATAATTTCAAATCCAAACCCTAACTTTATCCAAAATTCTCAAATCCCACCATTTATATAAAATGACTAACATTTATGTCAAAACTCATATTAAGGAGTAGATTATCTCTACCTCAAATGGAGAAGCTCAGAGGAGAAGAAGAGAAACCCAAGATGCTTCAAATCCAAACTTTTTTCGGATCAAAGGATAGCCCACGCGATGCTCTACCTTTTTTACAAAGGAAGTAGGGTAGAGACCCTCTAGATCAAGCATATTCGTAGAGAGAAGGAGAGTTTAGAGAGAGAGACAGCCAGATTTAGGGTTTGAAGTGAAAAGGAGATGAAAAAGTGATGTAAAATCACGCTGCTGCGATCTGATATATATGGGGCTCGCTAGAGCGAAGGACTTGTCGCTCGAGCGACCAGACACAACAAGGACCTCGCTCGAGCGCAAGAAGTGTCGCTCGAGCGAACAATGCGAAGCTTCAGGTCTGCCACTCACGCAGACGCACGCTCGAGCACAAGAGTTCTCGCTCGAGCGAAAGAACACAAAACACAAGGCTCGCTCAAGCGCAAAAAGTCTCGCTCGAGCGAAGAATACAAAACTTCAGGTCTTCACAGACACGCAGACGCACGCATGAGCGCAAGAGTGCTTGCTCGAGCAAATAGACACAGCTCACAAAGCTCGCTCGAGGGCAAGGACCTTCACTCAAGCAAAGAAGCAAATACCCAAGGCTCGCTCGAGTGAAGAAGCCAAATCCTGGGTAGCAACCATTTGTTTCAACTCAAAACCAACCTGCTCCAACTTACCCAACACATCCCAAAACTCAAATACAAGGAATTAAAGGATGGAAACTAGATATAGACAACAACAAACAACCACGGAACCCGAGTTCGGAACACAACAAAGGTCGGGGTAAAACCTCGATCGCTATATGTAGACACCCCATTTTTTACCGTCCTTAAGACTTGGGCGCCACTGATTGGATCATTCGATTGTGCAGGCTATGCTATGGAGAGGTTCGATTTCTTCTACAAAGAGAGAGCGAAATCCCAACCTTACACCCCATTTTTGGACTAAAACTATTTTGACCAAAGATATTAGACCCTAAAACCCTCTCTTTCAAAACATTTTTGAAAAGAGTTCCTACAATGTTCCGAGGCTCACATTTTGTTAAATGTTGCGCTTTTCGGTAAACCGAGTAAGGACAAAGTGGAAATGAATGAAAGAGAGGTGATCTCATTGAAAAAATATTTAAAACATCTTGTTTAGAGGTTTGGAGTTGAAGAAAAGAGGAGAGGAGGGAAGCAACCCAGTTGGGAGAGAAGTTGGGCATGAATCGTTAAGAGAGAGTCGAGCGGCCCTTGCTAAATCAGGCCTATCCTTTTGTACACTTGGATTTCAGCCATGAGACCACCACCGTTGGAAAGAAGACTTTCGGGGATACATTTTACACTTAAGAATCTCCTAAAGCCGAGTCTAGATGAGGGAGATATGGTTGGTTGAAGTTGGGCATCAATCCAGTTAGGATCGAAACTGAGTAGTCTTCACTAAAAGAGGGATAACTCTCAGCATAGTTAGAATTTTAATGTAAGGCCACCACCATTGGAAAGCTTACTTCCGGTGCTTCAATTTTAGACACAAGAATGGCCTAAAAATGAGTCTATATAAAGGAGATATGCCCATTTGAAGTTTGACTTGCAGAGCAGATTTTTGCTGTCGACCAGAAAAGTAACCGTTGAGGTGGCTGGCTGGCCGGCCAGGAAAGGTAGCCAGCCGGCCACTTATGTCCAAAACTCAGATATTTTGCAGATCTTTTCCCTCCAGCTGTTCTACACAACCTCCAGCACCTAATTCAGATATTTCGACCTTGAGCTCTTGCATTGCTATATATGGAGGCTATATCACTCATTTGGCAAGGTTAACAATTTTGAGAGCCTCTCTCTCTAGAAAATTTGTGAGAAAAATCCTCCTCTCTAGATTTCTCTCTCTCTTGCCCCTTTGTGCATAGAAGTAGAGATACACAACTAGTTTGCCAAGGGATCCTTAACCAAAATTGCTTGTCTTTGGGCTGAGTTCCATGGGACTTTGTTTGAGCTCCAAAAGGTAGTTTTAGCTTGATTTGGTGCATCATTTGTGCCTAGAGTGCTCTTTGCTTCAAAGGTATAGTACTTACCTTCTTTAAGCTTACTTTGAACACTTGTTTTGCCATCTTTTCAAACTGTTTTTGAGCTAGTTTTTAACTGAAAAAAACTCTATTTTTCAGTCCTTAAAATGGTGGTTTAAAGCCATTTTGTGCTAAGGGGTTGTATCCCCCTTCTTGTTGCCTAATTGTTAAGTTTTTTGCATCATCTCTTAGCATGTAAAAGTCAAACCTTTTGGGCCTTTAAACCATTGAAATTCAGATTTATTTCAGTGGTAAAAAGTGTGTTTTGAAGTCCAAAAATGGAGGGGATGGCCTCCCCTTCTTATCTCTCTATACCATACCTAGTTAGCATTACAAAGTAGCATCTTTTTATGGCTTATGTTAGCTTAGTTCAAGCATGTTTTTGGCTATATTGTAACATGTTTAAACTCTGTTTTTGGCTGGTTTGGCCATTGGTTGCTTGCATCTTGCACTTGTAGTGTAATTTTGCTTACTAGCCTAACATGCCTAATGAGTTAGCCTATCTTTCTACTCTTTTGTGACTCTGTCTCAGCATGTTTTTGCTCATATTTTGGTATATCTGTTTCAAGTGGTCTTGGTCACATGTGCTTCGCTTTGTATAGCTATAGTGTAACTGGCCCTTACTAGCTTTGTGTTTTGGAACATCTAGCATGCTTTGCTTGAGTTGTTTGCATGCTATGGCATCATTTAGCATATGATTTCAGAGCATATATGTTTTCCACACTCTTGCATGTGTCATTCCTTCATTGCTTCTAAGAGTTAAGCTTTGTGCCTTGCTTGCGAGCCAATATGTGCGCATGATTTTCTTGCCTTTTGTGCCTAAGTTTTAGCATGATTAGGCCACTGATTTGGCATGTTTTAGGTATGTCCATAGCTGATTTGGTCATTTAAGCTTTGTATTGCATACCTCTAGTGTTGTGTCCTTCACTAGTTTCAATGCTTTTGACTCTTAACATGTTGTGCATGGTTTGTTTGCATGATTTTAAGTCATTTAGCATGTTATTTCTGTGCTGAAATATATGTCCTTGCACTCCATTGTTTCAATCTTTCATTCGCTTTGAAAGTAGTCTTGAGCCCCTTGATGGCTTGAATGTGGAATTGAGATTCGTATGCCTAATGGTTTTAATCCTCCCTTGAGGATTTCTACTAACCAACAGCATGAAACCTCTTTCATGCTCAAGGCACTTGTGGCTTAGACCATCTTCCAATTAGTGGACCTTCACATTGGACTTAACCGGTTAAAGGATTAATTGGTAAGCTAAAATGTGTAAACAAAATTGAATCAAGTAAAACATGTGCAAGATAAGCATTTGTGTTACATTGCATGTGTTTGGATCGGACGTTAATCCAAACATAAGAAATGTGGGACGTTTCATACTCAAAGTGATGAAACGTGTCACATTTCTTGGTCGCCGTCACCCTTGATCATGCATGATAGGTGGTGGCCTTTCGGGTCTTATGTGCGCATTCATAGAGGTTGTACAAGCTTGGCTTTTGGGCCATCATGCATTGAGATACTTGGTTGGTGGCTTGAGAGCCGAGCGTCACACTCCTTTGAGCTTGAGAAATGATAAGGAGAGTGGCAGTGCATACATCTCCTGCAAAATACCTTGCTTTGCCTCTGTTGTTCTCTGTTGCAACAAAACCAGAAGTTTGGAAAAGCAGGTGGCCGACCGGCCACTTGAGGTAGCCAACCGACCACTCTCACTAGCCGACCGGCCAGTTGAGGTGGCTGGCAGCCACTTTTTGTGGCCGACTGGCCACCAGTCCATTTTTGTGTAGAAATGATTCTATTTTGGAGCAGAAACAATGCAAAGGTTGGTTCAATGTTCAGAAACCAAGGCGAGTGCAAACAGAGGCAACCAATGGCAAAGTGATGGATTTCCGGGATGACGCCAACCGAGCATGCATGTCTTCCTCGCTCGCGAGGCCATTTCAGTGCTTATGATTAGCTCGTGTAACTAGTTGTAGACACCCCATTTTTTACCGTCCTCAAGACTTGGGCGTCACCGCTTGGACACCCGGTGATTATCCATGATTGTGTTCGTCTCGAGTTCCCGGAGGCCTCGGCAGCTCGCCTCGTCTCAGGACTTCTTGACTCGGCTGCTTCGTGTTCGGTTTTGGCACCAAACACTTGTTTTTTTTGCATTTGAGGGTAGGGGAAGGCTTGTTAGCCATCCCTGAATCCCACCGGCCGCCCCACACACCCTACCGGCACTCCCTTTTGTCCATCGACACTGTTTTCTCAAAAACTTTGGCCGGTCGGCACTATATGTTGCCGACCGGCACTTTTTTGTGCCGGTGACGTTCTTGGCTGGCCGGTGACCCTTCTGAACCCCCCTGAGGATGGTGTATGCCAGCTGTGCCAGCTGGATTACACCATCACTCCTCCCCGTGCATAGGATTGACCCCCTTTGCCCTTTGAACCCCTTCAAGCTTCTAGAAGCTTGACCCCTTTTGGCCAAGCTTCTTGGAGAAGCTTGGCCAGCTGTTTTGGCTTCTCCAAGAAGCCTTGCACTTCCTTGACCCCTTTGAGCCTTTTCCTTTGCTTAGCCATTAAGTCTTGGCTTGGTCTTGGCCTATTTAAAGACCACCCTCTCCATTGCTCAAGGGTTAGCCATTTTAGACCTAAAAACCAGAGCTTATACATATATCTCTGATATACATCCATATATATCTATAGCTCCCTCTCTCTCCCCTTGTGTGTGTGTTTTTGGACCAAAAAGTGTGATTTCACCTCATTTTTGCACCATTACACACACTACTACACCTTAATCCGAGATTGGGAGGCTTGGAGGTTTGTTTTGAGTGATCTTGGACTGGTTTTGATCACTAGAGGAGGGCTGCTCCACCTGTTCTTCATTGGATCTTCAAGGGTAAACTTTTTGCTTTAGTTTCCCCATTCTTGCAACTACTTTCTACCCCTTTTGCTTTGCTTTTGATTTTGGATTTGTGTTTAACATAAAAAAACCTTGTTTTTACTTGCTCAAGAACTTTCATTAAGGTCACTTTTGTATTTGAGTGAAGCCTCACTCTTTTAGGCCTTGTTTTGGCCCTTTTGTGCCTTTTTTGGAGCATTGTCTAACTTCATTGTTTTTGGTCTTCTCCCACCACTGAAAACCAGTGGGTTTTCAGTGGTGAGGGAGGTGTTTTGAAGTCTCATATAGGGAGGGATACCCTCTCCCCTTTGTCCCTCTTTTGGCCTCCATTTTTGGCTCATGAGGTAGCATGTGTGCTTGCTTGCATTTGGCTTCATTTTAGAATTTTTTTGAGTGTTTTTTAGGTCATGTTTGATCTCTATCTAAGGTCGGTTTCGTGGCCCTTAACATGCTTCCCATATTTGCTTTTGTAATGTCCCATTTTGCTTAAAGACATGCCATGTGTTTAGCCTCATGTATCTCCATGTTTTTAGCTTAGCATCTTGAAGATGTTGGTCTTGATTTGCCATGTTTTAGGGCTGTGAGCCACTGATTTTGCCGTGTTTGATGTGCTTGACATGGCTACTTTGCATTATGGCTTGTTAGCCTTGAGTGTGTGATCCATGGACATGCCTTGGTTATGTTATTTAAGTGATTTGGAGTCATTTAACATGCATATTTCAGCTCTTATATCATGCTCATGTGCCTCCGTTTACCATCTTATTCATGCTTTGAATTGTTGGCCGCTTATGCTCTAAAGAGGGTCTTATGCATGCTTGTGTGTTTAGAGTTTTTGGGATGCCATGTGTGTGAGTTTTGGGTGTGTTCTTGCATAGCAAAAATCTGTTTTTTTGCTTGTCCAATATAGGCCATGAGTGGTCATGTTTGTAGGCAATGAAATGCTCCACTTTGTGCCTTAGCCTTAGGCCTTTTGGTTTGCATGTTCGCATGAATATTTGTCCACCTTTTCAGCCCATTTTCGCCACTGTTTTGGGGAGATTTGAGGTCTCCCCCATTATGGTCTAGTCCACCATTGCATGCTTGCCTTATGCTTGTTACATGTTTGGTTCATTAAGTGTTGTAGCATGATTACCCTGTGCTTGATTTACCCTTGTTTGCATTGCATTTGCACTTTGCATGTTGCATTACATTTGGCATGTTTGCATCTTAGTATTAGGTTGTATTGTGGAGCCATGTTTGCGTAACATGCATTGCATTACTTGGTTTGGGGTGTCAAGCCAAGTTGAGGGTTAGGATGAGTTCATACTATAAGTGATGCAACTTGTCCTACCTCTTGGTCACCAAGGCCCTTGACCAACACATGATAAGGCCTTGGATTTCATTTGTATGTTGCATGCATAATACCATTGAAATGCAACCTTGGTATCTTAGGCCATCATGCACCAAGGTGCACAATTGATAGCCCTAGAACCAAGAGCCATGTTTCCTTGAGTCCCATTCATGATAGGAAGCATTGGCCATGCATAAATATGCTCAAAAATCCAATACCATGCACTGCTGCCTGCTGTTGCTGTCAAACTGTCTTCTGCAGGAATTTTGTGCCGACCGGCAGGAAAGAGTGCCGACCGGCACTGTATTTCTGGCCGATAGACCATTTTGCAGCTGGTGACCACCACAAGCAGCCGGTGGTAGTTTCCTCCAGCCGGTGGCACTCAGCAGAACACAAGGAAGGTCTCCTGGGACTTTGGTATTTTTTGGAGAGATGGGGCAGTAAAAACAGAGGTGGCAGTGGCACGGTGTAGGCTTTTCCGGGCAAGTCGCAACGAGCATGCATCATTCGCGCATCCCGAGGCAGGGCTGAGGCCCCTTTTTTTTTATTATTTACTTGATTTAATTTTAGTAATTAGAATTTTGTAATAATTTATTCATTTATTCTTTGGACTGTATTATTCTTTCGGTCCCTCTGTGTGAGGGCAAAGTTGTAATAAGTGTGCGTGGGTGTGTGTATGTCTTCCAATCCCCATTTCTTCCTTCCCTTTTATTTACCCGCTTATGTTGGTAGATTAGGGCACATCTAAATTAGCATACCTTATGCAATGCCTGCGTGCATCCATGCATTTGTTTACATGCACCGGGCTCGGTACATCATACAAACTGCATCGTATTTTCAATTCCAATTTGAATACGTGATAGTTGTAACATTTCACATGCCATGCTTAGGGTTAGCCGAGCCTACTCTAGAATGCATCTATGCCTGTGTTGCATTAGTCACTTAACATGAACTAGGTCATGCATGTTTGCTAACCGGGTTATTGTTTTTGGCACGGAGTACGATGTAAGTTTTTATGCTTTAGCACTTCGCATGCATGTGAATGTTGCCATGATAGTATGCTTACCATGTGGCTAAATGCTTATGTGATATTACTGTTTGAATGCCTGTGGGTGGAGGTTGGATTGCGTGAGTTGGAACAACTCATTGAAATCCGTATTTTAGCCTACTTGCGAGTAGCAAAACCAACACGTTTTTTGAGACAAAACGGATATGCAATGTTTATTCCCAAATTAGGCAATCTAGTCTATACTTTTGTGTTGGGCGCATCACATAGTAATTCTAGGCTAATAACCGGAATAAGAACGCATAATGTTTTCAAAATCGGATATCACGGTTAGTAGAGGCCGGTTTTCGGACCGGGCGAAAGGGGGTGCTCATAGCTGACCTTCCCCGATCGTACCCAAGCTCCCGAGCCAAGACATTTGGTGATGACGGACACGTGGCCTTCGGCACCGAGTCAGGGTTTCCTAAATTCCCCCATTAAAAAATATTTAGGTGGCGACTCTGTAATCTGGCAAAGCAGTCCATGTTTGGCACTACTTTTCAAAAAATCTGTTTTTCTTCAAAACGATTTGCCAGAGGTGGACTCTTTGGTTCAGATTAAGAACCGTAACACAAAAAGGGGAGTCCGAGCTGTAGCCGAGGTCCCCCGCGGGCATGTTACACTAGTTAGTTCATTCGTTTTGTAATATTTTAATTAGCTTAGCATAGCTAGTTATTAAATTATGTTGTAATAATTAATTAGCAAGAATAGTTAATTAGTTCCGTTTTGTAATAGTTAGCTTAGCTTAGTGTAGCTTAGCTTATTTATTCGAACCCTCCTTCGCGAGGGCACAATGTTGTAATAAGTGTGTGTGCGTGTATGCATGTCTTCCAACCCCACGTCTTTCTCCCTTTTATTTAACCACTTTCGATGGGTTTTGATTAGCATACCTTATGCTTTGCATGCGTGCATCATTCATTTATCTTGCATGCACCGGGCTCGGCGCATCATACAAACTGCATCGTATTTTAATACACTTCTTTGAATACGTGTATCAATTGTTGCATTCATATGCCATCTTAGATAGCCGAGCCTATTTAGTTGCATATTGCATGCATTGCATTAGGCATCTTGTATAGTTAGGATCACGCTTATTTCTAACTAGTTTTCTACTTTGGCTCGGAGTACACTGTAAGTTTTATGCTTTAGCATACTTGCATGAGTGTGAGTGTTGCCATGATAGCATACTTGCCATCAGGCTATTTGCTTAAGTGCTTAACTGCATGAGTGCCTGTGGGTGAAGGCTTTGTTGCCTGAATTAGAACAACTCGATGATTATGAGTTTTAAGCCCGCTTTGCGAAGTGGCAAAATCATGTTTTAAGCCCACTTGAGGGTGGCAAATCCGCGCTTTAGCCTACTTGTGAATAGCACTTTCAAACCATTTTCAAAAACAAACACGAGTTGTTTTGTTCCAATTCCCGTGATTTAGTTTATACTTGTATGTTGTGCACATCACGTAGTAAAGTTAGATTAATAATCGGATAAGAATACATGAGGTTTATAAAATAACATATCATGCTTAGTAGAGGCCGATCCTTTGATCGTGCGAGCGGGGGTGCTCATTTCAGGACCTTCCCCTCTCGTACCCAAGTTCTCGAGCCGAGACAACTTTGGTGATGACGGACATGTGGCCTTTGGCATGAGTCAGGGTTTCCTAAATTTCCCAAAATAAAATATTTAGGTGGCGACTCTGTAATCTGGCAAAGTAGTCCATGTTTGGCACTTTTTATTCAAAATCGATTCTTCAAAACGATTTGCCGGATTTGGACTCTTTGGTGTTTATCAATCTCACATAGCACTTTGTGAGATTAGATTTAGAACCATGACAGGAGTCCGAACTGTGGGACGACCAATTCGTGCCTCTCTGAAAGGGGGCCTCCCGAAGAAAGTCGAGTCTACACTATAACCTCCTCCCCTTAAAGAATTTCGTCCCCAAAATTCTATACAAGTTTCAAAATTGTGATTATTCAATCCTCAACATGATTATAATTCAATACTCACCATCATGACCCACCACCGGTCATTCTATCTCTTCTCAAGAGAACAGTTTACAATATATAGCTCAATATACATTATCAACATGTATTCTTTTGAAATTCAACTAATTTCAATACACATATTCCATAACTCCATAACATATTCAATGTTTATGACAAGTTTATAGTTTTTCCAAAACTTAAGCAACATATACAATGTTCTCATTAATTTAAAACATACACAATGTTCACATTGGACTTGCACTTCTGAAACACATTCGACAATTACAATATTTCCATAATCCAAAACATATCCAATTTTATTTTATTTTTTTTTTAACAATTCATATTCAAAATTAAAGTCCAACACAAACTCAAACATCCACAAATAAGTTCAGATATTTTTCTCGGACTTCCAATTCACGCTCCCATATTGCTTCCTCAATCCCGTGATGTTTCCACAACACCTTGACGAAGGGCATTGTCTTGCCTCGCAAGACTTGGTCCCATCTATCCAAGGCCCTCACCGGTCTCTCCTTATACAAGGCATCCTCATCAACCTCTAAGTCGGTCCAATCTAGTACATGTGATGGATCCGGCTCATATTTCCGAAGTATACTAACATGAAACACGTCATGCACTCTGGACAGTTGCCGCGGCAATGCTAAACGGTAGGCAACCTCCCTAATCCTCTCAAGGATCTCAAAAGGACCAATAAACCGATGGGACAACTTCTCACTCTTCCCAAACCTCATCAAACCACGCCTGGGTGATATTTTCAGAAAAACGTGATCACCCACCTCAAATGACAAAGGTCTCCTCCTACGGTTGGCATAACTCTTCTGGTGACTCTGGATTGTAGCTAACCTCTTACGAATAAGTGCCATTTTCTCTGTCGTTTCCCGAACTAACTCTGGACCTAACAAAGGTGCATCACCCACCTCGGCCCAACACACTGGAGATCTACACGGTCGGCTATACAAGGCCTCAAACGGTGCCATGCCAATACTCGATTGGAAACTGTTATTGTAGGCAAACTCCACTAAGGGTAAGTGTCTCTCTCACGACCCCTTAAAGTCAAGGACACAGCCTCGAAGCATATCCTCAAGCATTTGAATAGTGCGCTCGAACTACCCGTTAGTCTGAGGATGGTAAGCCGTGCTAAAAGTCAATCTAGTGCCCAAGGCACTCTGCAAACTCTGCCACAACCTAGCAGTAAAACGCGGGTCTCTATCTAAGACAATTGACACTGGGACCCCGTGCAACCTCACTATGTCCCGAATATACAAGTCGGCAAGATAATCTACCGAATCTCTTACACGCATAGGAATAAAGTGCGCCGACTTAGTCAACCGGTCAACTACCACCCATATGGCATCACTACCCCGTTGAGTCCTCGGAAGACCCACGACAAAATCCATCATGACGTGCTCCCATTTCCACTCGACTATAGGCAAGGGTTGCAACAAACCCGCTGGCCTCTGATGCTCGGCCTTCACTTGCTGACAAGTAAGGCATTTTGACACAAACACCGCCACATCTTTCTTCATACCCCTCCACCAAAACTGGCGACTCAGATCATGATACATCTTTGTGCCTCCTAGAATAAGTGGAGTACTTCCTCAAGGCGTGAATGGTGAAACTCTTGGAGTACTTCCTCTTGACAAGACTCTGGCACAAATAAGCGGTCCCGATACCTCACACTCAGGTCGGGATACACAGCCAAACCCTTCTCTACCTTCCCACTAGAAATCTTCTCCCGAAGGGATTCTACCTCAAAGTCACTCTTCTGTGCCTCTAACACTCGATTCACAAGTGTAGGTTGTGCAACTACAGAAAACAAGGCTGCAAATTCAACAGACTCGCCCAAATGCAAGTCAAACTAGCCAAGAGCACCCAACATCTCCCATTCCTGGATAGCAATACAAGCTACATCATTAATGGACTTCTGTAGACGTGCTCGAATGTCCCGGCTCCGCGCGCGAATGGCGCGAAATCCGTTTTGTTCATTAGTTACGACAATTCGGACTCAATGTCACAGTTCTGAATCTAGTCTCGCAAAGTGCAATGCAAAATTGATAAATCACCAAAGAGTCCAAATCTGGCAAATCGTTTTGCAAAACTGATTTTTATAAAGAAGTGTCAAACATGGACTGCTTTGCCAGATACAGAGTCGCCACTTAAATGTTTTATTTTGGGAAATTTAGGAAACCCTGACTCGTGTCTAAGGCCACGTGTCCGTCATCACCAAAGTTGCCTTGGCTCGGGAACTTGGGTACGAGAGAAGAAGGTCATGCAATGAGCACCCCTGCTCGCCCGATCAAAGGATCGGCCTTTACTAAGCATGATATTTTGTTTTTGAAAACATATGTGTTCTTATTCCGGTTTATTAGCTAGCTTTACTATGTGATGCGCAGAGCATACAAGTATAGACTAGATCACCTAAGTTGGAACAAAGCATCTCATGTTTGTTTGTTTGAGAATGGTTTGAAGGTGCTACTCGCAAGTAGGCTAAGTCGTGGATTTGCCACCCTCGAGTGGGCTTAGGAAATATGATTTTGCCACCTCAAGTGGGCTTAAAACTCGCATTTTGATGAATTGTTCCAATTTAAGCAATCCAACCTTCATCCACAAGCATTCATGCAGTTAATCACTCAAGCAGTTAGCCTCATGGCAAGCATGCTATCATGGCAATCACTTACACACATGCAAGGATGCTAAAGCATAAAAGCTTACCTAGTACTCCGAGCCAAAACAACCACTAGTTAGAAATCATGCATGATCCTAGTTTATGTTAAGATGGCTAATGCAACACATGCAAAATACGACTAAAATAGGCTCGGCTATTCTAAGATGGCATATGAAATGCAATTTGATAATCATGTATTCAAGTAGGAATTGAAATACAATGCGGTTAGTATGATGCGTCGAGCCTGGTGCATGCAATACAAATGAATGGATGCAAACATGCGAGCATAGGAATGCCAATTGAAACATGACCTAGAACTAACCCTCGTAAGCGGTTAAGTAAAAGGGAGAAAGAAATAGGGTTGGAAGACATTCATCACACACACGTACACTTATTACAAAATTCGCCCTCTCGACAGAGGGTCCAAATAAATAATACAAGCTAGCTACACTAAGCTATTCTAACTAATCTAATAATCTAATTAGACTAATTATTACATAATCAAAATAAATAACTAGCTAACACTAAGCATAATTATTACAACACGTTAACTAATTAAACAAATTAGCTAGTTTAATTATTACACAACAAATCAAATAATTAATCATTCAAACTAATCAACAGTAGTGAAATGGCCTTGCGGGCGAAGAAGAGATGCATGCTCGATCGGCTTCGCTTGGAAATCCGTTGCCATGCCTCATGTTGCCTCTGTTTGCACTGCTCTGCTCCTCTGAAAATTGTGCCAACTTCCATAGTGCTTCTAACCTACCTTAGGAACCATCTAAGAGGTAGTCGGCCAAAAGAGGTGGCCATCGGCCAGTGGATAATGGTCATCGACCAAATTTGGGACTATCGGCCAAATATTGTTAGCCGATCGGCACACTAGATAACCGATCGGCAATCTCTTCCTGCAAACTGCTCCTTTTGTTGCAACAGAATACAAACAGAGGCATGGCAATACATTTGCAAGAGAATGTTTGTGCAACCACACTCCTTATCATGTTTGAAGCTCAAAGGAGTGTAGTGCTCGACTCTTGAGCCATTAATCACGCATTTCAATGCATGATGGCCAAAGAGGCCGAGTTGCACAAATCAATATGGATGAAATGCACAAAAACACATAAATGCCTTAAACTCTATCATGTTAGATCAAGAGGGTCGGCGACTGAGAATTGAGGCACGTTTCATCGCTTCAAGTATGAAACGTCCCTCGTTCCTCCTGTTTGGTTTAACACCCCAAACCAAACACAATGCAATGCATGCAACATGGAGATGCTATGCAATGTAACATAAGCATGCCAAATGCAATATAACTCAAGCATGCACACATGATGCAATACAACAAGTATTCAACAACATGCAAGATGGACTTAAACTAAAATGGACAGACCTCAATCATGTCCAAATCAGTGGCCAAAACACCAAAACTAAGGCACCAAAAGGCAAAACATGCATGCACACATATTGGTCCATAAGCTAGGCAATAATGCACAATCCTCAAACATGATGAAGAAGTGATAAGTATGAGAGCATGGCAATGAAGTAAGCTCTGAAATTATGTGAGGAATGATGCCAAATCATACACATAATACAAGCATAGCATGCTAGGAGGTTCAAAGCTTAAGACTAGCCAAGGAGTTTGTACCAAGGCCACATGAATCAAACCCCAAAGGGCCAAAGACAACCAAAACAGTCCTAGAGCATGCCAAAATGAGTCTAAAACATGTATGGACCAAAGCTAAAACAAGCCAACATGAAGGGCATAAGGCATGATGCATGCAAGGCCAATAAAGAAGGTTGAACTACACCTATCAAAACCAAGCATGGCATGACTTAACCAATAAAAATCAAAGTTATATTATGGCAAAACAAGCCCAAATACACACTGAAATGACAGCTCAAAGGCCTAAGTATGATGGCATGGACAAAGATCCATACTTGAGGCATGAAACACCAAACCCCCAAAGCATCAAAAGTGTGAAAGATGTAAGTGTATGACCACACTACATGGACTTAAATCACATATGAAATGATACCAAATCATGAAAATGGGCCAAGTAATGCATGCTAGTGACTTGGACACTCAAAGATAACAAGCTAGAATGCACTAAGGCTATACAAGGCATGGCATTCATGACCAAAACAACACAAATCAGAGCTTAAGCATGCTAAAACAAGGCTAAAAGCTTCTTTGAGTTGAGCCAAAACATGCAAGAATGATGATCCAAACACAAGATGCATGTTAAGGCAATCGAGAGGATTGCACTACAAGTGCATGGGGCATGCAAGAGGCCATCAAACCAACCTTAGAAAGAGGTGTAACATGCTGAAATAAGGTCTAATACATGCTAAGATGGAGCCGAAACAAGCTTAACAAACATGTTACTTTTATGAGCCATTTATACTAGCATACAAGACACAAGGAGAGCGGTGACCCTCTCCTATTTGGGACATCAAAACCACCTTTCCACCACTGAAAATCCTCTGGATTTCAGTGGTAAGAAGGCCAAAACAAGGTGGTCCCAATAGCTTAAAAAGGAAGGCACAAAACAAGGCCAAACAAGGCCTAAGAGGGGGTAGACAACCCCCAACACAAAAGTGACTTTAAACAAACATTACAAGCATGAAAAATCAGAACTTTTTACAGTAGAAAGTTAAGCTTAAATCAGCATACAAATAGGTCCAAAAGCTAAGCCAAAACAAGGGTTTAAAGGCTAGTTGACTCACCCTTGAAGAACACCTTCAAGAACACAACTCCAGTAGCTTTTCTGAGCTTAAACCAACCCAAAAACTCTAACACCAGCTCCTAAGTACCTCAGCAACAAAAGGATGGTGTTCTAGTAGGTGCTTTAGTGCAAAAGTGTGAAGAATTTACACTTTTGAGCACAAACAAGAGCAAATGGAGAGAGAGAGGTAAAATATAGAGAGAGTGTGATATATGTTTTGCATATTAACTTTTCAGAACCTCTGGAAAGGGAGAGGGGTCTCCCTTCTTATAGAAAATCAATTCTCAAGCTTGTTGAACAAGCTTGAGTCTTGATTCAATCCCTTCATACACGTGTATGGAGGATGAGAATTGTGCTCACCAGCTGTCACAGCTGGCACAAAAATATCTGCAAAAGCAGGTGGAAAGGTCTCGGCCAAGAAATATGGCCGATCGACCAAAAAGAGTGCCGATCGGCCAACACTTATGGCCGATGGCAAGAAAACAAGGCCAATAAGCACAAGACTTGGCCGATGGGTTGTAGGGATGGCCAACAAGCCACCCTCTTCCCTCAGAAGCAAAACCACAAGTCCTTGGTCCACAACCAAGCACAAAACAGACAAGTTGAGAGATCCTAAGGCAAGGCGTGCAGCCGAGACCTTCGAGAACTCAAAACGAACACGAGCAAGGATGATCATCGAGTGTTCAAACGATGACATCCAAGTCTTGAGAACAGTCAAAAATGGGGTGTCTATAACTTCCTACTTAGGGCATCGGCCACAACATTGGCCTTCCCCGGATGATAATGCAACTCAAAGTCATAATCTTTTATGAATTCCATCCACCTTCTCTACCTCAAATTCAAATCCTTCTGTGTAAACAGATACTTTAGACTTTTATGATCCGAGAACACCTCAAATCTCTCACCATAAAGATAGTGCCTCCAAATCTTCAAGGTAAAAATCACAGCTGCTAACTCTAGGTCATGAGTAGGGTAGTTTTTCTCGTGTATTTTCAACTGATGTGAGCCATAGGCTACTACTTTTCCCTCTTGTATCAATACACAACCTAAACCTTCTCGTGAGGCATCACAGTACACTGCATAACCCAAACCCCTCTCCGGAATAATCAAGACTGGAGCGGTGGTAAGTCTAACTTTAAGCTCTTAGAACGACTTTTCACAAGTCTCACTCCACACAAACTTGACCCCTTTTCCGCGTCAATCTAGTCAAAGGCGAAGCTAGCCTGGAGAAATCCTTCACAAATCGATGATAATACCCGGCCAACCCCAAGAAACTACGGATCTCAAAGACATTCTTAAGTTGTGCCCAATCCTGCACCGCCTCTATCTTGGATGAATCTATGGTACCCCTTCCCTGGATACCACGTGGCCTAAGAATTTAACCTCTCTTAGCCAGAACTCACACTTTCCAAACTTAGCATACAGCCTATGGGCTCTAAGTAACTCAAGCACCACTCGCAAGTGTTCCTCGTGCTCCTCCTCAGAAAATGAATAAATCATAATGTCGTCCACAAAGACGACTACGAAGCGGTCTAAAAACTCTGGAAAATCCGGTTCATCAAGTCCATACACAGCCGTGCATTGGTGAGCCCAAAAGGCATCACAGAAACTCATAATGGCCATAAGCAGTCTAAAAACTCTCGAAAATCCGGTTCATCAAGTCCATGAACATAGCCGGTGCATTGGTGAGCCCAAAGGCATCACCAGAAACTCATAATTGCCATACCGCGTACGGAATGCCGTCTTCGGAATATCCTCCTCCCTGACCCTCAACTGATGGTAACCCGATCTCAAGTCTATCTTAGAGAAACAACGGGATCCTTTCAACAAGTCAAACAGGTCGTCTATACGAGGCATAGGGTACTTATCTTAACCGTAACCCGGTTCAACTTTCGGTAATCAATGCAAAGTCTCAAAGCCCCATCTTTTTTCTTAGCAAAGAGGGCCAATGCTCCCCAAGGCAAAGTACTGGGGCAAAATAAAACCCTTATCTAACAACTCCTAGAGTTGAATTTCAACTCACTCAACTCAGCTGGGGCAAAACGATACGGTGTGTAGACACCCCATTTTTGACCGTCCTCAAGACTTGGACGTCACTGCTGGACACCCGTGATTATCCATGATTGTGTTCATCTCGAGTTCCCGGAGGCCTCGGCAGGCGCCTCGTCTCAGGACCTCTTTGACTCGACTGCTCCGTGTTCGGTTTTGGCACCAAACACTTGTGTCTTTGCCTTCAAGGGTAGGGAGAGGCTTGTTAGCCATCCCTGAAGCCCACCGACTGCCCCGAACTCCACCGGCACTCCCTATTAGCCATCGGCACTGTTTTCTCAAAAACTTTGGCCGGTCGGCACTTTATGTTGCCGACCGGCACTTTTTTCTGCGATGACTGTTTTGGCCGGCCGGTGTGCACCCTTTGAACCCCTGGGATATGGTGCATGCCAGCTGTGCCAGCTGGAATGCACCATCACTTTCCCCCGTGCACAGGTGTGGCCATTTTGCACCCTTTGCACCCTTTGCACCCTCTAAGCTTCTAGAAGCTTGCACCTTTGGCCAAGCTTCTTGGAGAAGCTTGGCTAGCTGTCTTGGCTTCTCCAAGAAGCCTTGCACCCCCTTGGATCCCTTGAACCCTTTGACTCTTTTGTTTTGCTTAGCCACTAAGTCTTCTTGGCCTATATAAGCAACCCTTCTCTCCTTTGCTAGGGTTAGCCATTTTAGGTCAAAAACCAGAGCTTATATATACTATATATCTGTGTGATACACTCTCTCTCTCTATATCTTCCCTCTCTCTCCTCTTGTGTGTGTGTTTTTGGGCCTAAAAGTGTAGTTTTACCTCATTTTTGCACCTTTACACACACTATTACACCTAGCTCCGAGTGAGGGACTTGGAAGGTTGTTTGTGGTGTTTTTGGACTGGTTTTGATCATTAGAAGAGGGCTGCTCCACCTGTTCTTCAAAGGATCTTCAAGGGTGAGCTTGTTACTTTAGTTTCCCCATTCTTGCACTAGCTTTCTACCCCTCTTGCTTTGTGTTTTTGGATTTGTGTTTAACATAAAAAAGACTTGTATTTCCTTGCTTAAGAACATTCATCAAGGTTTTTTGTGGTTTGGGTAGAGTCTCACCCTCTTAGGCCTTGTTTTGGCCATTTTGGAGCCTTTTCTTGAGACCTTGTTTACTTGGTTGTTTGGTCTTCTCACCACTGAAAACTAGTGGGTTTTCATTGGTGAGGAAGGTATTTTCAAGTCTCATATAGGGGAGGGACACCCCTCTCCCCTTTGTCTCTTGCTTGCCTTTGTTTTTGGGCTCAAATAGTAGCATGTGTGCATGCTTGCATTTAGCTTCATTTCAGAACTTTCTTGGGTGTTTTAGGTCATGTTTGATCTCTGTCTAAGGTCGGATTTGTGGCCTCTAGCATGCCTCTCATACTTGCTTTGAAATGCTCTCTTATGCCTAAAAGCATGCCATGTTCTTTGCAGTTTTAGCTTGGTTCCATGAGGGTATTAGCATCATATTACCATGTATAAGGGCTGTGAGCCATTGATTTTGCCATGTATAGTGTGCTTGACATGGTCGTTTTGTATTTAGGCTTGTAAGCCTCATGCATTTTGGCCCCTAGTATGTTCTACATTGATCACCCTCATGATTTGGCATCATTTGTGACCTTATTTCAGTCCATAAATAATTGTTTGTATGTATGCATATGTAGCCTATTTCATGCTTTAAGGGTGTGCTCTTGTATGTCTAGGAATTGGCATTGTGTATGCTTGCATACTTGGTGCATTTTGGGGCTGCCATGTGAGGGGATTTGGGTGTCATTTTGCATTCTAATGCTCTGTTTTTGGTGGCCTAATTCATGTCACGAATGGCCTCAGTCATGATGGAAAGATACTCTCTTTGATGCCTTAAGTTTAGGCTCATTAATTTGCATAATTTGTATAGCATTTTGGTCACCATTTTGGGCATGTTTTGCCACTATTTGGGGAGGCTTGAGGGGCCCCATTGTGGCTAAGTCCCTCATTGCATGTTTGTTATATGCTTGTTGCATGTTTGCCCCATTAGATGTTATAGCATGGTGGTCTTGTGCTTGATTGGTCCATATTGGCATGATGATAGCATCTTGTAACTCTAGCATTTTGCATGACTAATGTGTTAGTGGTGTGATACTTAGTGTGCTAGCATCCTAATTTCCATAATGCATGTTTGCATGTTTGCATGAGTTGCATTTCATTACTCGGTTTGGGGTGTCAAACCAAGTGTGGGAAATGAGGGGTGTTTGTACTACAAGTGACGAAACACACCTCAATTCCCATGTCACTAAGGCCCTTGATATTGGCATGATAGGGACTTAGTTATCATTGTTGTGTTGCATGCATTTTTTACATCAAAGTGCAACCTTGGTTCTTTAGGCTATCATGCACCAAGGTGCACAATTGTTGGCCCTAGAACCAAGAGCCATGCTTCCTTGAGTTCCATTCATGATAGGAAGTATTGGCCATGCATAAATATGCCCAAAATCCAATACCATGCACTGCTGCCTGCTGTTGCTGTCAAACTGTCCCCTGCAGGAATTTATAGCCGACCGGCAGCAAAGAGTGCCGACCGGCACTGCTTTTCTGCCGATAGCTTATTTTGCAGCCGGTGGTCACCACAAGCAGCCGGTGGAAATTTCTTCAGCCGGTGGCACTTAGCAGCGCAAGGAAGGTGTTCTGGGACTTTGGTAATTTTTGGAGGGGAGTAGCAGGGGAGTAGAAACAGAGGCAGCGTAGTGGTGCGGTGTGGGGCTTTCCGGGCAAGTTGGATCGAGCATACATCATTCGCGCATCCCGAGGCAGGCTGAGGCCCCATTTCTTTTATTTATTTGATTTAATTTTATAATTAGAATTTTGTAATAATTTATTCATTTATTCTTTTGGACTGTATTATTATTTGGTCCCTCCGAGTGAGGGTGTGCTTGTAATAAGTGTGTGTGAGTGGGTGTATGTCTTCCAATCTCCATTTCTTTCTTCCCTTTTATTTACCTGCTTACGTTAGTAGATTAGGGCATACTTATTTTAGCATACCTCATGCAATGCATGCGTGCATTCATGCATTTGTTTACATGCACCGGGCTCGGTACATCATACAAACTGCATTGTATTTCAAATCTAACTTGAATACGTGTTACTCGTGCATTTCACATGCCATGTTTAGGATAGCCGAGCCTGTCTACTTGCACTCTGTATGCGTCGCATTAGTCATCCTAACATGAGTTAGGTCATGCATGTTTGCTGACTAGTTCCTTGTTTTGGCACGGAGTACGATGTAAGTATTTATGCTTTAGCATATCGCATGCGTGTGGATGTTAACATTACAGTATGCTTACCATGCGGCTAAGTGCTTATGTGAGATAAAATGTTCGAATGCCTGTGGGTGGAGGTTGGATTGCTTGAGTTGGGAAAACTCATTGAAATCCGTGTTTTAGCCTACTTGCGAGTAGCAAATTCCAAAGCATTTTCAAAACGAACGGATATGCAATGTTTGTTTCCAAATTAGGCGATCTAGTCTATACTTGTTTGTTGTGCGCATAACATAGTAATTCTGGGCTAATAATTGGAATAAGAACGCATAATGTTTTCAAAATCGGATATCACGGTTAGTAGAGGCCGGTCTTCGGACCGGGCGAAAGGGGGTGCTCATAGCTGACCTTCCCCGATCGTACCCAAGCTCCCGAGCCAAGACATTTGGTGATGACGGACACGTGGCCTTCGGCACCGAGTCAGGGTTTCCTAAATTCCCCCATAAAAAAAAATATTTAGGTGGCGACTCTGTAATCTGGCAAAGCAGTCCATGTTTGGCACTACTTTTCAAAAATCTGTTTTTCTTCAAAACGATTTGCCAGAGTTGGACTCTTTGGTTCAGATTTAGAACCGCGACACACAAAAGGAGAGTCCAAGCTGTAGCGAGGTCCCACGCGGGCGCTGTTACACGGTGCCATGGAAATCGATGCCGTACTAGGAACTAAGTCAATAGAGAACTCGATCTCTCAATGGGGTGGTAAACTAACAAGATCCTCGAGAAAGACATCCGAGTACTCACAAACCACCCTGGGCAACTCAGTCCGATTCTCATCACACTCACTACTCACAAAACTAGCGAGAATACAACTAAGCTCACTCTGCCCTCGCGGATCATACACCGGTGGTAAGACTCTACCAACCCAATCCCAAGAAATGAAAACAACCTCCGCTCAAGGTACATATAGTAACCCTCTGACGGTAGCAATCTATAACAACCCGGTATGACGATAACCAGTCCATACCCAAACTACATCAAACCCGACATATCCATCACTACAAAAGAAAATGGAAGCCGACGATCGGCGACCTCTATATCACAGCCCCGACACCCTTGTTTCAAAACCATCTCGCCCCCAATAGGTGATACCACACAAATAGGAGATGCTAAACTGCGCTAACTCCAATCTCAAAACAGATGCAAATGCAGAAGATATAAAGGAATGGAATGCACCTGTATCAATTAACACATTAGCAACCGAGTTGCAAAACAAGAAGGTACCTCTCACAACAGATGGAGCTGGTACAAGATCCGACGCTGTAACAGCATACACGTGCCTATAGGTCTCTGATCTACCTGCTCACCCCTCGGAGCATAAGACTACTGCACAGACTAAGCCGAAGAGGCTCCCTGATTGGCCCTTGAGGCCTGTACTGACTACGCTGGCTGGTAACTCTGTGTCTGTCTCGAACCAGACGCACCAGGTGTGCCACCCAACTGCGGGCAAAACCTCTTCAAGTGCCCCGCCTGCCCACACTGATAACAAGTGAGCGGCTGGCCTCTGCCCTGACCCTGGCCCTAAGAATGGGCCGAAGATGATGCTGCACACTGCCCTCCTCTTCTCTGTGGGCAAGCTGGAGACTTGTGGCCCAACTAACCACATTTGTAACAAGTGATGTCTCCCTGACTGCCTCTTCTAGAACCCGAACTCGGTACTGGAAAGGTAGACCTCGAATGCACTCCTTGGGACTGCTGAGGGTTAGAACTCCTCTGCCTCTTACCGTCCCCCTGGCCATCCTGACTCCTCTTGGAGCCGCTCATCCTCTCTTCCTCTGCATGCATAATAGTCTCAAGATTGGCAGTAGCCTCCACAAGGCGCCCATAATCTCTAATCATGGACCCGGCAACTCGAAACATGAGTTCGGTCCTCAACTTCTTTTCGAACTCCAAACACCTACACTCCTCGATCGCCACCAACTCCGGTGCAAACCTAGACAAGCTAGTAAAAATGGCCTCGAACTCCGCCATTGGTGTATTCAACTGCTTAAGCTTAGAAAACTGGTCCCTCAACTTTTCCCTCACTGTAGCCAGCAGATACTTGTCCTGGAAAGCTTCAACAAAGACTTCCCAAGTCCCTCCAATGCGCCCCCGCACATACTTCCACCACTGACCCGCGTCTCCCTTCAGTTGGAAAGACACCAAGGTCACTCGCAAACCCCCGTCTTTCGATGCCAAGCATTTTAAACGTCTTCGTCATCTGCTCAAGCCACTCATCAGCCTTCAGTGGATCCTTAGGGTCACCCAAAAACTCATCCAGATTCGACTGGAAGAACTTCCTCTTTAGAAAAGACGGCCCTGCCTCAGCTACTTGAGCTGGACTTGATTCTCAGCCCTGAGAATGTCCATAGATTCCCTTAATGCTCCGGTCATTTCACGGGCTAAGGCGCCCATGGCCTGCTGACCTACTGGCTCAGCCACGTTGGCCTGACCAACTCCTTCCTCCTGCGCCGGAATCTCATCCAGTATAGGCATCTCCTGCCTCCTAGGCCTACCACGCCTACCACTACGACCTCGTCCTGACATCCTAATAAAGGTAACAAAAGACATTAGCACATTCACAAATGTACCGAAGCTCTTTCACTCGCGTCCTAATACGATGGACAACAGTAGTTCACTCCACATAAGCACATAACCACATAAACACATATGAATTTCATTTCCAGATAATGACCGTCCCGTGGCATTACTAGAATTCCAGTTAGAAACGGCAATGATCAAGTGCCTTTCCAATAGGACTCTCAAGAACCCATAGACCCGATCAACATCCTAGAAACTAAATTCCATACCCATATAGTCACATAAACATGTTATCACATAAGCACATAACATTATACTTAAGTCTCTAACAAACGAGACAAACCCATTGTGGTACTAACCACTTCCCACGTACCCAAAGTATTCAAACACGGTACGCTCTGATACCAAGTTGTAACGCCCTCGAATTAAAGCATATGATAATCATGCATAAGATCCATAAACATAATAGAAAAGTTATGTTTCATTTATCAGAGTTTCCTTTACGAAAGATATCACATGCATTACATTTTCATTGATGTTTATCCTGAAACTATAACATATAATTCTAACTCCAAATAACAAAGTAAACGCCCTAAGGGCTTACATCTCTTCCAATCTATCACTTGGTTACAACAAAAGAAGAGTTCTAACTCTTTTACATATAAAGCCCTCGCCTTGAGTTTACATTTAACATCAAAAATAAATTATCAAAATGGAGCCTTCAACTCCTAAACCTCCCAAGCTAAGATCTTGGAGGCGGCATCTCACCTATACCTGAAAAATGGTGTCCCAAGCAGGGTGAGCCAAAGCCCGGTAGAGATATGCTAAACCAAATATGAGAAGTAACTAAAGCATTAGCATTCGAGAAATGGTTAACACTTATAAACCAACTTATACCATTTTTATAACCAATCAACACCTACATCATATTCGATTCAATCAATTCATTGATATAGCTTATTATTATCCAAACAGTTTAAAATGAGACTACAACTCATATATCAACACTTTAATAACGAAACATCATTCAGCACTTCATTTCCTTGCCATTTTCCGGAACTACGTCCGAGGGACCCGGCACCCAAATATATATATGATTTCGAGACTTTCACCCTGGACACTCCGGCCAACTTAATTCTCAATGGAGTCCATCCCCTATCTCCTCCCAAACAATATACATATGCAATGTTTTAACATGTTGTTATATACAATGACCAATTAAATCACATATTCAATGTTAATATCCAACTGTCATATTCAATGACATATCCCAATTGATTAGTTTCAATTCACCTAATCATCATGTAGTTTCTACAACAATCATGGCTATCCTCCACCAATAGCCCAAAACAGATATCTCTAAACAGACAATTAAATTTATCAAACAGATAAATTATCACATTTTCCATAGGTGAGTGATTCATTGATCCAACTACACCATCTAATCACAATTTCCTCTAATTTCATGATTTTCAAACCAATTTCATATTTTCACATTTATTTCACTATTTGTACAAAATAGTTATTCGTTTCAAATTAGGGCATTTTTCCCCCATTTCTCAAATATTGCCCCTAAGGCCAAATTTCACCCACTATACACAATTAACCCATTGTTAAGATCTCACATACACACATGAAGCCCAAATAAGAAAAACCCCTCTTTCATAATTTCAAATCCAAACCCTAACTTTACCCAAAATTCTCAAATCCCACCATTTATACAAAATGACTAACATTTATGTCAAAACTCATATTAAGGAGTAGATTATCCTTACCTCAAATGGAGAAGCTCAGAGGAGAAGAAAAGAGAAACCCAAGATGCTCCAAATCCGAATTCTTTCGGATCAAAGGATAGCCCACGCGATGCTCTACCTTTTTTACAAATGAAGTAGGGTAGAGACCCTCTAGATCAAGTGTATTCATAGAGAGAAGGAGAGTTTAGAGAGAGAGACAGCCGGATTTAGGGTTTTGAGTGAAAAGGAGATGAAAAAGTGATGTAAAATCATGCTGCTGCGATCTAATATATACGGGGCTCGCTCAAGTGAAGGACTTGTCTCTCGAGCAACCAGACACAACAAGGACCTCGCTCGAGTGCAAGAAGCGTCGCTCGAGCGAACAATGCGAAGCTTCAAGTCTGCCACTCACGCAGACACACACTCGAGTGCAAGAGTTCTCGCTCGAACGAAGGAACACAAAACACAGGGCTCACTCGAGCGCAAAAAGTCTCGTTCGAGCGAAGAATACCAACATTCAGGTCTTCACAGAGACGCAGACGCACGCTCGAGCACAAGAGTGCTCGCTCGAGCGAATAAACACAGCTCACAAAGCTTGCTCGAACGCAAGGACCTTTGCTCTAGTGAAGAAGCAAATACCCAAGGCTCGCTCAAGCGCAAAAAGCCTCGCTCGAGCGAAGAAGCCAAATCCTGGGCAGCAACCATTTCTTTCAACTCACAACCAACCTGCTCCAAATTTACCCAACACATCCCAAAACTCAAATACAAGGAATTAAAGGATGGAAACCAGATATAGACAACAACAAACAACCATGGAACCCGAGTCTGGAACACAACAAAGGTCGGGTAAAACCTGGATCACTATAAGACAGATCAAAACGAGGAAGAGAAACCTAGGCGTAGTAAACGTGCTAGAACCTCAAAATTTTTTGGTCTAGATTTTCTAACATTCTTGTTAGAAAATGAGCCTTGAACTTTTAAAGAAGCTATGTCCAGTCCTGAGGCTCATTTTTGGAAAAAGGCTGTAAATAAGGAAGTTGAATCCATTTTGCAAAATCACACTTGGGAATTGGTGGATTTGCCACCAAGTTGTAAACCTCTTGGGTACAAGTGGATTTTCAAAAGAAAATTGAAAGCAAATGGATCAATTGACAAATACAAGGCAAGACTTGTAGTCAAAAGATATAGACAAAAAAGAATGTCTTAATTACTTTGACACATACTCACTAGTTACTAGAATAACATCCATTAGAATGCTAATTGTCATTTCATCTTTGTACAATCTAGAAATTCATCAAATAGATGTGAAAACCGCTTTCTTAAATGGTGAGTTAGATGAAGAAATTTACATAGAACAACCAGAAGGATTCAGCAAAGATGATGATCTTCTTGCTAAAACACCTATGGATGTTAATTTGTTTCTTTGTAAGAATGTACAAGAAAGTATTTCTCAATTAGAGTATGCCCAAATTATTGGAAGCTTAATGTACTTGATGAACTGCACTCGCCCAAATATAACTTATGCAGTAAGTAAATTAAGTAGATATACAAGTAATCTAGGAATAGAACACTGGAAAGCTATTATAAGGGTTCTAAGATACCTCAAATTTACTTGTAACATTGGGCTAAGTTATACTAGATATCCAACAGTACTTGAAGGATACTATGATGCAAACTGGATATCAAATACTAAAGACTCAAAATCCACCAATGGGTATGTCTTTACTTTTGGTGGGGCGGCTGTATCTTGGAAATCTTCCAAGACTTGCATTGCTAGGTCTACTATGGAATCAAAATTCATAGCTTTAGATAAAGCTGGAGAAGAAGCAGAATGGCTTCGCTACTTCTTTGAAGATATTCCAATGTGGCCAAAAACCGGTGTCTGCTATATGCATACATTGCGATAGTCAATCAGCAATAGGTAGGGTACAGAGTCATATGCATAACAGTAAGTCACGACACATTCGTCGTCGACATAACACCGTGAGACAACTACTCTTTCATGGAATTATTTCCCTTGAATATGTGAAGTCAAAGACAATATAGCGGATCCACTAACCAAAGAGTTAGCAAGAGAGTTAGTTGAAAATTCATCGAGGGAAATGGGACTTAAGCCTATTAAATAAGAGTTACCACAACGGCAACCCAACCTAGTTAACTAGAGATCCCAAGATCTAGGTTCAAAGAGACAACCGAGTTGTGTATGACTCATAGGATCACTGGGGAGTTAAACTCCTACCAATTCTATGATGAAATATTGATGTCTGCAGCATTTTAGGTTAACTAATACTTTTAATGATTCTTATATCTAAGAATACCTAGTGGAGTATGGCAGGATACTCTTCATAAGAATCACCTATATGAGTGTGTGAATTGGGCCGGTTCTATGAGATTTGTGAAAGGCTACAATTCTCTAGAGCACTCATGAAAGACTAGGTTGTTCAGGGTCAAAATGAACACAATAGTGAGAACTAAACTGTGTCTGGTAATATACTGTGTGAGTTCTATTGTCTTAGTTTACACAAATGGCTAAATAGTTCAAGACATCAACTTCATTAGTTAGCTAGTAAATCTGATAGTGTCTTACAAGAGAAGGTTCAGAGCCAAAAGCTACCTATCCTTTACAGAATATTCTCAATTTCTGTACTCTCTGTAATTAGATCATGTTGTTGCATTTTCTCTCCGTCAAATTCCATTCATGTGGGGAATTGTTGGAAAGATGTGATTTTATAGGCTTATTTTGGGCCAACTTTGAGCCCTATTTTGAGTGGGTCCCAAATGTCTTTTGGAGTGGGTCCAAAGAAGTGTCGTGTTCCTTGCCACATGGCAAGTCACACGGTGAAGACAGTTTATCAAAACCATTTATAAGTGAATGGAAAGCTGACGTCGTTTTCTAGTTTGTGGAATGGACAATTCAAGAAATAAAATGTGGATTTCCTTGAAATGGTTATCCCACATTGGAAACTTAATAAAACTTATGTGTGTATATAAGTTCTAGGTGGCAACACTTGAGTTGGGCCCCAAGGGGCCTCCAAGTTTGTAGAAGAGAGAAGTTATAGACAAAGTGACCTTTGGCTCAAACCACCACACACACGTGCGCGCCGCAGCCGCTGTCCATCTAACTAGTCTGCCGAGCCAAGTGCGAGTGTAGGTCAGGTCGGTCATAACATTAATTTTTTAGACAAAATTATTTGAATTTTTTCAAATTCTTACAGGAAAATTATTTGAATTTCTAAACGAAATTTATTTAAATTTTGCGCCAAATTTTTATGTCCAAACAGTGCCCTTTTTCAATCATTTTCTAGCAAGTTCGACAGGTTCAAACTATTTTAAATAGTTTGAAAACTTCCCAGCAGTTTCCAATAGATCTAAAACTATTTTGTATCTGTTCAGTTTGAAAATCACACCTGTTTGGATTTGTCCAACTGTCACAAGTTTGCCTATAAATAGAAGTCTCATACCAACAAATTTTGACAATCAAAAACATCCAGAAAATTCATTCCTTTCCTGTTTTTGCACTCTTGTTTTTTTATTCTCCATCCTAGTTTTAGAGAAATATTTGAGAGTATAGAAGACAAGTTCTAGTTCGCCGTGCAAATTGTTTGAAATGCTACTACAATTTGTGTAGATCATTGTATCTTGGGAGATAGACGTCATTTATTCATAAACCCGAAGCGGAGTGAATCTATCTTAAGGATAGAGTGTCATATACTCGACTTGATCGTTTTATTGTTAAGTTGTTTCGGTAAATAAATTTTGTAAGTAATTTATTTTTTTTGTTTGATTTAGTTTCACATTATTTATTTTACACAGAAAATTGTTCCAATATTATCGCCCAACTCTACAGAGTTTTATGAAATTTGGATTTGATGCAGAGTTTAAATTGGTCACATAAAATTTAATATGGTTGTTTTTAAAAAATTTAATGAGAATAAGGTTCCAAGATTTACTCACAACAAATTGAATAGTGTTTGCAAAAAATTTTAATTTTATAACTCAATTGAGATTTATATGAAAGTTGAATCCATTCCGAAAGTTTAATAATTTTTATTTTATGAAAAATATATCCCATAATATGATTTCTTAAAAACTTAATTGGTTTAACATGTCAAAAAAAGGTAATTTAGGGGTCATTTAGGATGAACTATATAAGTGCATTTTTTACTAAAAATAGAGTGAAAAAAATGTATGTTTGAATAATTTTTTGACTTTTTACGAAAAAATGTGTATTAAAATATTGTATCAACTAGTAAAATTACGAAGTGCCCTTCTGAGCACTAACCTGCACTGTGTTGCATCAGTGCACTGTGCTATGTCAATACACTGTGCTGCTGATGCTGCGCGATTTTTTTTTTTTTTTTTTAAATTTGTGCAGGTTAGAAAGGGCTTTTTGGTCTTTTTGCTCTCTGTGTAGGCTGACTTTTTTGGCAAGTAGCTGTTTTAGCCTAAAAGTCAAAAAGTTATTAAAAAAATCAAAAAGCTTATAACCTATACAAAAAAGTCAAAGATTTTATTTTCTCTCTACTTTTTGCACATCTTTTCCTAAAAAAATCAAAAAGTCACTCCAAACATACTAGTTTTTTTTATCTCATATTTTAGCCAAAAAGCTAAAAAGTTACTAAAATAGTCTGTTCTCAAACGAGGCTTGAATAGTGTTAACTTTTTTGCTCTTTTAGTAACTTTTTGACTTTTTATCTATTATAGATGATCCCAAACAAGCACTTAATTCTTAAGAAATTCTAAGCATTCACTGTATCCGAAATTAATGATTAATCAAAAAATTATAGAATAAAATACTTTTATAAATAAAATAACCAATTAAATAAAATAAAAATCTTACATTAAAACTATAAAAAATAATTGACAAACATCAAACACTTGTTATGATTTCACTCTTCACCTTAATAAAATATTTAGCTACTCAAAATTAATTATACAAATTTATAGAACAAATATGAACTAAAGGCTCTCTGCCCGATAAGGATGGCAATTTAAACTCGGCCCGACAAGGACCCGATCCCCTGGTACCGATTTGAGCGGTTTTCCTGAAAAATATCCCCAACGGGGCGGGGATGGTATTCAAAAATTAATCCCCATCAGTTTCGGGCCGGGGACAGGATAAATGTCCCAGTCCCGTACCCCGTCCCCGTTTGTCCCCGAAGTGAAATTACTATAACCCCTCTATATATATATTTAAATGAAACCCTCACTCTCTCATCAGATTAAACCCTCACACTCAAACCCTCGGTCTCTCTCTCTCTCTCTCTCTCTCTCTCTCTCTCATCCCATTTAACTCTCTTATCGCCGTCGCCAACCACCACGCCCGTAGTTGCCAAGCACCACGACTGACTACCTACCACCTTCCGCGACCTTATCATCCCCTTCATCTCTCTTCTCGCCGTCACCGACCACCACTCCCGTAGTCGTCCAAACACCACGACTGACTACTACCTTCCGCGACCTCATCTTCTCTGCTTCGAACACACACAGCCGATGAAGATCCAGATCCAGATGCTTAGCCGCCGAAGCTGCTCAACCACACGATCCAGATCCACCACCACCACCACCACCACCACCACCGGCCATGAGATCAGATTTGATCTGATCTGATCTGATCCGTGTGTGCAAGACCCAGATCCACCACCACCACCGCCCTACCTCATCTCTCTCTCTCTGATCTGATCCGTGTTTTTTTTTTTTTAAGTTGATGATTATTGTTGATGATGATGATGAAACATAATATAAATAAATAAATTTGTTCGTTATACACATACTGATTTAATTTTTGTTCATCAAACATCATTTTTTTTTTTAATCTGTTTTCATTATACACATTTGTTGTTCTACATATTTGATCTGTTTGCATTGGACACACTCTGTTTTCAACTTGATATTTAATCTGATTTATGCATATATGATGATGATGATGAACAGATATGATATTGTTGTTGTTGATGAATATATAAAATCTGCTGTTGTCGAATATGGATGTTATTTTTTTTTTTTTTTTTTGCCGGGAAATTTTCGGGGTCGGGGAAATCCGATTCCCATTAGGGGGCGGGGACGGGGCAGTGATAGGCTTCTTGTCAAGGATCGGAACCGGAGATAGGAAAATTTTTACCATCGAAGATCGGGAACGGATAGTATGATCCTCGACTCCGGCCCGTTGCCATTCCTACTGCCCGAGCTCCTCTCTGCCGAATACTGCTTCCTTTTATAAGCATCAGTAATGCAATGCTTGCATAAAACAAATGAATTAAATAAATAAAAGAAACTGGAGCTGGATGGTGCGGTGGGTGAATGCCGTGTTGCCGGCACTAATTGCTCCTTTGCTTTTGATTTATTATTTATTTTTATTTTATAATAAATAGAATATAATATATAAAATATTTCAAATATATTATTTGTACCAATTTATGTATAAACATTTAAAATATATATAAATATATAAATTACATATAAATTAATAGACAAATAAAATATTGTTATTGAATTAAATGTGTTATATTTATATACCAATTAGTAACACTCACAAAATTTTAATGTTTCATGTGACATATTCTATCACAAAGAAGATTTCTAAAAAGGTTATAATGTATTTTTTCACACCAATAACATCCACTTTTTTTTTCTACTATAACACCGAATAAAAACCCAATAAAAGATTGAGTCATTTTTTAATGTATAAATAAAATAAAATAAATTAAAAGAGTATTGATGTGACATATACTTCTTTTTTTTTTTCTTTTTTACTGTATCACCCACTACTGCGTGCTATAACACTCAACAAAATATTAAATTTATTATTACACATCTAATAAGACTAAACAAAAGCCTAAGAAAAATCTTGAGACTATTTAAATTACAATTTCAACATTCAAGATTGGGTGAATCTTCCTATTTTCTTTTAAAAACTCCAAAATCAAAAGGAGGAGGGAATCGTGCATTGTTGTTTCTTTGAATCCGTAAATCAAAGCCGTTGCCCCCACCGTTGGTTTTTTTTTACTTTTTGCCTGCAATCATTTCTAAAAGCATCATCAAATAAATTATTAAATTTAAATTTGATAAAATAGTTTATTTTTGCTGCTTTAACTGTTTATTAAATAAATCATCAAATCTAGAATTCTCAAACTTTTATTAAACTAAGGATGGATGTATTTTTTATCAAATTAATGTTTATTGTCGTTAGATTTTCACTACTAGATATTCCTCCGAATATCCCTTCTAATGACTATCTCAAGATAAAAATTTATAAAAAATTTATACTGGCCGGATATCTACCCGATCATTTGTCCAATTGACCGATGATTTGATGAAACTCCGCTAAAACACTTGATATCAAAAAAAAAAACAATACTCAAATTTCTACTTAAATTTAGTATAAAAAAATAAAATAAACAGATGTCCTAATAAAGACTTCCCCATTGACAATTGACATGATATAGAAAAGTTTTAAAAATATTACTATATATCTTTTATTACACTTCACTTTCATACGTAACTTATAAACAAACAAAATATTATACATTAACAAACCTTTCTATTATTTATTACATTTTATACGTTTTTTAATAAAAAAATTAAAATATTCTCAAACAATTCAAATTTTTACTTTATATTTTATCCAGAGAAATGCTAAAACAGAACTTATGATTGTTATTAGTGTTGAAAATGTATATAAAAATATATTAACATCTGTAAAAAAAAAATTAGATATGAAAAGAGTATATTGAGAATAAAATTTTTTTAGAATTTAGTAGTATTTCTTATTGATAGCTTTAAGACTGTCATTAGTCGCCTTGAATAGATGTTTTAAAACATAAACTCCTTTGAACCACTGCTTGTTTACCGTCTTTTCTTTTCTTTTTTTTTTAATAATAATTATATCTTCATTAAATTATTATAAATCACATCTTTAAATTGGACACTCACCCTCTCCCTCTTGTCAAGTTTTAAAGTATAGTCACGTGATATTTCATAATAATATAATTTATGAAAAGGATAAAAATTTAATTATTTATTTAAGTGATTGAGACTATAAGAGGGCATAAGAATAATGAGTGAATATAACCACGTGGCACTTTGAGATTATTGTATAATTTTCTCTTACAAAAATACCCACTCTCACCACACTAACACATATCAAAACTGTAAGAGGGGTTAACTTAAGCCCACTAATTAATTGGGCCCAATCGGAGTCCAATTGAAAAGGCCAAAATTAGTGGGTCCGTAGAAATTATTGTCAAATGGGCCCAAGTGAAATCCATTGAACGGGCCCACGAGAAAGCCAACAAATGGGGCCGAGAAAGACTCATCAAGTAAATATCTCTAAAGAGAGTCCAACAAGCCGATCCGAGGAGGCCCAGATCATACGGGCATTCCAAAAGGTTAAACATTACTTTCAGAAGAGAAAAAACCCTCGGAGGAAATCTATTAGGTTTTTATTATTGGCAATCCCGGTTGACAAAACTCCTTTCTGTTGTACTTGTTTTCACACTTTTATTTCAGTGAGGTTTTGAGTTTATTAGATACGAATCCAACTCGAATTATACTTTGCAGAGAAGTTTGTGATGTTAATACTTTCAAGATTGCCACTTCGCTGATTATGACGAGGATCGAGCTGCCCGGTCAGCTCGCAGGGGTCCAGGGGGCAGCGTCCCTTGGCGGGTCCAGGGCAGCGCCCAGGCGGGGTCGAAGGGCAGCGCCCCCGAAGCAAAATGCAAAATTGCATTCAAAGTTGCATGTCCACCCTTGCTCGCTCGAGCGAATGAGTTCTCGCTCGAGCGAAGGCTGCGTCTGTGTAAAAACCTGAAAGAGATGAATGTACGCTCGAGCGAAGGGTGCATAGCTCGAGCGAAGCCACTTATGGAAAAACACGCGAGATTAGTTCCTTGTTCGAGCGAGGGAGTCTTCGCTCGAGCAAACTTTGCAGTCCCAGATTTCTATAAGTATTTGTTTCAGTCCAAAACTAGGATTACTGCTCCAGATCTTCTTCTTGGATATTAAGGTTTATATGGGGGATATTTTGCTAGTTTTCTTTGATGTTTTGATTGAGTATTCAACTCATGGTTTAAAGAGTATACATCAAAGGATTATTTGTTTGTTCTACACAAAAAGAGAGAGTTGTTCTTCGGTGGATTCTGAAGAATTCGAGCCTGAAGCTTTGGTGGATTCTGGAGTGGCTCATCGTCAAGACAATTCCGAGGTGAAGACGTGGTTGGAAGAGGCACATAGGGGTTGGTTCAATTCAGGCGTGGATTCGCTAGGTAATTGAGAGTATACCTATGTAATTCCTTTATATCTTCTTAGTGGATTGTTTTGTGGCTGTTGCCCTTGATTTTTTATCACAATTAGAGGTGCTCCAATTGTGGTTTTTCCACGTTAAAATCGTTGTGTCGATTTGTCTTGATTGTTTAATTAGGATTGTTTTATTGCTTTAAATTGATACATAATCACAAATCAATATCTAGCGGATTTCTGGATTTTTCAAAATCCATTCTCCAATGTATTGGCTTAGTCTTAAAAAGGTTTGGAATCATGAACCTAGAGACATATTTGAGCTCGAACTCGAAAGGGCGTCCTCTGGGACTACCGTTGACCCTTTGGGATGATTGGGGATCATTGGTTAGGTGTGGCTAAGAAGAAGGTTCGCCGAGAGGTTAATCTTCTCTTGAGGATTTTCTTTATCCTCGGAGAGGTCACCTCCTCGGACAAGGTAGTCAGAGAGAATATTCACATGGGCTCCATCCTATATCATGAGGTGTCTATAAATAGCACACACTCATAACTTTACAAAGGATGAATTTTTTAGAGATAACTCTTGGGAAAGAACTAATTTCCCTTCTCCATTATCAACCTTGAGAGTGAAAGTGAGAGATCCATAGGAGAGCCTTGTCATTATTCTCTCTCTAACTATTTTGTCTTCTTCTTCACTCAATCTCTTATCTCCATCATCTCTTAGCTTTCGTGTTCTTAATTGTGACTATTGAAGAATCTAAGCCTCTCATCATTTTCTAGAGAATTCAAATTTTTCTTCGAAGATCTTCGAATTTTCCAACAACGTTCTTGAACCCTATCATACAAAAACTCAACACTCACTCGCCTCGCCCATTCCTGCTTTAGTGCCCATTTGTCATGTAATAAAATAGTTTATGTTATTTTAACACATTATTTTATTTGGGTCATTTTAGGTCATACCAATTCCTTGTCACATTACTTCAACCTCAACTCACATTTTATATTTTTTTGTAAAAAAAAAAAAAAAATATACTAATCTAACACACTTTCCAAACAGCCCTTTATTATGGATAATAGATAATAGATATCTTTACATACACCAACATAAGATATATATATATATATTATATATATATATATGTTTCATTTGGGATATAGGTTACTTTTTAATTTTTTGATTTTTAATTATTTTAACATAGGATTAAAAAATCTCGTTTGAAATAAATTTTTTTAACTTTTTTGGCTTTGTTAGAAAAAAATATAAAATAATTATAATTTAAATGTGATATTTTTTAATCTAAAATTAAAAAAAAATTATTTTTTTTTTTTATAATTAGTTTAACCCTAACCCATCCCACCTCAATCCAACTTCCCAAACAAGTGCATAGTGGTATAACTGGTGTCAAGATTGAAGGGGAATTCTGCCCCAATCCGATTTGTGTTTGGATTCTGAAATTGAAATTCCCGCTCTTGGAACGAGTGATTGTGAGATGAAGTGTTGTGAGATGAAGTGATGTGTATTTATAGTCCTCAAGTGAGGGTTTTAAAATCGAATGATTAAAATTATTTTTGTTTTATTTTTCTATTAAAATCAATGATTCAAATAAATCCGGTCCGTCTGTGTGGATAAAAATATTTTTTAATAAAAAAAATTTTAACAAACTTTTTTTGAAAAAAATAACTTCTCATGATAGTAGAGTGATGGGTCGTTGAACACACCAAAAATAATCACTAAACTATACCAAATTCAATTAGAATAATGGCAAGTCCAGGTATCGATCCACAGGGACTATTATGAAATTAAATTAATTCAATCGCAAAATTCCTAAATTAATTTTGATAAAAAGATTGATTGTTTATAACCTAATTTAATAACGAATAAATTAAACTAAGGAATTAAATTATCAATTATAAATAAAATTGGGTTTACTGAATTG
Source organism: Camellia japonica (assembly GCA_030407325.1). Lineage (NCBI taxonomy): Eukaryota > Viridiplantae > Streptophyta > Magnoliopsida > Ericales > Theaceae > Camellia > Camellia japonica. Next base: position 54,088,203 of record JAPPVO010000019.1, read on the forward strand.
GAAAAAAATCCTAGGGTAGAGAATTCACCACTAACCACATAATTAGGATTTCCAATTGAAATCAATTATGCTATGGTTTGAACGGATTAATGTTTCGCAACTACAAGCTCAAAGCATTTAACAAGAAGATTATCACATTCAATGTACGAGCACGAACCATCTCAAGTAATACAAATCGTTCACTCTAAACTAGGGTAGTGATACGACTCGTTCCTCGTAGCATGGTTCGTCCGATACCTTGAATGTGAAGGAATAGAAAACTCATGTATGGATAATATTCAACAATCACAGAAAGTCAAATATTCGAAGAGATAATGAAAAATATATATAAAGAATTTCTAAAACACCATACAATGGTTCAAACCTTTACATAATATAAAATCAAAAAGAAAAACCTATTACATGGCTAAGGTTTCTTCAAAACCCTAGAAAAGATGACTAGCCACTCATGGAGGAGTGGAAAGAGGAAGATAGAGAAGAAGCCACCATGGAAGACATCTTGAAGCTTTTGCTTTCCTCTCCTTTCCAAACCCTAGCCTCCCTCTTTTGGTTAAAACAGTTTCAGAACCCTAGAAAAGCCTTTTCCTTTTCTATTTATACTTCTACTCACTTCCAAACAAGTTTAAAACATCAGTTTGACTTTTCCAGAAAAAGTCAACTCTGTCCAAATTTGGTCTTTTTGCCCATTTTATGCTCCGACGATGTACAACCTGATTGACATTTAACACACATAAATTATACGGTTTGACCAGCAAGTGAAGTTAAGAGATTCTAATTAACGGCCTCAATGATGTACATTTCGGCCTTAATCATAGAGGTGAAAGCAGCGATAATAGTGTGATCATATTCGTAAATTTTTTTTAAAAAAAAATAATTTTCTCCGTTTAAAAAGGAAAAATATTTTTTTGCCTAAATAAACTTGTTTTCATTGATTATGAAAAATATTTTTAATTAATTCATTTTGTCTTGTACTAAATATAAAAAATTATAAAAATTATTTTTTACTCAAATAAACGAAACGCATGAAGCATTTATGGGATAATTACCGACAAGTACAATTGTTGGATAAATCCGGATCCTCCATTGCCCTTTCCTGCGGCCCAACCCTGTCGCCCTCCAAAACGACGTCGTTTTAGAGGATTTTTTTTTTTTTTTTTCTTCTTCTTCTTCTCACTGTGATGAAGCCAAACTGAACCAAAAACTTCTTCTCACTAATAACTCTCTCTCTCTCTCCCTCAAAACCCTTAATTGATTATTTCATCGTCATCAGTGTTTATGGGGGATCCAATATACATTGTCCATCCAGATTCACTACTGTGACATTCTTCTGCATCTCCACAGTCATGGGAAGACTCCATAGTATAGGCTTTAGATGAAGAAGATGAGAAGAATAAACCAGAAGAGACACAGAGAACTTGATATAGGTCTCTCTTTTTTTCTATTTTTTTTATGTGTCTCTGACTTAAACAGCTCTTCAAACAAAGGAACAGAGATATACCCATTTTATAGGATTTTTTTTTTTTTTTTTGTTCTTCTTCTCCCCACTATGATGAAGCCGAATTGAACCAAAAACTTGTCACGACCCAAACCCGCCCTATGGGTTTAGCACCGTAACCGGCCAGTAATTCAAGATTACCGAAGGCCTGCTTAACAGTAATACAGTAAAACAGAGTACAGGGGCATGGCGGAAGCCAAAACAGTAAATAAACAATGTCCAATGAGCTGTGACAGTCTGTATGCAAAAAGACTTTTCGTACATATATATATATACACACAGTGCAGTACAGTATGCATAATATTCACAATCCTTCAAAACAGAGACCAAATCCCTATTAACAGTACAGTACAGTGCTATACAGTCTATACAGTAAACAAAACAGTTACAGAGACAGACGGGGAATTTAAAACACCCTAAGCCATAGCTTTGGCAGGCTGGAACCTCGCAGTGAGGCACAGTGGTTGGCTTGACAAAAACTGGAGTTTACCTCGACACTTCTAGCCACGGTCTGGTGCCTGTACACCTATATATATATTATATGACAGTGAGCTAAAGCCCAGTGAATAACACAATGCGTAAAGAGATTAAGAATGAATGTCCTTACAGTAATGAAAACAGTCATTGATTCGGTATATCAGTCATTCGGTCATATGTGGTACTCCATTAGCATAACAGTACAGAAACAGTAGGTCTTAAAAGACCGGACAGTAAATGATGGCCATCAATCAGTAAACAGTAATGGTTCTAACAAGGGAACCGACAGAGATCTCTGAACAGTAACAGTAAAAGTAGTTGCTAAGGATGCACAATACAGTTCAGATTATAGGACATACATTCATTCAATTAACAGTTTCAGTTCAGAAAGCAGTTCAGTTAAACAGTCAGAAATATTCACAGTTGAACATATCTTTACACAATTGTTATCACAGAGTTCTGGGCTACAGTTAGGCTAGAGCGCGTCTCCTCGGAATGCCACCCTACACAGTTTACAGATTGAACACAACTAAGCTACACAGTTGGGAAATAATAACTTAATCCCTAATTTGCCTCGGTGTGGTTCTACATCTATATCCTCTTTAAGATGCCTTAAATATGCCCTAGGAATGCCTAGGATGGAAGAGGATGCAAAGATGCACTTTTGAACACTTTACAAAAATTTTCAGAAAACAGGGGTCTCGCTCGAGCGTGGCTTTCTACGCTCGAGCGGACATGCAGACAAAAGATCTCCGCTCGAGCGTGACTTCCGTCGCTCAAGCGGACTGTATGCTACAGTAAAAATACTGGATGCTCAAAATTCACGCTCGATGGGCACTCGACCCTCGCTCGAGCGTGAGACACAAGTCCTCACTCGAGCGTGGATTCTCTCGCTCGAGCGGACTGTGAACTCATGCAAAGTACTGCATGCACGCATTTCACACTCGAGCGTCACTTCTCTCGCTCGAGCGGAAGGCATGATCACAGAGTCTACGCTCGAGCGTGGACTTCCTCGCTCGAGCGTGGGTCCAAAATCTGGAAAACCCAGATTTGAGTCCCAAGCTCAAAACCAAGTTTAAATGCATCAAAACCGATCCTTTTGGGCTGAAAACCTGGAAAACACTTATAAACACATAATATTACATGTTTCAAAGATCAATTTGATAAATCAAAGCCCAAGGGTGTTCCAATTAAATACAATTTCAAACCACATTTTCATGGACAAGATGAACATGCAAACATGCATGAATTTAAATCTTTTTAAAGCTTCAATACATGCTCTAATGAGCCAAATCTTTCAAAAACATGATGGTTTCATGGACCTTAGCTAGAACTTGAGCATGCATGCAAAAATTATCCATGAAATCAACTTAAAACTCAACCAATGCAACATAATTGAACCAATACATGACTTAGCTCTTCAATATGACATGAATCATGCAAGAATCAACTTAAGGACACAATTAAATGGATGAAATTCATACCTAGGTTCCTTAATTACAAGTATGGAAGCTCAATTGCACAAATCCTCTACAATTTCTTCAAGTCACCAAGTAAACTACCAAGAACAACTCAATTCTCTCACACTCTCCCTCTCCTCTCTCTTGGTCGGCTATACACTCAAAAAGAATGGCTGAAACAAATGTTTTGTTGAATGTACTAAGCCTCACATATGACTTGGTAGTGGGCCACTAGAGTGGCAAAAATGGTAATATAAGCCAACTATTGCAATTAGCTTATTTTAATCTAATTTAATCACACCAAATCACATTTCAGATAGATATACCATTAAATCATATAAATTTTAGTGATCATAGCACATCAATCAATTTCAGTTTCGGCCGCCGATAAGGCCTTCAATTTGCAATTTAAACATAAAACATGAACAGATCAATTAACAATCAACAGATAGAAAATGCATTTAAACAAATACAGTCAATCAATCAGATTTAGATTTCAGTCAGTCGGTCCAGTATTTTAATCAGTTCAATTACTTCTCATAATCAGTCTCAGTTCAGCGGCAATCAGTAATTAATCGGTAAGCAATGGTGAGGGTTATTACAGTCTCCCTCCTTAAAAAGAGTTTAGTCTTCTAAACTCGAGTTACCTTCATTCTGGAAGAAAATAGGGTTCAGTGGAAACAATTCACGGTATCTTTTAGCCATGTCATCTTCCCTTTCCCAAGTGGCATACACGCCACCATAGTTTTGCCAGTCGACTTTCACTAACGAGATCTCTTTGTTTCTCAATTTCTTGATCCGTCTGTTCACAATCTGGATAGGCCGTTCTTCGTAAGTGTAGTCATCACTTAGCACTACACGGGTCGGCTCAATCACATGGAAAGGATCCCGGAGGTAGTCCCTCAACATAGAAATGTGGAAGACGTTATGCATATGCTCCATTTCAGGAGGAAGCGCAACTTGATACGCCACCGGATTGATTTTCTCAATGATCTCATACGGTCTGACATATCTTGGCGCTAACTTACCTTTGACTCCAAAACGAGTCTGGCCTTTCATCGGTGTCACTTTCACAAAAACGTGATCACCCACTTCATATTCTCTGTCTCGCCTTCTAACATCTGCATAACTTTTCTGTCGGCTCTGTGCAGTTTTCAGTCTCTGCTGTATCAGTTTTACTTTCTCAGTCGTTTCATATACAATCTCGGGCCCAAGCAAAGGCCCATCTCCAACTTCTGCCCAGCAAATCGGAGATCTACATTTTCTGCCATACAATGCCTCGAAAGGCGCCATACCAATACTTGAGTGATAGCTGTTGTTGTAGGCGAATTCAGCTAAGGGCAAATGGCTTTCCCAGTTTCCCTAAAAATCAAGGACACACATTCTTAGTAAATCCTCCAGAGTCTGGATGGTTCTTTCTGATTGGCCATCTGTCTGAGAATGATAGGCACTACTCAGTCTCAGTTCAGTACCCAATGTAGTCTGTAAGCTTTGCCAAAATCTCGATGTAAACTTCGAATCCCTGTCAGAAACAATTGACACAGGCACTCCATGCAGTCTAACAATTTCATCAATATAGAGTATAGCCAATTTGTCCGCATTATAAATTGTCTTAACAGGTAAGAAGTGAGCAGATTTAGTCAGTCTATCAACAATAACCCAAATTGAGTCCATACCTTTACTGGAGCGAGGCAATCCCACAATAAATCCATGGTAATATGTTCTCATTTCCACTCCGGTATCGTAAGGGCTGCAATAAGCCTGCGGGTCGTTGATTTCAGCTTTGACTTGTTGGCAATGAAGATATTTTGATACAAAATCAGTAATTTCTTTCTTCATTCCCCGCCACCAGAAATTCAGTTTCAAGTCTTGGTACATTTTCGTATTCCCCGAATGGATAGAAAATTTTGAATTGTGGCCCTCTTGTAGAACTCTTCTTTTCAATTCAGAATCATTCGATACGCACAGTCTTTCTTGAAATTTCAGTACATTATTTTCAAACTTGAAACCCGATCTCGATTTAGATTCCCTTTCTTCGATGACCTTTTTCAAGAAGTCATCCAATTGCTGTTTCTCTTTAATTTCTTCAATCAATGCCGGTTGAGCAGAAATAGCAGCTAAGGTTCCACCTTGTTCTCGCAAAACAATCTCAATTCCAGATTTTTCAAGGTCACAAAGCAACTCTCTCTGCCCAGTAAGCAAACAGGCTGAGTTCCCAATCGATTTCCGACTCAATGCATCGGCAACGGTGTTGGCTTTTCCCGGATGGTACAATATCTGTAGGTCATAGCCTTTAATCAGTTCTAGCCATCTCCGCTGTCTCATGTTCAGTTCTTTCTGTGTGAAGAAGTATTTCAGACTCTTGTGGTCGGTGTATACTTCACATGTCGCCCCATACAGATAGTGACGCCAGATTTTCAGTGCAAATACTACTGCAGCAAGTTCCAGATCATAGGTCGGGTAGTTCTTTTCATGCGGTCTCAGTTGTCGAGAAGCATAAGCAATAACTCTCCCATTCTGCATTAAAACACATCCCAAACCCTTATGAGAAGCATCACTAAACACAGTATAACCGTCCGTACCTGAAGGTAAGGTAAGAACCGGTGCAGTCACAAGTCGAGTTTTCAACTCTTGGAATGCTGATTCCCTTTGGTCAGTCCAGTCAAATGATGTCCCCTTCTGAGTTAACTGAGTCAATGGTAAGGCAATTTTGGAGAAATCCTTGACAAATCTTCTGTAATACCCGGCTAATCCCAAAAAGCTTCGGACTTCTGTCACATTTGTTGGTCTAGGCCAGTTCACTACAGCTTCAATTTTCTGTGGATCAACAGAAATTCCATCTTTGCTAACAACATGACCCAAAAACATAACATGATCAAGCCAAAACTCACACTTAGACAGTTTAGCATAAAGTTTCTGTTCTCTTAGGGTCTGTAGGGCAAGTCTCAGATGATGTTCATGTTCTTCTATACTTTTGGAGTAAATCAGTATGTCATCTATGAATACAACAATAAAGTCGTCAAGGTATGGTTTAAAGATTCTGTTCATGAGGTCCATAAATGCAGCAGGTGCATTGGTGTAGACACCCCATTTTTGACCGTCCTCAAGACTTGGACGTCATCGTTGGAACACTCGGTGATTATCCATGTTTGTGTTCGTTTGGAGTTCCCGGAGTTCTCGGCTACGCGCCTTGCTCAGGACCTCCGAACTTGACCGTTTTGTGTCTGGTTTGCACCAAACACCTGTGTTTTGCCTTTGAGGGGCAGGGAATGCCTTGTGAGGCATCCCCATACACCACCGGCTGTGGCTAGAGGCCACCGGCTGGCTGTAGTTGCCATCGGCACTTTGTTGTGCCGGTCGACACTTTTTTGTGCCGGTCGGCAGTCAAATTTGTCAAATGACAAATTTGCCCTGCCGACCACTGTACAGCTGCTTTATGAGATATTTTTAGACAGCTGTTTAGCTTTTGCTTTCCCACCATACACGTGTATGGAGGGGATGAGCCTTTGGTTTACTTAGCTTGTAAGCTTTGTTGCCTATAAGAGAAGGGCTTCTTCTCTTAGCTCAAGGGTTAGAAAAATTGGAGGGTTAGAGAGAAAAGACAGAGGAGAGGCTCTGGTTTTAGGTTAGAAATCCTATATCTATCCTATCTCTCTTTTCCTTGCTCATTTTGTACACTAGGTGCTTTAGTCCATACTTTTGCACACAAGCACCTAGTGTTTCACCTTCTCTAGGTTTTTGAGGGTCCAGAGGTTTGTTCTTGGTGCCTTGGAGTTGGATTCAAGCAAAGGAAAGCAACAACACCAACATTGTTGAAGAGGTCTTCAAGGGTAACAAAACTACCCCTTTTTACCCCTTTCTTGCACCTTGTTTTTACCTATCTTTGAACTGTTTTTGTGCTTAGTCTTTAACACATAAAAGTTCTATTTTTTATCCCTCTTTATTGTTTATTAAGAGTGTTTGGTGGTTTGGGTAGGTTTGACCACCCTTAGGCCTTGAAAAGGCCCCATTTTTGTGCTATTTTGTTGAGATCCGAGACTTTGGTGCTTGGGCCTCTTCACCACTGAAATCTTGAGGGATTTCAGTGGTGAAGATGGTGCCTTGAAGTCCCAAGAAGGAGAGGGCCACCCCCTCTCCTTGATGTCCTTGAAAAGGGCAAGATTTGGCCTCTTAAGGGAGCTTAGTTTTGAATGTTTGAAGAGCATGTCTTGGCTGCATTTTATGTTTATTATGCCCTAATATGACATTGCTAAGTGTTGGTTTTAGTACTCCTTGCATGTTTTGCATGGTTGCTTTGTAATGCCTCTTTGGTCCCTTAACATGCCTAGGTTGTTAGCCCTAGTTTGAGCATGCTTTAGGCCTAGATCCATGAAGCGTGTATGCTTATTTGCCATGCTTTAGGTCTGTCCTAAGTTGTTTTGGTCAATCTTAGCATGTATCTTGTAGCCTCTTTGTATTTGGCTTGTTGGCCTTAAGAGCATGAGTGTGTAGCACGCCTTGCTTGCATCATTTTTGATGGTTTGGAACCATCTAGCATTATTTCAGTCCCTTTGGTGTGCTTGTATGCTTGCCTTAGTTGCCTCTTTAATGCTTTAAAAGCATGTGTTGTATGCTTCATGTTTTAGCATTTGTGCATGCCTTTGGATTCATGCCATTTAGATGTATCTAAGTGGTCTTTTGGGCTTAGTTTTATGTGTTAAAACTCTGTTTTTAATTGGTTAAGTGTTACCATGTGTGTTGTAATATGTGTGGTTCAATGCCTCATTGGTTTGCCTTAAGTACTTGGGCCACTTGTTGCATGCTTAGCCTACTTTGTTGCTTGGTTTAGCATCATATTTTGCATGATTTTCAGAGCTTTCTATACATGCTAATTGTCCATGTTTAACTCATTTCAAGTGTGCTTGAATGTTGTCTTGTTTATGCCTAAGTGTTGGATTATGTATGCTTGCATGTGTACATGTATTGCATGTATCTTAGTCTTCACTTCTATAGCATTTGGCCACTGTTTTAAGCCTTTTTAGAGTTGCCCAATTCATGTTTAAGTCCATCCTTCAATTGGATTGCATGCTTATCTTGCATGTTCACTTGTATGTTTGCATAAGTATATTGCATTGCTCATATTGCATATAGATGACATGCTTAGGACTTCATTGCATTGCATTGTGCATGCTTGGCCTCTTGAAGTGTGTGCGATAGAGGTTTAGCACCCTTATGTGCTTGTTTGCATTGCATGCATTTGAAATCAAAGTTGCTGTAGACACCCCATTTTTGACCGTCCTCAAGACTTGGACGTCACCGTTGGAACACTCGGTGATCATCCATGTTTGTGTTCGTTTGGAGTTCCCGGAGTTCTCGGCTCGGCGCCTTGCCTCAGGACCTCCGAACTCGATCGTTTGTGTCTGGTTTTGCACCAAACACTTGTGTTTGCCTTGGGAGGGCAGGGAATGCTTTGTGAGGCATCCCCACACACCACCGGCTGTGGCTAGAGGCCACCGGCTGGCTGGTGTGGACACCGGCACTATACTGTGCCGGTCGGCACTATTTTGTGCCGGTCGGCACTATTTTTGGCAAAATGACCATTTTGCCCAGCCGGCTACTTTACAGCTGCTTTCTGAGATATTTTCAGACAGCTGTTTAGCTCTTGTTTCCCCTCCATACACGTGTATGGAGGGATGAGCCCTTGGATGACTTAGTTTGTAAGTCTTTGTTGCCTATAAGGAGAAGCCTCTTCTCTTGGCTCAAGGGTTAGCAAAATTTAGAGAGTTAGAGGGGAAAAGAGAGAGAGAAGCTCTGGTTTTTCTAGGTTTGAGTTGCATACACCTTCTATCTCTATCCTTCTCTTGTGTGTCTAGGTGTTTTGTGCCTTACTATTGCACACAAACACCTAGTGTCTCATTCTCCTTGCAACTGAGGTTCTAAGGGCTGGTTTTCAGTGTTCTTGACTGGTTTGGAGCTCAAGGAACCAACAACTCCAACCTTTGTGAAGAAAAGCTTCAAGGGTAAGAAACTTACTTTATTTACCCCATTTTTGCACTCCATTTTTGCCTAGTTTAAAACAGTTTTTGAGCTTAGTGTTTGGCACAAAAAAGTTCTGTTTTTTAACCCTCTTTGTTGTTTATTAAGAGTGTTTTGTGGTTTGGGGGAGTTTGGCCCCCTTTAGGCCTTGAAAAGGGCTCATTTTGTGCTATTTTGGAGAGATCCGGGACTTGTGTGCTTGGACCTTTCCACCACTGAAATCTTGAGGGATTTCAGTGGTGGAGATGGTGCCTTGAAGTCCTAGAAAGGGGAGGGCCACCCCCTCTCCTTGATGTCCTTGAAAAGGACAAGTTTTGGCTTCCAAAGGAGCACCATGTTTGAGTGTGTGTTGAGCATGCCTTGGTTGTTTTCCATGCTTATATTGCCATGATATAACATGCCTCCAAGTTGGTTTTGGTCTCCTATGCATGCTTAGTATAAGTTGCCTATGCCCTCCTTTATGCTTAACATGCTTAGGTTGTATGCCTCCATTTCTAGATGTTTTAGACTTGTGTTTGTGAAGATTTTGTGCTCATATTACCATGTTTTATCTCTGTCCATAAGTATATCTTGGTCATCTTAGCATGTTTAGTATGGCTCCCTTGTATTTGGCTTGTTGGCCTTAGAGCATGAGTGTGTAGCATGCTTTGTTTGCATGATTTTTGATGGTTTGGAACCATTTCTTGTGCTATTTCAGTCCCCTAGAAGTGCTTGTATGTTTACATTGCATGCCTCTTTCTTAAAGCTAGTGTTAAATGCTCATGTGTTGGTCATGTTGCATGCCTTTGATTTCAAGCTTCTTAGATGCCATCTAAGTGGTCCTTTGGGCCTATTTTGACATGCTAAAAATCTGTTTTGAGTTGTTAAGTGCATGCCATAATTGCTTTGCATAAGTGTAGTTCAATGCCTCATTGGCTTGCCTTGAACCTTGGGCCATTCATTGCTTGCTTAGCCTACTTTAATGCTTGGTTTAGCACTATGTTTGGCATGAATTTCAGAGCTTTCAATGCATGCTAATAGTCCATGTTTGACTCATTTCAAATGTGCTTGAATGTCGTCTTGTTTATGCCCAAATATTGGTGCCTTGATCTGTGCATGTGTGCATTTTAGTTTGGCCCTCATAACTTGGCATTTTGGCTACTGATTTTAGGCCTTTTTGAGTTGCCTAATTCATGTCTAAGTCCATCATTTCATTGGTTTGCATGCTCACCTTGCATGCTTGTTTGAACCTTTTACATAAGTGTGTTGCATAGTCCACGTTGCATGCTTAGTTGACATGCTTAGGTTTGCATTTCCATTGTGCATGTTTGGCCTCTTGAAGTGAAGTATGATGGAGGTTGAACACCCTTGTTTGCTTGTTTGATTTGCATACATTTGAGATCAAAGTTGCATCCTTGGCTCTTAGGGCCATCACGCATGGAAATGCGCGATTGGTGGTCCAAGGACCGAGGCACATCCCCCTTTGAGTCCAAAATATGATAAGGATTGTGTTTGGTGCATACATGCTTTGAATCACATTGCCATGCATTTTGTTGCCCTCTGCTGCTGTGAGTTGCAGGTTTTGCAGGCATTTTGTGCCGACCGGCACTTTTTAGTGCCAACCGGCAGTGAATTGGCAGCCGATAGCTTCACTCAGTGCCGGTGGCCACATCCTTTAGCCGGTGGTGTTGTACCTCAGCCGGTGGTACTCCCCAGTGCCCTGAGAGGCACTCTTGGGACTTTGGCATTTTTCAGAGGAGGGTAGCAGGGAAAACAGAGGCACACTTGCATGACAGTGCGATTCCGAGCCAATTCCAGCGCGCCTGCATTTGGGCCTCCTCCGAGGCATTTACTGTTTTAATTAGATTAATTATTTGTCTAATTAATTTAGTGAATTTGTAATAATTAATTAGCTTGCGTAGTTAATTATTTGTATTATTATTTTGGTCCCTCCGAGCGAGGGCAAAAATGTAATAAGTGTGTGTGAGTGGGTGCATGTCTTCCAATCCCCATTTCTTTCTCTCCCTTTTACTTACCTGCTTTTATGGTTAGCATTAGGGCATACTTATTTTAGCATACCTTATGCAATGCATGCGTGCATTCATGCATTTGTTTACATGCATCGGGCTCGGCACACCATGCAAACTGCATTGTATTTCAATTCCAAAATTGAATACGTGATAGTTGTTGCATTTCATGTGCCATGCTTAGGATAGCCGAGCCTGTCTAGATTACATTCCGCATGCGATGCATTAGCCACTTAACATGAACTAGGTCATGCATGTTTGCTAACCGGGTCATTGTTTTGGCACGGAGTACGATGTAAGTATTTATGCTTTAGCATATCGCATGCGTGTGAATGTTAACATGACAGTATGCTTACCATGCGGCTAAATGCTTACATGAGATAAACTGTTTGAATGCCTGTGGGTGAAGGTTGGATTGTTTGAGTTGGAACATACTCATTGAAATCCGTGTTTTAGCCTACTCGCGAGTAGCAATTTCAAACTATTTTCCAAACAAGACGGATGTGCAATGCTTATTTCCAAATTAGGCGATCTAGTCTATACTTATTTGCTGCGCGCATAACATAGTAATTCTAGGCTAATAATTGGAATAAGAACATGTAATGTTTACAAAAAAGGGTATCACGGTTAGTAGAGGCCGGTCTTCGGACCGGGCGAAAGGGGGTGCTCATAGCTGACCTTCCCCGATCGTACCCAAGCTCCCGAGCCAAGTCACTTTGGTGATGACGGACACGTGGCCTTCGGCACCGAGTCAGGGTTTCCTAAATTCCCCATAAAAAATATTTAGGTGGCGACTCTGTAATCTGGCAAAGCAGTCCATGTTTGGCACTACTTTTTCAAAAATCTGTTTTTTCTTCAAAACGATTTGCCAGAGTTGGACTCTTTGGTTCAGATTTAGAACCGCAACACTTCAAAAAAAGGAGGAGTCCGAACTGTAGCCGAGGTCCCCCGCGGACGTGCTACAGTTGCACACTTGGTTCTTTGGGCCATCATGCATGAAAATGCGTGATTGGTGGTCCGAGAACCGAGGCACATCTTCCTTTGAGTCGTCAACATGATAAGGAATGTGTTTGATGCATAAATTGCTTGAATTACATTGCCATGCAAGATTTTTCCCTCTGCTGCTATGAGTTGCGGGTTCTACAGGCATTCAGTGCCGGCCGGCAGTATTTAGTGCCGACCGGCAGTGTATTGGCAGCCGATGGATCAATTCAATGCCGATGAACTCAATTCACTGCCAGTGGAAGTTCTGTGCAGCCGGTGATGATCTCCAGTTCCCAAGGAAGTATTCCTGAGACTTTGGCAGTTTTCAGAGGAGTATAGCAGGGAAAACAGAGGCAGGCTGGGCATGGCAGTGCGATTCCGAGCAAGTCCCGAGCATGCGTTGCGTCCGGCCCTCATCTCGAGGCGGTTTACTGCTTTAATTAGATTAATTAATTTATTTGATTAATTTAGTTGGTCTGTAATATTTAATTAGCTTGCGTAGTTAATTATTTGTATTATTATTTTGGGTCCCTCCGTGTGAGGGCATATCTGTAATAAGTGTGGGTGAGTGGTGTGTATGTCTTCCAACCCCCACCTCTTTCTTCCCTTTTATTTACCTGCTTATGATGGTAGATTAGGGCACGTCTATTTTAGCATACCTTATGCGATGCATGCGTGCATCCATGCATTTGTTGACATGCATCGGGCTCGGTACATCATACAAACTGCATTGTATTTCAAATCTAACTTGAATACGTGTTACTCATTCATTTCACATGCCATGTTTAGGATAGCCGAGCCTGTCTAATTGCACTCTGTATGTGTTGCATTAGCCACTTAACATGAACTAGGATCATGCATATGATTGCTAACTAGTTTATTGTTTTGGCACGGAGTACGATGTAAGTATATTTATGCTTTAGCATATCGCATGCGTGTGAATGCTATCATGACAGCATGCTTACCATGTGGCTAGATGCTTACGTGTTAAACTGTTTGAATGCCTGTGGGTGGAGGTTGGATTGCTTGAGTTGGAAAAACTCATTGAAATCCGTATTTTAGCCTACTTGCGGGTAGCAAATTCCAAAGCGTTTTCAAAACAAACGGACATGCAATGCTTATTTCCAAATTAGGCAATCTAGTCTATACTTGTTTGCTGTGCACATAACATAGTAATTCTAGGCTAATAATTGGAATAAGAACACATAACGTTTTCAAAATCGGATATCATGGTTAGTAGAGGCCGGTCTTCGGACCGGGCGAAAGGGGGTGCTCATAGCTGACCTTCCCCGATCGTACCCAAGCTCCCGAGCCAAGACCACTTTGGTGATGACGAACACGTAGCCTTTGGCACCGAGTCAGGGTTTCCTAAATTTTCCATTTTAAAATATTTAGGGGCGACTCTGTATCTGGCAAAGCAGTCCATGTTTGGCACTACTTTTCAAAAATCTGTTTCTCAAACGATTTGCCAGAGTTGGACTCTTTGGTTCAAGATTAAGAACCGTGACATTTGAGTCCTTGAACTGTAGTGACCCAATATCGAACCAGAACGGGGGGGGAATCGCACCCTCCCCGGGATGCGTTCGGAGACGTCTACAATTGGTAACTCCGAAAGGCATAACTAAAAATTCGTAATGTCCATACCTCGTTCGAAAAGCAGTTTTATCAATGTCTTCTGGTTTAACTTTCAGTTGGTGATATCCGGATCTGAGATCGATCTTAGAAAACACTTGAGCACCCTGTAACTGATCAAATAGGTCATCAATACGAGGCAATGGGTATTTATTTTTCAAAGTTACCTTTTTCAGTTCACGGTAGTCAATACACAGTCTCAGTGAGCCGTCTTTCTTTTTCACAAACAAAACAGGTGCGCCCCACGGCGAACTACTAGGCCTGATGAACTTTTTATCTAACAATTCCTGCAATTGCACTTTCAATTCTTTCAATTCAGTCGGAGCCATTCGGTAAGGAGCTTTAGATACTGGCTGTGTTCCCGGAATCACATCAACGGTGAATTCAATCTCCTTGTCAATCAAATCCCCTGGCAGATTATCTGGAAAAACATCTGGGAACTCTCTGACTATGGAAATAATGTTCACATTAGCATTAGCATCAGTAGATACAGTCAATACAGAACACAGATACCCTTTACACCCTTTTCTAATCAATTTATCAGCTTTCACAGATGAAATCAAGTACGATGGAGGTACTACTCCACTCCCATTAAACACAAATTCAGGCAAACCAGGTGGACGGAAAACTACTTGTTTCGTTACACAGTCTATGGTGGCATGATATTTCGTTAACCAGTCCATTCCCAATATTACATCAAAATGATCAATGTTCAGAGGCAGTAAGTCAATAAACAAATGTGCATCTCCAACAATAATTTCACAAGCAGGGTACATGTATGCACAAGTCATGGATCCCCCGACGGGTGATAATACAGCTAATAGATAATTCATGGGTTCTAAGGGTCTATTCAATTTTTGTGAAAAGACATGCAATACATATGAATGTGTAGACGCCGAATCAATCAGTACATATGCATTTTGAGTACAAATAGAGAGGATACCTGACACAACGGTCTCAGTATTTTGTACGTCTCCCGGTACTAGGGCAAACACTCGGCCCTACCTCATAGGCTCTTTCCCGGTAGCTTTGGGGTTCGGTTTTGGTGCTACAGTTGATGCTGTTGCGCTTGGTGCAACTTTACTATTGCCCGGAGTAGTGGAAGGGCAATCTTTAACCATGTGGCCCACCTTGCCACACCTGTAACAAGCACCAGAAATTTTATAACAAACTCCCTTATGGTTCTTACCACATTCGGAACAGGGCGGAATAGAACGGTTCCCTTGACTAGAAGTAGTCGTTGACCCTGTATTTTGCTTTTTGTTCAGCGGGTTGTTCTTGCCTTTCTTGAACTTAAAACCCTGCCTCTTACCACGCCATTCAGATGCTGGTGTTTCGGATTGTTTCACTGCTTCGATGTTCAACTCAGCCATCAATGCTCGGTCAAGAATACCTACATAGTTTGGTAGCTTTAAAACACTTACTCTATCGAGTATTGCAACATTTAGGCCGCCTTCAAACTTTCTGGCCTTCTTATAGTCAGTGTCCACCATATGTGGTGCATATCTAGCAAGCTCGGTGAACTTTGTTTCATATTCAGCAACGGACATTGTACCCTGTCTCAGCTGTTCAAATTCAGTCACTTTTCTGTCCCTGACACACTGGGGAAAATACTTTTCAAAAAAGGCTCTTTTGAATTGAGCCCAAGTCATAACAGTATTTGTATCACGGATCAACATCCACCACCTTCTAGCTTCTTCTTGTAGGGTGAAGGTAGCTAGCAACACTTTGTGCGCCTCAGAGCACGAAAATACTTCAAACAACTTTTCTGTCTCCAAAACCCATGCTTCAGCTTTTAACAGTTCAAGGCCTCCCTGAAAGGATGGCAGTTTCATTTTGCTGAACTTCTAGGTGAGAGCAATTATGTCCCCATCATTAACATTCACATTCTGTTCCGGCTGTACCGGAAGAGGAGGCAGTGAGGGCTATTGGTTCTATTGTTGATCTAGTCTTTCAGTTATCAGTTCCATCATTCTTTCCAGTCTTGCCATTCTTGTCTCAGAGGATGAGGATTCAGATTCATTTGTAGTTCTTGCGTTATCCATTCCACTATAGGCAGTTATAGCAGTTTTAAACATAAGCAGTTGCATACTTAAACAGTTTATCACATTAGCATATATTCAGTCGTATCATAGCCACGCACTTATCATGCTCATGCAATGCCCTAATCACTTTTCTAGGACATCCTATGGCTCATTTGGACACGTGTGTGCGGTATAACTCATGGTAAGTATCGCTCTGATACCACTCTGTCACGACCCAAACCCAGCCCTATAGGTTTAGCACCGTAACTGGCCAGTAATCCAAGATTACCGAAGGCCTACTTAACAGTAATACAGTAAAACAGAGTACAGGGGCATGGCGGAAGCCAAAACAGTAAATAAACAATGTCCAATGAGCTGTGACAGTCTGTATGCAAAAAGACTTTTCGTACATATATATATATATATACATAGTGCAGTACAGTATGCATAATATTCACAATCCTTCAAAACAGGGACCAAATCCCTATTAACAGTACAGTACAGTGCTATACAGTCTATACAGTAAACAAAACAGTTACAGAGATAGACGGGGGAATTTAAAACACCCCTAAGCCATAGCTTGGCAGGCTCGGAACCTCGCAGTGAGGCACAGTGGTTGACTTGACAAAACTAGAGTTTACCCCAACACTTCTAGCCACGGTCTGGTGCCTGTACACCTATATATATATATGAGCAGTGAGCTAAAGCCCAGTGAATAACACAATGCGTAAAGAGATTAAGAATGAATGTCCTTACAGTAATGAAAACAGTTCATTGATTCGGTATATCAGTCATTCGGTCATATGTGGTACATCCATTAGCATAACAGTACAGTAAACAGTAGGTCTTAAAAGACCGGACAGTAAATGATGGCCATCAATTAGTAAACAGTAATGGTTCTAACAAGGGAACCGACAGAGATCTCTGTAACAGTAACAGTAAACAGTAGTTGCTAAGGATGCCACAATGCAGTTCAGATTATAGGACATACATTCATTCAATTAATAGTTTCAGTTCAGAAAGCAGTTCAGTTAAACAGTCAGAAATATTCACAGTTGAACATATCTTTACACAATTGTTACTCACAGAGTTCTGGGCTACAGTTAGGCTAGAGCGCGTCTCCTCGGAAAGCCAACCCTACACAGTTTACAGATTGAACACACACTAAGCTACACAGTTGGGAAAATAATAACTTAATCCCTAATTTGCCTCGGTGTGGTTCTACATCTATATCCTCTTTAAGATGCCTTAAATATGCCCTAGGAATACCTAGGATGGAAAAAGGATGCAAAGATGCACTTTTGAACACTTTACAAAAATTTTCAGAAAACAGGGGTCTCGCTCGAGCGTGGCTTTCTACGCTCGAGCGAACATGCAGACAAAGGATCTCCGCTCGAGCGTGACTTCCGTCGCTCGAGCAAACTGTATGCTACAGTAAAAATACTGGATGCTCAAAATTCACGCTCGATGGGCACTCGACCCTCGCTCGAGCGTGAGACACAAGTCCTCGCTCGAGCGTGGATTCTCTCGCTCGAGCGGACTGTGAACTCATGCAAAGTACTGGATGCACGCATTTCACACTCGAGCGTCACTTCTCTCGCTCGAGCGGAAGGCATGATCACAGAGTCTACGCTCGAGCGTGGACTTCCTCGCTCGTGGGTCCAAAATCTGGAAAACCCAAAATTGAGTCCCAAGCTCAAAACCAAGTTTAAATGCATCAAAACCGATCCTCTTGGGCTGAAAACCTGGAAAACACTTGTAAACACATAATATTACATGTTTCAAAGATCAATTTGATAAATCAAAGCCCAAGGGTGTTCCAATTAAATCCAATTTCAAACCACATTTTCATGGACAAGATGAACATGCAAACATGAATGAATTTAAACCATTTTAAAACTTCAATACATGCTCTAATGAGCCAAATCTTTCAAAAACATGATGGTTTCATGGACCTTAGCTAGAACTTGAGCATGCATGCAACAATTATCCATGAAATCAACTTAAAACTCAACCATACCAACATGCATGCATGGAATGAGCTCCAATGCAACATAATTGAACCAATACATGACTTAGCTCTTCAATATGACATGAATCATGCAAGAATCAACTTAAGGACACAATTAAATGGATGAAATTCATACCTAGGTTCCTTAATTACAAGTATGGAAGCTCAATTGTACAAATCCTCTACAATTTCTTCAAGTCACCAAGTAAACTACCAAGAACAACTCAATTCTCTCACACTCTCCCTCTCCTCTCTCTTGGTCGGCTATACACTCAAAAAGAATGGCTGAAACAAATGTTTTGTTGAATGTACTAAGCCTCACATATGACTTGGTAGTGGGCCACTAGAGTGGCAAAATGTTAATTAAGCCAACTATTGCAATTAGCTTATTTTAATCTAATTTAATCACACCAAATCACATTTCAAATAGATATACCATTAAATCACATAAATTTTAGTGATCATAACACATCAATCAATTTCAGTTTCGGCCGCCTTCAATTTGCAGTTTAAACATAAAACATGAACAGATCAATTAACAATCAACAGATAGAAAATGCATTTAAACAGATACAGTCAATCAATCAGATTTAGATTTCAGTCAGTCAGTCCAATATTTTAATCAGTTCAATTACTTCTCATAATCAGTCTCAGTTCAGCGGCAATCAGTAATTAATCGGTAAGCAGTGGTGAGGGTTATTACAAAACTTCTTCTTCTTCTCACTGATAACTCTCTCTCTCTCTCTCTCTCTCTCTCTCTCCCTCAAAACACTTAATTGATTATTTCACGCAAAACAAAGATTCGATGAAGATTTTGGCATTTCATCTAAACGGATCTAAGCTTTTGAAGCTTCCTATTTTTTTTTTTTTTTTCTTCTTCTTCTTCTTCTTCTCACTGTGATGAAGCCGAACTGAACCAAAAACATTTCATGAAAATTTCAAAACAATTCCCCTCAACATTTCATTTCCGTTTTTTTTTTTTTTAAATTGATATTTTCAATACAGATCTGTGAGTAAATCTGTAAAAAAAATCAGATTTCAAATCTGAACCAATTTAATCAACAAAATCCACTAAGAGCAAAATCCAGAATTCCTAAACTGATTTCAAATTCTTTACTTTACCGAGATTCACAGATAAACTCATGGACGGTAGGGATCATTTGTCTCAAAACAAAACAAAACCATAAAATAGCCCACACCTACCATCATCGTCTCCCTCTCTCTTCGTCCCTCGCCGACTCTGTCTGTGCTCCAGTCGCCTCACTGCCAAGCACCGCCGTGTTAAACCCACCACACCTCCTTCTTCTTCTTCTTCTTCAGATCGAGGGAGAGATGGCTCGTCGTTGGTGGATTTGGACGGCATGGAGGTGCCGAAGGGGTGGTTTGGGTCGATGATTTGGGTCGATGGTTGTAACGAGGAGAGATAGAGTTATCAGTGAGAGAGAGAGAGAGTTATCAGTGAGAGAGAAAAAAGAAGAAAAGAAAAAAAAATCCTCCAAAACGACGTCGTTTTGGAGGGCGATAGGGTTGGGCCGCAGGAAAAGGCGATGGAGGATCCGGATTCATTGTTGGATAGTCTTGAATAATTTTTTTCCTTACGTCCTTAGCTCTCGCTTTGAGAATAACCAAATTTTAAGATTTTGCCTTCGTTTAAGATATGAGTTAGTTTTTGATTTTTTTGACTATTTTAGTTTGGGACTAAAATGTCCTCATTTGTGATAGATTTTTTTGACTTTTTTGACTTTTGTAATAGAAAAAATGAAATGATTATGATTTGAATGTGAAATTTCATCTTATTGATTTTTAGTCTATTTTATCTTTTTATGACTATTTTAGCCCAAACTCTCTATGCCAAACATAACCTGTGTGTTTGTGAAATGATTAGTTGGTATGGATAGTAATACTAAAATTTTGAAATGATCATTCGCTATTAAAAATAATACTGACAAATTTATCAAAATGACAAGTGGTTAGGACATTTTTTACTTTTGTATGTTAATTTTGATTTATTTTTTATTTATTTGTATTAGTTTGTATTTAAATATGATGACAATGAGTAAATAGTTTAATTGTATTTTTTATTTTTAAATTTATAATACCAATTCATAAGACCGGCTAATAACTACTTCGAAAATTATTCAGTGTTAATTTCAATTTTTTGGATTTAATTTTCTGAAAATTATTTTTTTTTATTTTGAATTATTTTTTTTTTGTTTTTAGTGAATATTTTTAAAATTTAAGTAATTTTTTTACTTTTTTAGACGCACCTTATTTAGATATATCTAAAAATTAAAATATTTATAAAAAAATAATTTAAAAAATAATAAATACACAAGAATACGAAAAATATATTGAATTCTCATATTTTTTTATATTTTTTTGTAGTGAATTTTTTTTTTTTTCACAAATATTATACTTTTAAGTGTATTTATTTAAATGTATCTAAAAATTTTTAAAAAAAATTGCTTAAAATATTAAAAAAATTCAATGAAAATAAAAAATATTTAAATAAAAAAAAAATTCAATTTTCTAAAAGTGAATTTTGAAAATTTAAACCAAACAATCTGTTAAAATCGTCATTACTCTTATACTCAATTTTCATAGTAAATTAGCTTTATTTTATTTTTTTTATTAAATGAAATAATATTTAAGGCCTTGTTTGGTTTATGAAAATTTTAAAAAATCCCAATATATTGATTTGTGATTATGATTCAATTTTAAATAATGAATAGCAATCTCAATCAAACAATCAATAACGAATCGACACAACGATTTAACGTGAAAAGATCACAATTTGACTCCTCTAATCGTGATCAAAAATCACAGGCCAAAATCACAAAATAATCTATTAATCATATGATTTGATTTTGATGATGTCTAAAATATTATGAGATAAATCGTGATTTTTTAATATACATATTTTGTATTATTTGACACAAAATATTATCTATTAAAATATATGTTGTATGATGTATTTGTTATAAATATTATTTAAATAGGTTTTACTATGCATGTAAATATTTTAATAAATAAATCACCATGCATTAAGCACTATGCTTTTTACTAGAAATGTTTTGAAAAATCAACTTTTACTATTCATCGAAAGCGATCTTTTTATCAATAATTTCAAATGATTGCCTGGCATGTTCTCCGCGTGAATCCGAGCTGCAATCTGAAGCGTCTCCAAAGTCATAGAAGGAGCTTGCCTTCCCAACTGATATATTTTTTTGATATAAATAAAAGTGTTAGTTGAAGAAAAATATGAAGTGAAGAAGAGAAAAATTTGTCATATCAAATTATTTTTAAATATTGTATTGTGTTTCATTAAGTTATATTTTCCATGAGAAAATTTATTGAGAGTTTAAGCAAAATTGTAAAAGGGTTTTATATCCCTTACTCTTATTATTCTTGTAAAATAGAGAATTTTTGTGAGTGGTTTTTCAGAAAAAAAAATTAGTTGGATTATATGTGACTAGGCACTAGATTCTAAACTAGTCGGAGTGATCAGGTTTGGTCACTTGTTATAAAAGTTCACTAGCACCCGTGAAATTAGTGGTGTATTACTATTTGAAGAATAGTGGAGAAATTTTCGAGAATGATACTTAGAGAGTGGATATAGGTCCGACGTGCCGAACCATTATAAATCATTGTGTTTGATTTTCTTTTCCTATCTCTTTTCACTTTTATATTGATTATTATTGCTCTATTTTTTATTTATTAAAATTTGAATATTTTGATTATTATATTTAATATTGTGAAATTATTTTTAATAACCTAATTCACCCCATCTTGGGTTGCCTACTTGGGATAACACAATCTACTGAGAAGATAAAAAGGAATTACACACGAGAACCCTCAATTTCCTATCGAATTCAAGCCCACATTGAACCAAACTCGATGTGTCACAACTGTCTTCACCTCAGAATTACTTTTTTCAACATTGAATCCACAACACCGATGTCGAATTCACAACGATAAACCACTATGAAATTTACCAAAGTTTCTCAGAATCTACCGATAAACACTATTCTTTTTTGTGAATCAAATAACAAAAACAACCCTTGATGTTTGTCAGTATATAGTTCGTTGATCAATCGATCGTCTTCTATACATCAAGAAAACTCATATATAAACATCCTCAAATATAGAACACTTTGTATTTTACTCATTTCTAGAAATTTAAACGAGTTAAACCCTAAAAATCACAAATAACACACTTTATACTAAATAGAGCTGCGGAGACCGTTAGAGCAGTGTGACTAAAGGTAGTGTTCACGTATAAGTCAACCGCTCGAGTGGTAAAACTTGTCTCTCAAAAGTTCAGAACACAAGTAGAGCTACTGAATGAATCACTTTACCGCTTGAATGCACAAAAAAAGGGTCAAGCGGTTAATCAACTTTGACTTTTTCTTGGCTTCGGTCTCTATACTTAGTCAGCGAAGTGACAAATAAGGAATACTCAAGTCAAGGAATGGAATATTAGCACAAATTCCTCTGTACAGGCACAACTTAGGTTGGATTCGCATCTAAACTCTCATAATTCACAGATACAATAGAGCGAATAAAAATACAAGTGAAATAAGTTTTGTTCAACGAGGATTGCCAATAATAAAGACTTAAGAATGTAGTTTTGAAAATAATTTTTAAGAGCTCAAAACTTAAAACTTGTTTATCTAAAAAAAAAAACTAAAAAAATAGAAGACGAAATGAGATAAACATAGCATAGCCAATAAAGACAAAACATAGTAAAATAACTAATAAGATAAAATATTACATTCAACTTATAATCATTTCATTTTTTCTCGCACAACCATCAAATCAACTACAATAACAAAAAATAAAAAACAATTATGTTTCCAAACACAACTATTTTAGCTAGGCTAAAATAGCCAAATAACCAACTTTCCAAACAAGGCCAAAATTTCTAACTACAAAACTCCAACTACAAAATGATTTCAAAATATATAACCAAACAAATTTTTAAATTTGAAAACTCTTTTCGAAAACCTAGATGATATGATATGTGGCTCGTTCTATCACAACGAAGTGTTCTAAAAAGGCTATAGTATACTTTTTCTCACTATAACACCTAACAAAACCAAACTGATATGGTATGTGACATATTCCACCATAAATGTTTTAAAAAGACAATAATATATTTTTTCTCCCTGTGACATTCACTTTTTCCCATTGTAATACCCAATAAAAATCCAACAAATAGTTAAAGAGAGTGCCAATGGGGCATGTTTCACCACAAAAAATGATTCTAACAAAATATGATGATTTACTATAGTGTATCATAAAAAGGCTATAGTATATATATTTTTTCATTATGATACCCATTTCTTACCATTTTAACATCTAACAAAATATTAAATTTATCATTACACATTCAATAAGACCAAACCCAACGTAAGAAATATTTTGAAAGCGTTTGGCTTGTCTCCCGTCTCAGATTGGATTGAAGTGTGATATTGGGCTATTGGGGTTCACAACGAGTCCAGTTTTGATAATCCGAATCGTATAGTGTGTAGAATTCGTCGAGTATTTTAAAAAATTATGTTAATCGGATATCGATAGCTATTTGATCAGATCAGATTTCTGTCAATAGTATAATTTTTAAAATAAATTGTTGACAAAAATCTGATTCGATCAAGTAGCTATCGATATTCAATCAATATTATTTTTTACAAAAATAAAATACTTCACAAACTCTACATATTGAACGATTCAAATTATTAAAATAAGACCCATCATAAACCCTACAAATCTAATAACACCGTCTAATTCACAAAGTCAACTTAAAACAAACCTGGCCTATCTTCAAATTATTTCAATCACAATTTCAACCTTTAATCTTCATGCATCAATCACCTTATTTTTTTTATAGAACTCCAAAATCAAAAGTAGGAGCGAATCGTGCTTTGTTGTTTCTTTGAATCCGTAAATCAAAGCCGTTGATGCATTACTTACAGCATAAGGACCCTGTAACCACCGTCGGATCTTTTATTACTTTTTGCCTGCAATTATTTCAAACAAAGACTTCCCAATTGAAATTGGCGGTATTTGATTATAAATATAGATATAAATTTTAAAAAGGAAAAAAAAAAAAAAAGTAAAATATAATTTTTTTAAAATTGTTTTTTAATTTAATTTTTTTAATTTTTAATAAAATTCATAAAACAAACCTAACCTAAAAATAATTTAGAAAGTCAAGTTAAAAAATTAAACATGAGGAAGTTAAAAGATATTTTATTATGGGTCTTGACAAAGAAACTTAAAAATATTGCATATTTTTAAGACAGTTCATAAATTTAAAGGTAAATTATAAATACATCTCCTGAAATTTGATTAAAATATAAATTGCCTCCTATGATTCTAAAAATTACATTTCACCCCTTGAGGTTTCTAATTTCATAACAAATCACCCATTTTATTAATACATCATCAAGTCAATTAACAGTTTTTAATGATATTATAAATATATTTCAACTAATAATTTAGATAATTTTATTATTATATAGAAGAGCAATTATAAATTTCTTTTTTGAGTTAATTCTATTAATAAATTTTTTTAACAAAGGGGTATTTGTAATTTTTCAAACTACAGAAGACAATTTGTACTTTAAACAAATCTCAAGAGGCGTATTTGTAATTTATCTTAAATTTAAATTATAATTTATGAAGCGAGAGATCCAGGCACTTAATCAATTTATCCAAAAAGAGAAGTTCAATTAAAATGATCAAAATACCCTTCTTATATATTTGTTTCTATCTGTTAAAATTGTTTGTTGAAAAAATAACTTATATTTACTTTCCTAAGAAATATATATATATACATAGAGTATAAATGACTCGATTCGGTCAAGATTGAAGGAGAATTTAACATTAAATCAAAATTTTCAATTTTATTAATTAATAAACCACAACAGACAGCAAGATACAACTATGTTTTATCACTTTTGTGTAGAGAAAGAATTCTCATAAGATTTTAAAAAGTTTTATAAAATCTCATTGAAAATAAATGAAGAAAAATGATAAAAGTTGTTCTATAAATACTTCAATTTTAAATATTTTTTTAACAAAACTTAAATTATTAATTACTTATGTTCTAATACGTAAAAATTAAAATAAAAAAAGTATTTAGATAGAATATTTCGGCCAATTTAATTTGTATCTGTGTAAAACTGAAACATACCATAAATTATAAAAAAACTGAAGGAATCTTGAAATTTTGGTTAGTCTTGAATTGTCAATTTGATTACATCAATTTTATTTACACTGCTATATATAGATTAGAAGTGGCAAAGTCAATCCAAACCCCTAAAGTTGTCCAATACACCATTTAAAATCTCTTTTAACCGAAGTTTAAACGCGTTGTTTGCAAACAATGAGTCAAAAGGAAATTATTGGCAAGCCACAGATTAGAACTTTTCACATTAAGATTCTTATATGCAACAAGGTAGATCTTACACCACATAATTTTTTCCAATCAAAAGTCAAACAAATGGTGATAGTGCCTACCCAGAAAAAATATTTAAAAAATATTCAAAATTTGAAATATGCAAACGAGATCCATTTGGGTATCGAAAATGAGCCGTAGCTCGAATATTTCGGGCTCGAATGGCTCGAAAGGACAAACTTCTCTCTCCTCTCGATCTCTTCTCTCTCAGCTATTCCACCTCAAAATTGATACCACCTCTCTCTCACTCTCGCCTCATTTCTCTCACCTCTCTCGCCTCATCTCTCTCATTCACTCTTGCCTCTCTCTCCTCTCTATCTCACTCTCAACTGTCTCACCTGTCTCTTGAAGGAGTACGAAGGACGGCGAAACGGGGGACAAAGGACAACAAGATGGTGGACGAACGACGACGGAGGATGACGAACCACGACGGAGGACGAACGACAGCGAATCTAAGGCAAACCTGAAATCGCAAAGTTAGGGTTTAAGTTAGGGTAAACCCAAAATCGCAAAATTAGTCGATTAGGAGTGCTTGGGGTTGGATTTTGCTTGCAATTTGTGTTAGGGTTAGGGTTAGGGTTTTGCTTGAAATACACATCTGTGATAAGTTTGGTCATGCAATGTTAATCTTGAATGCATTCATACATTGCTTCAAGGTTGTCTTGGATGAATTTGTTGAATTAATTTTGTATAATTAATTCATGCAATGTTAATTTTGTCTTGAATTAATCTTGTAGAGTATGAATGCATTGCAATGTTAATCTTGTATAATTACAGGTTAATCTTGAATTAATTTTTAATTTTGATGAAATGTTATGTGAAAAATTGATGAAATGTTCCTGAACTTCATGAAATGTTCCTATGTTAAATAATTTCAAAATTAATTCAATGTTCTGTGTATGAAAAACAGATTGAACTCTGTTATCTTAATTTAACCGATTGAACAGAGTTCTATGAAAAATTAATTCAAGATTAACCTGTTAACCAAATTAATTCATGATTGAACTCTGTTATCAAGATTAACCTGGTTAATTCAACATATCAAGACTGAACTTTGTTATCAAAATTAATTCCAGATTAACCTGATAAGAGAGTTCAATCTTGAACGCATCTGTCTCTATTTTAAACAGATTGAACTCTGTTATCAAGATTGAACTCTTTCAACGAATCTGTTATCAAGATTGAACTCCAAGATCATCTTCTACTAATAATAGGAAGATACAAAAAATGGAAGAACAGCTTGGTAGGTAGTTGAATCATCATCTTCTACTAATAGGTAGAACAGCTTGGAAGATAAAAAAATAGAAAGAATATCATCTTCTACTAATAGGTAGTTGAATCTGTTGGTATTTTTTATGCAGATAAAAAAATGACTTCATCTTCTACTAATAATAGGACCATAAGATTAAAGCCAAGATTGTGTAATTGTGGAAGAACAGCTTCCATGCATATTGTACGAACCAATGAGAATGGAAATGAAGGACGTGTGTTTTTTGTTTGCCCAACAAAATATGTAAGTATCCGTTATATAAATTAATCTTTTATTTTTTACAAATTTCATTTGTCTTTTATTGATTAACTGATTCTTGTGCATTGTAGAGTGCGAACGAACACTGCAATTACTTCAGGTTTGCAGATGATGACGACGACGACGTTACCTTCACAATCCGTGCCAATGTTGGACCTTGGACAGATTCAAGAACAAAAGAAATTAATGATCTAAGGATTAGGCTTGGTGAGATGGACAATGCAATTCATGAGCATGATAGAAGGCTTCAAAGGATGGAGAAAATTTTCAAGGCAATGACTTATGTCATTGTATTTTGTGTATTTTTGTACTTTATAATGTAAATGACTCAGTTGTTAGGTTTTGGAACATGCTATGAATGTAATCTACTTTTCTGGTTGTTAGGTTTTGTACTTTTCTACTTAAAAATCTGATCGTTTGAAAAAAACAGGTGTATTGATTAACAATGTGTTGAATGAACAGGTGCTTAACAGTGTATTTTTTTGGACAATGGTTGAACAGGTTGATTAACAATGTGTTGAATGAACAGGTTGAACAGGTTAAAGGTGTATAATAGGTAGAACTTGACATGAAATCTGTTGAATGAACAGTTGGTTGCTTAACAGTGTGTATTGTATGTGATGGTTTGCAAAAACAGGTGTATTGATTAACAATGTGTTGAATGAACAGGTTCAACAGGTTGAAGGTGTATAACAGGTTGAACTTGACATGAAATATGTTGAATGAACAGGGTCCACCCACTCTATAAGTTCGGTGAGGGTCAATTGCACGACCAGGATTGACAAGTCTGCTTTCAATGTCATTTCTCCTTCAGTGATCAAACCCACCACCATAACTCTCATCTGGATCATTCAACACAGGGGGAGTTTGTTTGCCTTGATGAGCTACAGGAAATGAATCCATTCTTCCAGGATTTGTAGAGTTCACCTGTAACATTCAACTCATCAATTTTCAACTGCTAAAAGCTAAAAATTAATCGGTATAAGTGAAAACAAGAATCAAAGCAGTTATTCTTTTTCAAACCAATCATATTTACTACTAATAGAAAATATTGAATGAAAATACTTGATCATTTAAATCAATGAAGTTGCAGCAGATGACTTATTGAACAGACAAAAACCTGATGCCAATAGTAAATTCAATAATATAAATTAGTAGATGCCAGTTGTAAATTCCATACTCATAATGGGGCTTACAGAAGGGAGACCAAAGAAAAAACAAACAAACTGTCAAAAACCTGAATCAAATTAGTAGATGCCAGTAGTAAATTCCATGCTCATAGGCAAAGCATAATTGGCTACCAAAGACAAATTGCAGATCACATTCAAAAAGTAACAAATTAGTTTGAGAACTAGGTTAAATTGGAGAAATAGAAGCCAAAACATCACCAAGATACCTAACATTTCATTCACTGCATCAGTTGGAACAATTGGCTCCCATTTGTTTGAATCTTTTATCAGCACGAGACTTGAGCTCTTCTGGTTTTGGGAAAACCACGGCAGCAATCTGAATTGGGTGCACAGTACCATATAGATCAAAATATTTGACACAATAAAAAGCTTTACAAGAAATGGAACCTCCAGAATCAATCACCAACATTTGATCTTCCTCACGATCATAGTGAATGACATTATGAAGCTACCGTATCTCTGTGGTTGTTCAATACATCAAGCAAAGCATCAACAGGGTACCCAAAGCATCAACAGTGTGTATTGGTTAACAATGTCTAAAGTTGATAACTGCTGAGCACTACAGAACCATTTGTAAGAATAAAAAAAATATCCAATTCATTCAACTCAAAAAATATGGGACCTTTAAGTGAACAATCAGAAATTTACAAATGAAATTCACGTAAAATTAGCACTTCGAAACTAAAAAAAAAAATGGGACATTCGGATCCCCATCGATGTTCAAGTCAACAAAATATGATGGTACTATCGAACTTTGACTGCTAATATTGTTGACCATTCCAGCTTCAGTATGAGATGTGCTCCCAATGTCGTTCCCAATTGTGTAAACTGGTGCCTGTAAAAATTAAGTAAATAATAATAAAAAAAATCCACAAACATATTCACCAATATCAAGCGACAACAAACAAAGTGCAATATATTAAGTCCGTTCAACACATACCGGTACATACATACTGTCTGCTATGGCATCCATAGAAGGACAATAGTAAGGTTGATTTGGCGGCATCTAATGATGAAATAGTAACACAAGTTAATTACTAATTTCAAGCACTAAAATTAAAAGCCAAAATAAAAAACACGACACAACCATCATACTCCCTCCGTCCCAAAATATTAGTCCCTTATTCCATTTTTCATTATCCCAAAATATTAGTCTCTTTTCAAAAATCAAGTACAAAAATAATATAAATTTCCTATTTTGCCCTTCTTTTAAATTAATAAGCAATATAAAAAGTATAATTATGACATTGATATTCCCAAAAAATGTACTATCAAAAGGGTAATTTTGGGAAATCAACTTTTTTACAATCCAATAATTGTACTATCAAAAAAAGTTAGATTTCCCAAAAGGGACCAGTATTTTGGGACAGAAGGAGTATTTAACACGTACCGGTTCATACATAGTGTGTTGCACGCCTCCCGTACAAAGAAAGCTTAACTTACGAGGTTCACCTCGACACACCTTCTGACCCTATACTACCAAACATTGATGAATATTTGAAGTTTAACAAATTCTGCAATATACATATGTACTGCGGAATGAAAAATGTATCTGTACCGAATTAGCCTTCTTATTCTTTCCCTTCAACCGATTGACTATTGCATCAACCTTGCTAACCTTCCGTTTCGTACATAGACGGCCTCTTCGGCGAGCAACCAAAGGACCTAGTACCTTGCGAGTCATGCTTTCTTTTGTAGTATTGATACGAGGCGGACTTTTTGGTGAAGTATAGGAGGGTGGTAAAGTACTACTGGAATGTGGTAAAGTACTACTTGAAGGTGGTAAAGTACTAGTACATGGCACATTACTCGCACTACTTGATTGGACTGTTCTCACTTCATCCTTGATTTTCATCAACCCAAGTTGAATCACTTTATGTTTAGCATCATCATTGGTAGCAAGATCTAGGATCTCATCCAACATGTTGTGATAGTTATCATGCAACTTTGGATGTAGAGAAGAGCCAAAGTTAGTATATGTGGTTGGAATGCATGTGTAGCCTCTTTCCAAGTCTTTTCTCCATCTCGAAACAATGTATTTAGCTGGCACCTCATATATGGATCTCTCAATGAGCACAGAAAGTGAATGTGCACACATAATACATCTAAACTCAAACAACCGACACATACATTGGAGCTCACATTCAGTTGAATTAAAGTACACAACAAATTCCACTTTCTGCATCCCCTCACCCACAACAACAGCCTCCCTCACGTGATAAGTACAAATTGCTCCCTCCTCTTTGATAAGATTTGCACGACAATACACTAGATGCTTCATTTCTAGTTGAACTTATTTAAATTTGGAATTAGTGTAAGCTGCACGAAATTGCTTCTCAAAACGATACACCGTTAAGCAATCATATAATTTGTTACGAGACTTAAAATCTACTTTTGTCTCCTTCTCTACCTTACTTCTCAACGCATTGTCATACTGCTCAACAGATTGCTTTAAGTTATCTTGGAGTTCACATATCCATCAAAGAATGCATTCATACTCTCACTTCGTTGTGTAGTTGACATGCTAGCCCAAAATATGTCTTTAACATAGGCAAGAATCCACCTACGTCACTCACGGTATAATATCCCCAACCACTCGTTATCATTCAAATTGAAATTTTCAATCATTGCTTCCCAGTATTCCTCAAATTCATCTATTGTGAATGAATCATAAACTGCATTACTGAAAGCAACCTTAATGGACTCATATTGCGAATATCCTTTCAATTTCTCGAGAATTTTCTTCATAATATGCCATAAACACCGACGATGCCGAGCCTGTGGGAAGACAATTTCTATGGCATTTTGCATAGCTCTGCACTGGTCAGTTATTATCGCTTTTGGGGGAGCATCTGACATGCAACTTAACCATTCTTTGAATAGCCAAACAAAAGTGTCTGTGTTCTCATTACTTAACAACTCACAACCAAATAAAATTGACTGTCCATAGTGATTAACTCCTACAAACGGAGCAAATGGCATATCATATTTATTTGTCAAATAGGTTGTACCAAAAGAGACAACATCCCCAAATGCTTTATAAGCCGCCCTACTCCTTGCATCCGCCCAAAACAAGTTGCGCATGCAACCATCTTCATCAAGGTCAATTGCCGAATAGAAGTTTGAATTTTGTTGTTGCATTTTATGAAAATAATGTGTAACTGATTCGGTGTCTCCTATCCCAAGTCTCAACCTTCTAGCATTGTCAATATAATTCCTTGCATCTCGTTCATCAAACGTTAATGCCTCATATACCCCCACTTCAACAACTATGAAATGAAAATTCTTAGCCACCCCAATTCCTGCTACATCGTTAACCTCTAGTCTCCTCTTCACTGGAGTAACAATCCTCTTATTCATTGCAAAATGCCGTGAGTCAGTAGAAACCAAATCATGAGTGTGCTCAAGCACAACTGTGGTTAACTTATATGTTCCATCCTTTTATAGACTGGCTCTTACCCTTGTTTTACACTCAATTTTTGATGAAAGATGGTTCCAAGAGATTTATTTTTGATCTTTTTATTCTGTTCTGCTCCCTAGTACATTCAATTCCAAAGTACTTAACTTCCCCATCACATGTTAAATTTTGTGTTCTATAAGCTATAGCAAATCCCGAATGTTTCGCATATTTTACATAAAATGCGTACACCTCTTCCTTTGAGCTAAAATACATTCCCTTCTTAGGTTCTTCAACTTCACCACACTCATTAAATGAAAGAGTGTTATCTTCTTCTTCAACTTCGTCATTCCCTTTGAAAAAATTATTATTCGAATCAATATCCATTCTACCTTCAAAGTTAAATAGAATACAAAATTTTAGAGTACAAAAAATTATCTTATTAATGGCAGCCACCTTAAGAATGGGCTTTTCAGGTTTGTAAAATATGAGAGCCATTAGGCTAGAATCAAAAGGAGTTGAATTTTATAGCTTACATCAATCATGGAATCCAAATCAATTATTCAATGTGAGAAGAAAAAAAGGGGTTTCAACAAAAACATCAAGCCAAACCTTTACATGTGAACTAACCAATCTTAAACTTTATGCTCAGCAATTGGAATCCTACTATAATTAGAAAATCCCAAAATTCTAATGTTATGGAATCAAATAAGGAGACATGTGAAGCTAACATATTGAAATTACAGACAACATCCCTGTGAACAAGTTGAATTAAAACAAACAAAGAAAAAAGAATTCAAGAAAATTCATGACAACTCTACATTTAGACAAGAAAAGATAATTCCCCAATGACCAAGAACACAAAAGAATAAAGAAAGACACAGAAGAATTAAAGGCTAAGAAAGAAGAGGGAATCAACAATTAATGGGTACTCTTGATTTAGCCATGAAAACAAGACCCCAGTTGCAGAAAAAGCCAGATTTTGTGAGGGAGACCTCTCAGGCGACCATTGAAGGAGGAGCATAGAAGAAAGATCGGTGAGGACATAAATACATACCAATTGAGAAGAAGCTGTGATTATCAATTATTGCTTTTTCTTGGCTAAGAATGGAGAGAAACAGAGTGGATTTGCAGACATGGGTCTCTCTGGCCTTTTACCTAACTTGAAAGGATGAAAAATACAAGGAGAATCAGATGAATATGTTCTTGCTTATGTCAATATTAGGAGAGATTTGAAGTGTGTTTTTAACCCTTCTTAAACCCTCTACTCAAAAACCGGCAAAGACAGGCAATTTTATGAAGGTAACAGCAGATCAATAATCAATTTTAAAAAATAAAATAACATGATGATGATGCATACATACACACAGTATTTTATAATTGTGGTGTTGATGAAAGGTAGAGTAGGGGACTCCAAAGGAACTGAATGCTAGTAGAGAGCTTTACACTCAAACCTATTTGACAAATCACACAAGGGAAACAAAAATACAATAGGTTGAAGAGCAAATGACGAGCAAATCACACAAGCGAAACAAAAATACCAGTCAAGACTCCTCTTCTTCAACTATGGACGACACAACAGCATCAACTTGCGGCACCCACGGCGGCAACAGCAACCCAGATCGCTCCTTTCACTGTGCCGCTAGGTTACGAACGCTACATGCTTCTCTCTCTTTAATCACTGTTCTTGTCTTTCGTTTTCCTTTTTTATTGTTTTGCCGCCAAATATGATGCTTGGCTGTGAGACTTCATTCAATTCAAGCACACGCCCACAGAGGATAAAAAACAACATTCGGGCCTCTCGAGTCACAATATTTCGAGCTACGAATCGCTATTGTTTGGGTATTAGTTCACACCCCCACCAAAGTTTGAATCTACAGTCACACACTTTACTTTTTGAATGTATCTAGCTTATTTTTTTCCTGGGTATAAAGCATTTTTGACCAAAAAAAATTAAAATAATAAAAAAAAATAGTAATTAGAGATATGTCAGCACGAAGAAAGAGTTGCATCGCACATAACTTGCATAGCGTTTCCCACTACTGGCAGTGGATTCAGTGAAGAAAAGACTCTCCCTGCATTGATACTAAACAGATTGACCCAATTCGCCATGCTTAATTACTCTTGTGGTTTGTGGAGGAACAAACTTGTATCTACATAGAGACCTAACAATGTTGTAGTTGTCACAAACAGGCAATGTTGCTTGCGAATGGCCTCATGCAGAGTTTCCTTTCACTGTAAAGTATGGTTGGCGAGTCCCATGGATTCGGCAACTTCTCTAGAGGAAAAAGAATCAGCTTGTTCCTACTCATTGCACAGAACATGCATTAGTAGACTGTAAAGTAGATATTCATGAATCCAAGTTTCAGTAAAAAAAGGAAAAAAAAAAAAAGCTGCCTCTCCTCTGAATTAGAGGATTTGAAAACGGGCTTAATCAGCAGCTAGAACGACAATAATCACAACAACAAAATGCTTAGGCACTCATTGGTTAACTTGGATATGAAAATGGTCCACATTCATTGTTGTTTAAAATACGAACACCATAAGTTTAAACCTACATTCCGAACATACATTCAAAAGAGAGCACCATAAATTTGCCTCTTAGAAGTTTTCATTACCACCGTCTTTCAAGACCGACTGTCCCTCTATATCTGAGAACCTAATATACGTGTTTGTGGTGCATGTGGCATGCACATTTCTCTTTGTTATAATTCCTGTACATCTAATGTTATTTTTTAACAAAATGGCCATGAACAAAAATGGCCATCATGCTCATGATCAATAAAGTGTCCTCCATGGTAGTTTTCAATAGATAGACCTATCATTAATGCTAACAAATATAGTATTCAACTACAGTATCAAAAAAAAAAAACTGAGACAGAATTTGCAGATAACAACATATTCATACCTGCAGACGATGTAGCAGATACATCAAGAAAAAATGCACAAATACCTGTGGATAACTCAGCATGGTCATCATGCAATTCAAAGCACTATTAACGATTTTTAACAACCAGACTATTTCATTGAAACAGGAAATCCCAAAAATAAAATAAAATAAAATATGGTGGTGATATATTATGTATTCTCACCAAATAGAAAAGCAGCAGGATTCGAGCAATTGGATATCGCCACAGAAAATCGTGTGGCCCTGACAGCCCCAGAATCTAGAAGTTTTGCTGCATTCTGCAACTGCACCAGACAAGTTAACAGAATGAGAAAAGAAACATAGGTGGCAAGACTGTAGTGAAAGAAAAGAGCAGTGCTGACCTGAATGCTCACCCCAACCATATGGCGGTGATACAAGGGAAGAGGCCTGCAATTACTATTTATGAGAAAAAAGGAGAAAAAAAATACTGGTTTCACTTTTAAAGATGATTAAAAACAAATGATTAGGCCATATGCATGCAATCTTATTCTGCTATGAAATGGCTATTCTTCTCATTTATTTAGGAACTAAAACGAGAAAGGCACGGGTTTATGATTGGCAAAACATTCCAGAAAATAAGTAATACAAAGCTTTTACAGGATGTAACCAATTCCACCAAGGATTGGTTGTCCTTACAATTTTATCAGAATACTATCTACCAGTTAAATCTAACTACCAAGTAAGAAGCACAGACATGGACAGACACAAATACAAAAAGGATGTCAGTAATCTTAGCACAACAAAGCACTCTCTGGTGGCATGGAATATCTTTTTTTTTTTTTTTTTTTTGCCAGAATCTCCAAGTAATGTCTCTGTTAGATTCTCGGGTACCTCACTTCATTTATCATTTAGTTCAGTTTCGTATAGGTTTATTATGTAAAATAAAATTTCAATACGAAAAAGACAAATTTAGAAACTAAAAAATAATACAAAATGTAAAACTCAAACAATGACAAGGTAAAATGCAATTAAAAAATGAAGGAATAGATCATATTTCAACATGTTTTAAGAATATGCAGAAAACATGAAGCACATTGACAAGTTCTATTCGATCAGAGAAGAGAGAAACATACTCAAGTGTTTTCATGTCAGTGTCTTCTTCCCAAGATGATGATGCTCGACGAGAAACTCTGCTCCTTTCTGCTTCTACCTGCTCAATTAAGCAATAAAATTATATGCATAAGACATTAGATGTGTAAGATTCTATCCCCACCATCTTACAGTGAATGGTATCACTCTCCCCATATGGTAGGGCAGGTTTGACCGAGCATCGATGGGGACAGACCTGAGCTTCTTGAAGACGCTTCATCTCCTTCTCTAATTGAAATTCTGCCGCAGCTTTTTTGCTAGCCATGGCTTCCAACTGTGTTTGCTTGTAATACTGAAACATACATATGATTAGTCAAACAGTGAGTCATCATAAGTTAGCAATGATAATAATGATTGAATGACATTAACTTTGAGTTTGACATACCAACAGATCAGTTAGTTCACGGTACCGTTTCTCCAGCTCCATATGCTCCTGTCAAATGGTAGCCATAACACCTAAGGGTGATTATACTATTAAAAATTTCCAAAATATTTACCGAAAACAAATAACATAATAAATTAAAATGTAAAAAGCGAATGAAAACAGAGAAAAAGAATAACCAAATAATTAAATTTACTTAACTCATATATCAACCTTCAAGAATAGAGGGATAACAACATATAGAAATTGCAAGTGTAACTGATGCAGAAACAAAGAGGAAAACGTTCACAGTACATTAGTTCAGTATAGGATATTTTGGAAATTTTTCTAGTTAGGGAATTGCCAGGACTCACATTGAACACTAAATGCCAAAATGGAAGCAAGATCCATTTTCAACGTATATAAAAAAGAAAAGGAATGAGTTGACGAGAAATATTCAGGATAACATGCCATGATGTATGCTTTTTGCAGACGATATTATGCTAATAGATGAGACTAGAGAAGGAGTTAACACAAAGTCAGAGATTTGGAGAAAAGCTCTTGAATCTAAAAGATTCCGGATAAGCAGAACTAAGACAGAGTACATAGAGTGTAAATTTAATAATAGTAACAATGAAAGCAGAGGAGAAATGAAGATTGAGAATCAAGAACTGCCTAAGAGTGAACATTTTCGCTATTCAGGGTTGATTATCACAACAGCGGGGGAGATTGATGAGGATGTAGCCCATATGATTAAGGCGGGATTAAGTGGAGAAGTGCGTCTGGGGTATTGTGCGATAAACGAATACCCACTAGACTAAAAGGTAAGTTCTATAGAATGGCTATTAAATCAGCGATGTTGTATGGGACGGAGTGTTAGGCAATCAAGAAACAACATGTAGATAAGATGAGTGTGGCTAAGATGAGGACACAGGTGGATGTGTGGCAAGACTAGACAAAACAGAATTAGGAATGAGTGTAATCGGAAATGAGTAGGAGTAGCACCGATAGAAGATAAGCTAAGAAAGAATCGATTGAGACGGTTTGGTCACATTCAACGAAGACCAATAGAGACAGTTATGAAGAGATGCGATGCTGTAACGTAGATGAGAGCGATAGGGGACGAGGTAGGCCTAGATTAATGTTAATTAGCGTTGTAAATAGAGATATGGATCTACTTAATTTGATTAACAAAATGGCCTTTGATAAGACATCGTAGAGAAGAAGGATTCATGTAGCCAACCCTATTTGATGGGATTTAAGACTTGGTTTGGTTTGGTTTATAAAAAAGAAAAGGGATGCAAGGAAAAAGTCACAATACGAATGAGTTCATCCTTCCATCACTGACATATGACAGTTGTTGCATTGAAAGCTTTCATATCAAAACACTTGTACATGATTTCTCTTGCGTGCCTTCAGATGATTGCTGCTTCCCTTCTCTGTTTTATAACAGAGCCGCCTCGCACTAGTTTGTTGTATTCATACAAAAGCTTTGCTCTGGTCCTTTATGTCCAAAGTTCATTCAAGCAGATTTCACTTCTATAAGATTTATTTATTAATATATATTTTTTTAAACATTGTAACCCACAAACATCTCCATGTCAGTAAAGAAGGAAGCCGGTTCAAAGTGAAGTTTCATTTATTTTTTATTTATTTATGATAAGTGTTTAAGATTCAATACAGTACAATAATTTTGAGCAAAAAAGTCCATCACAGAGATGTATTCAGTTATACTTCTGTATATACGTTAATTTAATAATAAGTAAGAAGCATGCGACTAACTAACTACAGTGATATACAACAAGGATTTCAACTTCCTCCCTGATGTGAAACTTGGCTGGGATAAAAATGTATGAAGCATAGTTTTTAAGAAAACGTCCATTTTGATGGTTTATTAGTTAACTCTCAACTGGCAAAAAAAAGAAAAAAGCAACCATGTCAAGTGAAATTTCAGGAAAAAAATTACAGATTCCTCAGTCAGAGTTTGTCTGCTACCAAAGTCCACATAAAAAACACAATTACCTATTTACCCTTCAATACCAAAGATTACTTAACTACTAATACGAACCCCTTGGGTAGAACTCACCATTGAAAACCGGCTTGTAAGGGGAGAGCGCCCAAGAGTTTTATATGCACATGGCCACGGCCTATGTTAATCGATGTGGGATTGTAACATATCACCCCGCTCAATACCTGAATCCTTTGCCACAGAGATCACTGTAGACTGAGATACTGATAAAAAAATCACTGCAGAATCAGACTCAGGCTGGTGGACGGGTGGGGTGGGGTGGGGTGGGGTGGGGTGTGGGGCAGAGACAAAAGCAATTGCATCTCGACTCTGTAAAGCACTACAAGGAGAAGTGAAATGCACAGAGAAATATGGGTACAGGTTCTCAGAAAGACCTGTGACTTAATGATCGATCTGGGCCAAGATACAGCAGAATAGGAAAAGAGGAAACTTCCAGCCCAAACCCAAAATTTGAATGTTAAAATCCTTCTTCAGAGCATACCGTGCCTTAATTTAATTCAAGATGAGAAAAAAGCTCTTACAGAAGTGTGATGCTGGGAAATTAGCATAACCAAACAGAAGATGACCACATATCAGAAACAGGGTGATAAAAGAGAGATTGCTTACTTGACGTGAATAATGCTCTGCATCTCTCTTCATGGCAGACATTTCGACTCTCATTTTTTGCACTTCAGCCTGCAAATAAGTATATAACATAAAAAGTCCTTAAATAGTCTTGAAACATCAGTTTGCAACGTTTCAAATTTATTTATTGTATAATAATAAAAATTAGATGTTGGAATCAATTCCCAATTGACATCTCCAAATAAACAGCATTGAGTCTTCAACCGTGTAACTTGATTAAAGATAACAAGTAACACATGTACAGGAACATCACAAGAAACTTGCCTCTAAAGAAGAAAGCTTGCTCTCAGCATCTCTCTGACCTTGCTGAGCTCGCTCCGCTTCTTCCTGCCATGCCTGCATCTTCATATTCAGAAGATAAAGTGGTTAGATGGACATGTACTACTATAGCACTCTTCTATTGGTGAAAGACTAAATTATATGTTTATTTTTATGGAAAACAAAGGATATAAAAAGTATGAGAATTACACTAGAAAGAAAAAATAAAGAGTGCAAGGTATCAAACTGTTTCAATATGAAAGACCCACGTTGTAATCCTAGATTTGAAGTCTCAACACTAAATTAAAATCTTGCTTTAAAGTAGAAGCTTTAAAAAAATGAATGATGGATATATAAATTGATTGCAAAAATTTTTTCTTGAGAAATTCTTCAACCTAAAAAGAACATGGTAATAGAAACTTGGAAAAAGGTGAGGCTTGAACTTAACAGGAGAGCATTGTAATTTTTCGGTGAACAGATTCTCAGAACTAAAGATTTCGTAAATGTTTTGTTATTGGTCTGATAGTTTGAACTCAAATTTAATTATAGAATAAAAATATCATATATTAATCAAAATATATGCATATGCTAGGAATTGCACTCCTATATCTAAAAGCAGGGGGAGAAAAAATACAATTTTGGAACACAATTTGCCAATATATAAATATATATATTTTATATAAAGCACAAACTTCAAAACCACAGAACCAAGTAAATTATGTGAAACTCATTACGTATTTTGTTTACAAATTCATAAAAATGGATGCTGGCCAAACAGTTTAAATTTGTGTACCTGAATCATTTGATTCGCATCTTCAGGAGACTTCTTTTGTCCACAACAAGCACGGGCTTCCATATCTTGTAGCTCTTGATTCAAGGATGCACATTCAACCTGATGGCAGATGATGAAGATTATGTGGACTTACATATCAAGAATGGAAAATAAACCTTCATTTTGAAGAATTAATGCCACCTTCTGCTCAAGTTCTGCCACCTTAGCTGTTCTTTCATCTGCTGTTCTCTAAGGGAAGCAATGAACAAAATTAAATCAAGACTGTAGAAATATAAGTCAAATTATCAAATGAATCATCACAAAGTCACTAGAAAGAAGAACACGCATTAGCTACAATGAAGCACGGACATGAACAAACACAAACACGCAAACATAAGATAACACTAATCTCTAAAGTTTAAACGTGAAGGGATTAATAGGCATCAATCTACATTATTTTTCTTTTATCATTGTATCTTAAGCTATTTTGTTCAAACTTAAAATGTGTTTCATGTAAGAATATGTCTAAACGATGGACACACGTGTTCCCCAAGTGTCCAAAGTAAAAATAAATAAATAATAAAGACTGGTTTGGACGAGTGTTTGACATGTGTCGGGGAGTGTCCAACAAGTGTCTCTAGCATACATTACTGCTCTTTATATTTCCACTCTTTGCTAGGCATCAATTTAGGCTTATCTCATTCTGTCTCTCTTTCAATATGGTTAAGTGCTAGAATTGAGAAAACTGCAATAATAAGAACTTCCAAATATCAGTCATACCACAACAGGTAAAGACCGACCTAAGCGTATTAGGAATTTCAGATAAACATATGCCTTTCAATATTCATATTCAGGCTCATTAAGCACTTATAATTCTTATATTCCAGCAACTAAAACAAGCACCATGAAGGAGATAATTTGAAAAGATGTTAGGCATCTGAACAGATTACCAATTTCAATTACCACAGATGACAAGGAATAATCACAAGAGAATATGCATATCCTAGATACAAGAACAGGATAAACTTCTCGACATTTGACTTTGAGTTGTTATAGACACAGAAAGTTATGCATAGACATCTCAGAGTCCCAATCCATTGATGGTAAGAGCTTAAGGATGAACAAGTTCATAAAGATTGAAATATTCTCAATTGACACACTGATGGAGCAGGCATAATATCACCGTAATACAAGTTTCTAGCAAGATACAAATATGGAAGAGAGTACTGGAAATACAAACATGTTTAATTTATATAAGAAACAATAAAGCAACACTTCAGACAATGAATCACAAAAATGACAGGTTCCTACAATACCTGAATCCTGGCTAGGGCTGTGGATGACTCAAGAGCTCGATGCTCCAATTCTACTTCCCTTTCCATGGCAGGCTGTATAATCATATAAATTATATGTGTTACAACCAGGAAAGAAAAAAAAAAAAAAAAAAAACATAAATTTTAGAAGAAGAATACAGGTATAGGAAATAAATTTTAGATAGAAGTATAGAAAATAAATTTTAGAGATTAACCATCTTTGTAGCATTGTGTGCAGCACGCTCTTCTTCTGCTCTCCGTTCTACAGAAGCCAACTCCTCCCTTACAGCCTGGAAGTCGCCACCACCCCCCCAACAAAAAAAAAATTAAAATTCTGATCAATATTGAAATTCTACACTAAAACTAGCTGCAAAGGTATGCTAGGGATACACAAGGTGAACTTCCATGTGGACAAGAACCAGTCAGCTTACTTGCATCACCCTCGTCTCTGTCATTATAGACTCCATGTTAGCCTGATCAAAAGTAATGGTGCAGTGTTACAAAAAGTTACAAATATATAATGAATCTAAATCAGAGCCACAACAAGACTGCATATAAAATAAAATAAAAAATTAAAAAAAGGTGTTTAAATTAAAAGAGAAGATAAACCAAAGAAAGCACTTTATAATATAATTCCCAATAGAGTTTCCTTTGTTTGTACCAAAGGAAGCGAAAAAATTAATGCTGTGTTTGGTTGGAAGATTTAGGGAAAGATTTGGAAAGGAAAAGAGAAAAATTGTATGAAACTAAGTGAAATATAAATATATTTTATTCACATTTTACTTATATTTTCCATTTATCTTTCTAAGTTCCTCCTCAAATCTCCCAACCAAACACAAAATAAGTGACAAATTAGTATGACCACTTCTAGAGATGAGCTCTGTGTCTTTGAAATTGACCCATTTTCAATGCTCTGAGAAATGTTTCCCACATTTCTTTGCCATGTTCATAATTTGAAAACTAAATTTGCAATTTTAGACACTTTGACGACAATTCTTGGCCTCCATTTGGGAAGTGGGTTGACTTTTTGACTTTTTTGGCTATTTTAACCTGGCTAAAAAATTTGATTTAGGAAAGACTTTTAGCTTTTTTGGTTTTTTTGACTTTTTTGAGAGAAAGAATAAATGATTATGAGTTAGATGTGATGTTTTGTCTTATTAGGTTTAAAAACTTATTTTGTTTTTTGTGACTATTTTAGCCAAAATAGCCTTCAAACCAACTTCCCAAACGGAAGCTTGGACACCCCCAGACCCTGAACAGATAACCTCACCCTTGCTAAAGGGACTCCTGATCAATTTCTTGGAAATAAAATAGCCTGTCCTGAGTGTGCCTTAATTTTATTCTAAAAGTAATTTGAAGCATGCAATTGACACTTCCAGCATAAATTTTAAAAAAAAAATGGTTATAAAGGATAAGGTAGCCCTGCCCAACCATGTCTGCTATTACAAGCCCTCTAATTTCTACAGGGGCCTCATCCAAGACTACAAGAGGCTCAGCTTGATTAGCTCCTAACTTCGCAAGGCCATCCGCACTGTTGTTCCCTTCACACAAAACATGCTGCATGATATATCCACACCTTTGCATAAGGAATTTAGAGGAGTCCACCAAACTTATAGCCGAAGAAGAAACCACGGATCTTTCTTTCAATAACTCAATTGCAGATGATGAATCCGTTTCAATAGTGAGATCTTTATACCCTTTCTCGAAGGCTATAGCTAAGCCTCGGTAAATAGCCCAAAGCTCCGCCTCTAAACTTGTACAAACACCAAGCTTCCCATAATAACCCACAAGCCACATGCCTCTCTCATCTCGAATAAGACCGCCAAAGCCTCCTTCCCCAGGGTCTCCTTTTGTGATTCCACCAGTGTTCAACTTTAGTCTACCTACACAAGGAGGGCACCAATTAATAACCACATCACAAATACTAGGATGCAAAACAGAAGGTCTAAATGCTTCCTTGATATCAGAAGCATATTTACTTGAAAGCACAATACTTTGATACCAATGGAAATCAACATTGTCAAAAACTTTTTTGTTAAGGTCTTTCCAAATTTGCCAAAAGAGTAGCAGCAAAAAGAGTAAG
Organism: Camellia japonica; assembly: GCA_030407325.1. Taxonomy (NCBI): domain Eukaryota; kingdom Viridiplantae; phylum Streptophyta; class Magnoliopsida; order Ericales; family Theaceae; genus Camellia; species Camellia japonica. The sequence continues at coordinate 54,131,342 of JAPPVO010000019.1, forward strand.
ATCCAAATTAGCAGAAAGCTTGTTTTCAAGATTAGATTCCAACCAATTTATCAAAGGAATATGACGAGCCCTAGACAACCACTCCAAACGACCCATACTGCTCCACATAATGACTGCTTTAGGGCAGTCTCTGAAAATATGATCAATATCTTCCCACTGACAACCACATCTGCTACACTCAGCAGAGTCAATAAGACCTCTCTTGATTCTTAGGCTGTTCAAGAGTAACTTGCCATTCAAGGCAAGCCACACAAAGCCCTTAATTTTTTTGGGGAGCTTCATCCTAATCTCCCACCCAAACTGTAGACAAGAAATTCTGGGCGGGGGCCACATCAAATTCATTTTCCGAGAAAACAAACAGAGCTAATCTGTATAAAAACCAGTTCAGAAAACCCAAAAGTAAGCAAAACTCCAATCATCACAACAGACAGTATTGAAAAAGAAAAAAAAAAAGTTACTTGGTGAATTCACTGGACTATAGCAACCATCTGAGCTCCGTTTATGAGGTGAATGATAAATGCCTTGTTGAGTAGGAGCTGTAGCGTAGTCCTTGGCTAAACACCTTATGAAACCACTCAAACTATAGCGAATTTTTTGTGTGCATATTTTTCCGAGGATCTCAAGGGACACCTTTTCGCCGAGCAATTCAAGCTGTTTTCGGGCCGAAGTATCTGCAGGCGATTTACATTGCTCGATACAGATTTTCTGGAGCATCGATTCGACGGATTGGGGGAGAAGGACTTCAGAGAAAAGTTCAGCCATAGTTGGTTTCCGCTTGTTACCTGAGAAAAAATAAATTAAGGAGTTGCGATTTCAGAGGATTTGGAAGGAGATTGAATTGAAGAACAAATTCGAAACTCTGGCTGGAGAGATGAGAGGGAAGGCCTATTGGGAGAGCTAGTTTTTCAACGACATAGGAAAGTGATGAACAGGATTAATGATTGTTTCCCGAGAAAATTTGGAGCTAGAGATTTTCTCACAAAAAGCAATAAGATTTTCTCCCCCGGTTTCTGTTGGATTCTGGAATTGAAATTCCCGCTCTCGGAATGAGTGATTGTGAGATGAAGTGATGTGTATTTATAGGCTAATTTTGGGAACTACACTCAAAAAAAATTAATTTTTTTATTTTTTTTAATATATACTTTTTTAAATATATAACAAAAAATAAATAAGTAATTTAATTAAAAATAGAATATTTATCAATAAATCTTATCTCACAAACTGTTATACCAATCAGTCTCAACTTTATACTTTTGTTCTGGTAAGTCCTACTGGTGGGGATACTTGTTCCCTTTTGATCCTTTTCTTCATTTTTTTCTTTACTAGTGGACAATTGTACCCTTTTTTGATTGGAAACTTTTTTTGCTCACATTTGGTAGTTTGAATGGAATTTTCACATATGTGTCAGCCACCACGGGTAGGGTTTTGTGTCGTCTGAGTTTGGTGCCTACGGACGACTGTGTGGCAGCTTGATAGAGATATCATTTCCATCGGCAGGACGCCGTTGTTACGAAGGTACGTTCCCTTCTGACGGCTATGTGTTTGTGGCATATAAAGCAGTTTAGTCACCGACACATCCGTCTTTTGCCGTTGTGTGGATGCGTTTCCATGTTTTGTTTATTTACCTAGTATGTGGGTTGTGTGTTGTGTTTTGGGATGGGTGTGGGTTGTGTGTGTTTGTGACTCTGTATTTACTTATATGTGCATTTTACTTCTGTGTGGGTTATGTGACTGTATGTTTTATTGCATCCTATTTTGTGATTGTATCTACTTGTTTTTCCGTTGTGATGGAGACACATGTAATGTTGTGTCACGTAATCCACTAATGCCTCAAACTATGGAGGTGCCACACACTCCTACCATACACATCACACACTAGAGCAAAAAATGCTTCACTTTTTGACTTTTCTTGTATTATGTGTAGAAAAAGTAGAGAGAAGATGTTGATTGATGTGACCCAAAAAAGAAAAAGATGAAATAAGTGCACTTATATTGGGATGTCAACTTATAAGTGCACTTATTTCATCTTTTATCTTTTTTGGGTCACATCAATCAACATCTTCTCTCTACTTTTCTACACATAATACAAGAAAAGTCAAAAAGTGCACTTATTCTAAACTTCCCAAACTTAGTGTCCTTTCATGTTGCGTGGCACCCACAACTGTGATACATGACAAGCACCACTCTCAAATTATGAAGGTGCAACACACAACAATCACAAAAGCAGTCCACGTCAAACACATGCGCTGAAACACTCACACACCCAACGTACTGCTTACACCAATATACATATGGATGGCAACAATGTCCTTTCACAATAGAAACGACCAAACGGATCATTAGAAAACATTTGGGACTAATTGGATCAAAAGTTCAACAATTAGGATTTATTAGTAAATTTTCGATTAAAAACAGGGCACTTTGGAAAGTTGGGTTTTTTAATTTTTTAGTTTTTTTAATAAAAAAAAGTTAATTTTTTTTATCTAAAATAACTCAATTTTTTGTCAAAAAAGTCAAAAAGTCAATTTTTTACCAATTTCTCAAAACACCACAAACCTATTGTCAAAGAAAAATGATTAAGAGCTTAATAAAGGAGTTGTAATAGGAGTGAATCACACTAAGATATTATGTTTTGGCCTTGGTTTTATTTTTTGCTACATCAGTAGAGTTCCAAAATTAGAGAATGTATGATTGCTCTACTGTCAAAATAGGCCATAGTCTCCGTTTGAAAAGTGAGTTAGTGGTGTTTTGGGAAGTTGGTAAAAAGTTGACTTTTTGACTTTTTTAGTTTATTTTGTCTTTTTGTGGGAAAGTTTTGTGAGAGGTGATGTGACTATTTTGTTTTTTTGTGGATAAGCTTTGTAAGAAGTGATGTGACTCAAAATTGATAAAAAGTTGGAAGCTGACTTTTTATCAACTTCCCAAAATGACCCTTAATTTGTGATTTTTTTACTTTTTTAACCTAAGACTATGATTTAGGATAGACTTTTTTATTTTTTTAACTTTTTTATGAGGTGGCCACGTGTGAAATGACTCAAATGCCTTTATAATCAAAGTACCAAACTGCACAAACGGCTGACCAATGCGTCAGCCTGGTGTTTGCTTTAAATTTTTATTTTTATTTTTTTCAATTTGTATATTTTTTTGTCTGCTTTTTTTTTTTTTTAAATTACGTGGAATTTTTTACAAATTGCGTTATTTTATTGTCTTTTTTCCATAGTTTTTTTATTAATTTGCTTCTTGGTTCTTGGAAAAGGCGCTATTATTATTATTATTATTTATTAATTTGTTTCTTGATTTTTTTCAATTTTTTTTATTAATTTGTTTCAATCTTTTTATTTATTTTATTAATTTGTTTCAATTTTTTTTAGTTAATTTTTTTACTCACAAAAATACTAATTTTGGTTTCATTAATGTCTTCTTTTTTTTTTTTTAAAAGGCTTTTTGTGTTTTTTTTTTGACAAATGGCATGGACAATGATAATTTTGGTTTTTTTTTTTTTTTTTATTTTTTCCTGTTTTCTGAAAAGGCCTTTTCCAATTCTTTTTTGTAAATGACATGGAAAATGAATTCACAATGGTGTTATTTTCTTATCTTTTTTTTTCATAGTTTTTTATTAATTTTTTCTTGATTGTGGAAAAGGCGTTATTAATAATTTTTTCTGGGTTTTGTTTCAAATATTTTTTTGTTTATTAATTTGTTTCAATCCTTTTTATTTTTTAGTAATTTGTTTCAATTTTTTTTAGTTAACTTTTTTACGCATAAAAATGCTAATTTCGGTTTCATTAATATCTTTTTTTTTTTTTTTTGTTCGAAAAGTCTTTTTGTGTTTTTTTCGCAAATGGCGTGGATAATGATAATTTTAGTTTTTTTTTTAATTTTTATTTCTCCCTATTTTCCAAAAATACTTTTTTCCAGTTTTTTTTTTTGTAAATGACGTGGAAAATGAATTCACAATGGCGTTATTCTTGCCCCTTTTTTTCATAGTTTTTTATTAGTTTGTTTCTTGGTTTTGGAAAAGCGTTATTAATATATATATTTTTTTCTTAGTTTTGTTTCAAATATTTTTTTTGTTTATTAATTTGTTTCAATCTTTTTTATTTATTTATTAATTTGTTTCAATTTTTTTTATTTAATTTTTTTTTACACACAAAAATGCTAATTTCAGTTTCATTAATGTCTTTTTTGTTGTTGTTTTTTATTTATTTATTTTTTTTCGAAAAGGATTTTTTTGTTTTTTTTCACAAATGACGTGGACAATGATAATTTCGGGGGGTTTTTATTTTTCCCCCTGTTTTCCGAAAAGGCTTTTTTCCAATTCTTTTTTGTAAATGACATGGACAATGCTAATTTCGATTTTATTTACCATGTACAGAGATACATATTGTACATTATAATATACTTACATACAACCTCTTCCGCGTGGCCTACCAATGTTACAAGCCTACGAATATTAGGTGAACTATTATATATTTTGTAAAAAGTCGTTATTACGCATGTACACTAACTTGTCCTGTATGCAAAGTCGCATCAATGGCATATGCGAGTCCTCATCCCCAACCATTAAACTATCCTCGTCATGTTCAACTTCTAGTATGGCATTTACAAAAGCCATAGCCTCTTCTTCATTGAAACGGGGATTAACAGTTGTTGGATTACCTGTATTTCGACGTATATAATTATGTAATGCCATTGACGCACCTACTAACTAAACTTGCACATTTGCAAAATCATACCGAGGCATGTCTCTAATAAACCCCCATCGATTTTTCCAAGCGCCGAAAGTTCGTTCCATTACACTGCGTAATGACGAGTAACTTTGTTAAATAATTCCCTAAAGCTGTTTGTTGTCCTATTCCTTTGACTAATGTGGAATTGTTAGTGGTGGTAACGGCTACCTTTGAAATGTGCTAAGTAACCTACCCAGTTTGGATAGCCAGCATCGACAAGATAATATTTTCTTGCAGACAGTAACATATTTTCAAACAAACCACCCAATTATGTTTGATTTTAAATTACCCTAGTTTTCTCATATATTAGGTACCCAAATATTTTCAAATTATTTTTTTACCTTCTTCAGGATGTAGAAATGGGGCATTGTCATTTGTTACTATCTCATTGAAGATACGACTATCGTGCATACTTCCTTTCCATTCAAGCGAAACAAAACACATGTCAAAATCGCACGCGGCCATGATATTTTGCGTGTGACAATATTTCCTACCAAAATATGTTGCGGCATCTAGCGCCGTAACCCATGCACTAACATATGTTCCGTCTATGGCTCCGATACAATCCTACACACAACCCAAAAAAATAAGTGACTACTACGGGGTACAAGTAATCATTAGTTTTCATACGTCACATCAATAAAATGTACTAAGTAAGGTTTTTAACTAGTACCTTGAACGGTAGGTGTTTCCGTTTCGACCGCACGTATGGATGTATATGATGCTAACTATATGTGGGCTTGCAATGTACAACAGTGAACTCTTTCATCGTCATTAACACATTATGTACATGCCGGGACACAGTCTAGCTTGAATGTTGGAAGCGTTCTTGGATTTCTCGATTTTGGAACCCACGCAACACGTAGATAAACATTGCAACGATTTCTTCAACAGCTAAGCCATGTGGACGTTACGGTACTTGTAATCCAAAATCAGTTACTAATGTGTGATGCAAAGCCGCAAAAACTTCCTTTGAGATGCACACATTTTCCTGAAATCGACCCACATGGCCCGTATATAGTTCGGTTATCCATACATGCCCGGTCAAAATTGAAGTGCGACATTGCGTTTTGGACATGTGTTTTTCATACCGCTCTTGCATATACCGGCATGCTTCTACAATTGTCCAATTGTTTTGTTGTTGCAGCTATATGGCCATTTGGTTAAGCATTTCCCTTAAATCCTGATTGTTGCTTCCATCCCCGGGATTCATCATGTCAATTCAAGCGAAACCTACAACAGTGGGACGGTTTGAATCAGTTTACACGTGATGCAGTGGGGTAAAGGAAATATTTATGTCGCGTCACCATGGAATATATGATGCCTAACAATAAGGTATAATTGCATTCACAGTGTACCAAATAAACAAATAGTGAAGAAAGTGGTGGTAACTGGTAATACACAAACCAATAAAACATCATTTGCATTACGAACACAGTGATACCAACGGAAAAAGTACTTATACCAATAAACAAATAAATAACTCCATAAACAGGTAAAACACGACATCCCGCCATTGCGGATGTAATTCCCATAATAAATAAAAACACAACCATCATGTTCCATCCGCACAAAAACACATAAACGAAACTGTAATCGTCGAAAAACAGAAAATAACCTGCAAATATTGTTTCATCAAACTAGGGCAAAAACTTAAAAAATAAATAAAAAATAAAGACAACACGCACAACCATCATGTTTATTACAAGTCCGACATAAGCATAAGTAAAAGTTTTTGAAAGCTAGATAATGGGAACGCATCTTCAGCATGACATCGCTATATCAAATCCGGTGAGCCCCGAACAGGTTCGCAAACGGTGCCCTTGCACTACACTATAGCTACTTCTGTGTGAGCTAGCCGATAATGTGGTCGTCATCAGCCTGGCACATCATCACCTCCCGATAATCTACCTCATCCATCAATGTCAAGGCAAAATGAAATAGCGACATACCGAGAAGGGCAGGAATGTTCCTCATCCAGTGCATGCACTCCAAAATTGTGTACAGTGATTCGTTACCTGTGAGGCGCTTGACCGTAACTTACTGATTCTGAGTACGCACCACGGTTGTCAGATTATTCATGCTTTCCGCAATAACTGACGCTCCACTTGTGGCCTTCTTTGACTTGCCACAACTTGTTGACAGAGTCCATTTTCTTTTGTCATTAATAGTCGGCACAGGTTCGAGTGAAGAATCTGAATCAACGTCCTGTGCACGTGCAAGTATCGGATCAACAAATGGCTAGGCACCGAGACTGTCCACAGAATCGGATGAGACGTCGGCAGGTTCATCAACTTTCTCTCATGAGGTCCAATGGTGCTTACCAGTAGCTGATGTCCCTGTAAAGACCGTCTCCATCAACTCACAATGTTCCAGTGTTTTTTTCCTGAACTTCGCGCAAGCCTTGTTTGTCTGCAAAATTTGACATTGAAAACAAAAACTGTTCAATACATGCAACAGGTCAAATGTTTACAAACAACAAATACGGAAAAAAGTAATTGGTAAGAGGAAAATATGAAACGAAACAAACATACGGAAATTATATTGTACTTACCGATTCCATCTTATCCCACTACTCATTAGACGCTTGGAACATACCAGTCTCGCTGTCAAAGCCAATCCCTGACACTCCTCGACTAGAATCCATCAACTTTCTCCAAGCATTCCATTCTTTTTTCAGACTCATGTATTTATTCTTCAACTGCTTAAGGCCATGTTGTCTTCCAATTTTTTTCTCAAATTTCCTCACCAACGACTTGTACCCAGCTTGGCTTAGGACTAGGAATGATCGATTTCCTTTTGTAATTTTATTGGCAATCAGCTGCAAGAAAATTCGGATGGAGTCATTGTCCCAGGAGGCCTTGTGGTTGAACTGCTTCTGTGTCTCTTCCACACTGCTTGACTTCTCTAGAGATATACCTTTGTTTTTCGCTTGGGTACGAGGTGAAGTATGTATGGAAGCCATTTGGACCACGCAAGGCAACTAATTTACGGGACAAAATTATCACCATGACCATCTTGGTTGTTATTACATCCAGTAACATCAGACCATAGCAGAAGAATTTAAATTGGTTGGCACAATAACAATTTATGGCCATTGCACAATAAACACGGAAGGTGGATGCTAAATTGGACAGTATATAACCATTGCACATTAATTAACATAACATTACAATCACATAAAGGTAGACATAAAAGTACGAATTTTAACAGTGGAAGACAAATAGTAAATACAAGTAGTCATTAATGTGTCCCCCAAACTAGTCAGTTAAAGCAAGACAAAGTTAGCCATCACTCTCAAGTTTCCTAAGAACATTCTAAGTTTCCTTACATACGCAACAACAAAATGACAACCACAATGCATAGCACAGAAACTGTTGGGAAAAACTACTCACATTATATAATTTCACATTGCATATCGCAAAATTAGGAGATAAACAAAACAAACCTTCTATTCCAGAAAATATAACATGCTGAATAAAATACAGATACAATATAAAATGGTTAAATGAAGCAAACCGAAGCCTGTGTGATACCACAGTCTCCTTAAAATAGATTCGCCGCCTCACCGTTGGGTGCTGGAGGTATGCCAGCGTCTACTTCCCAAGATACGACGGTTTTTACCAGCTACAACAGAAGCACCTTCTAATTAGCTTAGCGAATGGACAACGGCAGCACTCTCTCTCAGGAAGAAATTATAGGAGAAGTAGACTGACAGTGTATGGATGCCAAGAAAAAATTCTATATATCTTTTCAAGGAATAGGGCCTCCTTTTATACACCATGGAGGAGAGGGGAGGAGCCTCTAGCCATCAAGGCTGGCAACTAATGCTAACTAATGCTAGCAAAACTGCCCAATCAATTTTGTAAAACTGATGAGCCTTAAATGTGTGAGTTATATACACATTTATGAGGCAATTTCTCATTCAACCATTTTTCTCCAACAGAAACAACTGTTTTAAGGAGATGCAATGACTGTTGAATGTGTATGACATTCCCGCAAATGCATGACAATGTCAGTACTGGATGAGGCAAAATCTGTGCTCTGTCTCCTTGGTCCTTCGCACCAACCAATCCAATCGACATAGGGCTGACAAGTGAAAATGACGCATGTGTTGGTCAATTGGTTCGACATGAAATGCAATTATGACCATTAATGAATTGGGCACTCATCCCAGGGAGAGGACATGCAAAGTAAGGACGCCTTGGATTTTTGGTCGACCTGGATATCTTAATAATACAGTGGCTATAGCCACACACACACATCCGACATGGCCATGTACTGGAAGTTGCAATAAAAGTAAACGAAGCCATGCTAAGTTTGCTGACTGGGTGAAAGACTAATGGTAACATGTAGGTGGCACATTAGTCATAGTTCAGGAAATTGACATATTGTTGAAAATTGAGGAACGTCCCCAAATTGTTATTTAAAAATAGACTTTTACAATTGGCAAAATGTAAGTTGTCAATTACAAATATCTCCAAATGTGGCATTTCAGAATTTTGCTATAAAACCAAAATAAAATAAATAATCAAGTGTCTCCATTTCCAATTTTGAAGTAATGTACAATTCATATTAAATTTATTCTATCCTTTGAAAGAAAGATACAAATTCAGATTTACAAAAACCCTCAACATGAATTATTTCCTCTATTTTAGAAAATAAATCCATGTGGTAGCAATTCTCAATTAAGCAAGATAACATGAATTGACTTTGGAGGTGTTTGGGAACTTGGTTTTTGGTTTTTTATTTTTATTTTTTTTCACTACATGACAAATGTTTTACAAAACCAAAAAAAATAAATCCAAACAAAATATCACATCAAACCCCATAATCATTTCACTTTTTCTTTCACAAACATCACATCCAACCACAAAAAAACCCAACTATCATCCCAAACACAAAACAAAATTTCTCCAATAATATCCTACAACTAAAAGAACCTACAAAAAAACTCACTTCCCAAACACCTACTTTGTCAAATTCTCTATTTTACAAAAAAACAAATGACATTCTCTATTTTACAAATAACATGAATTGACATTTACAAACACCCTCAACATGAATTGACATTGGCAAATTCTCGCAAATAACATATTTGCAACTAAATTCCATGTGTTAAATCCATGTGTCGAATTCTCTAAAGTCTCTATTAAATTCCATGTGTTAAATCAAAGGTGTATTGTTGCTCTTCCTTTACAATTGAGATTTACAAAAACCATCAACATGCATTGATTTGTCCTGTTAATTGCGAGCTTGTATAAAAAATTATTTCACAAAATAGAAATGTCACATAAGTTAAAACCCATATAGAAACCATGATAGTTTACATAAATGCAAATTTCACAATCGAAAAGCTAAGCCAACATTGCTATGGAGCAGAGTCAGAAAAAACGTAATCCAAACGTTCCAAGAGCAATATGTAATAAAAACCCTAACCCAACATTTGCAAGAGAATTACCCTAATCCAAACCATGACAATATTCAACAGAAAAACTACCAATTTCACAAAATTAACAATCGAGAACCTAACCCAACATTTCCATGGGCCAGAGAATGAACTTAACAAAATCGTATGAATTCATGTGGGAAAACATAAAATTAGTTCATGTTGTTCCTTACAATTCAGGAAACAAATTAATTTTGGCCAAAATAAATATTTTGGGGAAAAATAAAGTTTATTTAAATTCTCTGTGTTATTCAGGAAACAAATTAATCGTATGAATTTTGGTGTTCCAGTGGGTTAAAAGGGTTAATCGTAACAAAAAAAATACATTCATCAGTGTTGTTCCTTTTTCTTGTTCCTTTATGTTCAAAGGGCTAATGGACTCTGTTGTCATCGTTTCATCAGCATGGGAAGATGGAAACAAGGTTAGGAGATTTCACCGCAAAAAAAACCAAAAAACATAAACCTCACTTGCCCAATTTCAGAAATTTTGAACATGTGTTATCAGAACCTCAGTTTAACCACACACACACACACACACACACACACAAAAATTGAAAAAATCGAAAAAACCCCAAAAAAAAAAAAAAAGAACTTACAGAACCTTAGTTGTGAAAAAAAACTAAATTCGAAAAAAAATATATAATCTTGAGTTTCACGAAAAAAAACAAAACAAATAAACATGAACCTCAGTTTCACACACAAAAAAAAAAAGATTTATCAAAAGCATAATCTCCATTGATTAGCAGAATTTGTAAAAAAAAAAAAAAAAAAGGGAGGTTTTGGGCGTAATTTCCATGACAGACCAGTAGCTTCCATCCTACATGCTAAACAAAAAATAGACAAAAAGAGGAAAATTTGTAATCACCCACAACAATGGGTTTGACGGATAAACCGACCAGATCAAGTTAGTTTAGACGGATTTACGCACAAAAAAAAAAAAAAAAAACAAAATAGAAACCGTTCAGTACCTGACGATCGGTGGGTTTTGTAGACGGTGCGATCGTGTTCGACGCCGCAAATGTGCAGTCCGGTGGCGTTCGCCACTCACAAGCTTCGCGAGTCTTCTTCGACAGAGCAGATGTGTACTCCAGTAGTGATTGGCTTTGGCAAGCTTCGCGAGATGTCTTTTTGCCATTCAACGTCGACGATTCTCCTCTGCTTCAGCATGCCTCTGTGTGCCCTACAAAATTTCAATGTTGTGTGTATGTGTGTGTGGTGAGGCGGTGCTGGTGTGAAGCATAGTGGAAGGGGGTAGTTTGGTAAAATTACCCTGGCCTGGGTTGGGTGTAACCACATGAAGGCCTTTTGGTGTGGTTTTGGGACTGTTTGGTAGAGCTGTGGGAAAGTGCTTATAGCTTATGCCAAAACAGCTTATAGCTTATAACTATGACCATAAGCTGATTTCCAGCTTATTCTTAAAGCATCTCCTGCCCCACTCAAAGAATAAGCTGATTTCTGACTTCCAAAAAGCTATAAGTTATAAGTTATAAGCTATAAGCTAAACCAAACACATCAAAATAGCTTAAATTAAGCTGAAAGCTGAAATAAGCTGTAATTAAGCTCTGCCAAACAGGCACTTTGTCTGGTAGTAACTAAATTAGCCTTTTTTGGACTGTAGTGGCTAATTTAGCCCAAACTCCTCTTCCCAAACGGTGGCATAAACTCATGGTCCCCAACTCAAGTATGGGTTTTAAATTTTGAAAATATTAAAAATCTTAAAAATTTTATTAAAATATTTATATAAGTGTGAGATTTATATCAAATTTACATTGTGTGAGTTTTACATTCATGTAAAATATTTGGTAGAATTTTGGGATCTCTAACCTTACTCTTTAAATTAGAATGATTAAAATTATTTTTGTTTTATTTTTCTATTAAAATTATTGATTCAAATTTAAAATCACTGGATAGAAAATATTTTTTTATGAAAATTTTTTAATAATTTTTTTAAAAAAAATTCACTAAATAAGAAAAAAATTTAAAAATTTAATACATTTTCATAATTTTTTGTATTTATTAAATTGTTTTTAGATTCCTTTTTTATAAATATTTTACTTTTTAAAATATCTATAAATATTAAAAGAATTTATTAAAAATAAAAATGCATACAAATTTAAAATTCAAACAACTATTTTTAAAAAGGAGAAATTACTGTTCATGACATACAACCAAAAATAATTACTCATGCAATTTTTCTTGTAAATTTTTTCATCAAAAAAAGTTGCACTCCACGCTTTTTCTTTTATTTTTTTTTTAAGGAAAATAACATAAAGTTCCATCTCAAGAACAGTTATTTCAATCAGTTCATATTTTTTCTATTGCCCTGATAAGTCCGGTTGTTTGGTAATTTTTGTTAGACGATTGTATTCTTTTCTACTGTGACACCTTCTTTTTTCCCACTACAACACCTAACAAAAACCCCAATTGTTGTGGCATATGGCATGTTTCACCACAAGGCTTATTTTGGCATCTGGGTTAAAAGTTAGTTTTTTAACTTTTTTTGTCATATCATCTTTTTATTTTTCTGTACGATTTTTTTTAAAAAAAAAACTAAAAAATTGGTTCTTAACTTACTTTTCTTCTAAAAAGAATGATAATAAAAAAGCCAGTGTCTTTTTTTCCTACTGTGGCATACACTTTTTTCTCACGATAATTGCTTGTCAGTTTTTATTGTTCACTGCAATTGGGTTTCAAACGTAAGAAAATGTCATCGTCAAGCATAGTAATTTTTTGAAGTCCCAAAGTCATTTTCACAAGGATTTATCTGTTGGAAAGAGATGGTTTTATAGGCTTATTTTGGGCCAACTTTGAGCCCAATTTTAAGTGGGTCTCACATGTCTTTTAGGGTGGGTCCAAAGAGGTGACGTGTTCCTTATCGCATGGCAAGTCACACGGTAAACACAGTTCGTCAAAACCATTTATGAGTGAATGAAAGTTGATGTCGTTTTCGAGTTCATGGAATGGATAATTCAAGAAATAAAATATGAGTTTCCTTGAAATGGATATACTACATTGGAAACTTAATATAACTTATCTGTGTATATAAGTTCTAGGTGGCAACACTTGGGTTGGGCCCCAAGGGGCACCCCAAGTTTGTAAAAGGGAGAAGTTATGGACAAAGTGACCTTTGGCTCAAACCACCACACGTACGCGCTGTCGACCTGCCATGCTAGGGTCGGGTCGGTCTTAACATTAATTTTTTGGACAAAATTTATTTGAATTTTTTCAAATTCTTGCGAAAAAATTATTTGAATTTCTAAACGAAATTTATTTAAATTTTGCGTCAAATTTTTCTGTCCAAACACTGCCCTTTTTCAGTCCATTTTTCTGCAGGTTCAACAGGTTCAAACTGTTCTAAACAGTTTGAAAACTACCCAGCAGTTCTGGGCAGTTTCGGACAGGTTTAAAACTACCGAGCAATTTCCAATAGATCTAAAACTGTTTTGTATCTGTTCGGTTTGAAAATCACACCTGTTCGAATCTGTCCAACTGTCACAAGTTTGCCTATAAATAGAAGTTTCATTCCAGCAGATTTTGACAATCAAAAACATCTAGAAAATTCATTCTTTTCCTGTTTTGTACTCTTGCATTTTTATTCTTCATCATAGTTTTAGAGAAATATTTGAAAGTATAGAACACAGGTTCTAGTTCGCCGTACAAATTGTTCGGAGTGCTACTACAATTTGTGTAGATCATTGTATACTGGGATATAGACTCCATTTATCCGTAAGTACCGGAGCGGGGCGAATCTGTCTTAAGGACAAAGTATCACACACTCAACTTGATCGTTTTATTGTTAAGTTGTTTCAATAAATAAATTCTGTAAGTAATTTATTTTTATTTGTTTGATTTAGTTTCGCATTATTTATTTTACACAGAAGATTGTTCCAACATTATCGCCGAACTCTACAGAGTTTATGAAATTTTGATTTGATGCGGAATTTAAATTGGTCACATAAAGTTCAATGCGGTTGTTTTTAAAAATTTTAATGAGAATAAGGTTCCAAGATTTACTCACAACAAGTTAAATGGTGTTTTCAAAAAATTTTAATTTTATAACTCAATTGAGATTTATATGAAAGTTGAATCCAATCAGAAAGTTTAACAATTTTTAATTTATGAAAAATATATCCCATAATATGATTTTTTAAAAACTTAATTGGTTTAACATGTCAAAAAAGAGTAATTTAATTCACAGGAAATTCTAAGCATTCACTGTATCCAAAATTAATGATAAATCAAAAAAATTATATAGAATAAAATACTTTTATAAATAAAATAACCATTTAAATAAAATAAAATCTTACATTAAAACCATAAAAAAATTAATTGACAAACATCAAACACTTGTTATGATTTCACTCTTCATCTTAATAAAATATCTAGCTACTCAAAATTAATTATACAAATTTATAGAACAAATATGAACTAGAAGGCTCTCCGCTTTCTCTGCCCGAGCTCCTCTGCCGAATGCTGCTGCCTTTTATAAGCATCAGTAATGCAATGCCTGCATAAAACAAATAAATTAAATAAATAAAAGAAACTGGAGTTGGATGGTGCGGTGGGTGAATGATGTGTTACCGGCACTAATTGTTCCTTCGCTTTTGATTAATTATTTATTTTTATTTTATAATAAATATAATATAATATATAAAATATTTCAAATATATTATTTATACAAATTTATGTATAAATATTTAAAATATATATAAACTAGCATATGTCCGTACCTAAAGGTACGATGTAAATAATGTTAAGATTAAAATATAATTGTAATCCCAACACTATTTAAATTTATTTTTTAATTTGATAAAATTACAAATTTATAATAAAATTTTGGAATTCTCACAAAACTCCTCACGAAAACTCGTTTTTACTTATATAATATACAGTTAGAGAGATAGATGTGCTTGGCATACATATAATTTCCACGGGCATACATATAATATTGCTTTTGGTTATATAATTATATGGAAATTATATTTATGCCCATAATGTCCTAGTGTATTATGACATACATACATTTTATGGAAATATGTGTAAAATATATTGAACATAAAGGAAAAAATAAAAAAAAATAAAAAAACAAATAGAGAGAAAAATAAAAACGGTAGAAAATAAAAAAAATAAAAAGAAAAGAGAGAGAAAGGTAAGATCATGGGATCATGGAAGGATAGGAGAAAAAATAAAAAAGTAAAAGAGAGAGAAGCAGGAAAGTATAAAATGTATATGTATGATATTTTTTGGGAAAATATATCTTAGCTATTGTATTATAATTTGAACAGATCTGAGCCATCCAAATGTCCTAATAAGACAAAAATATGATGAAGATTAAAAAATCGTTTTACTTTATTAAAATATGTTAAAATATAAGGTCTAAATTTATGAAGTGTATCAGGTATTCAATATATTTAAAAATAATAATTAATTGTTTAAATTCATTTAATTTGTGGACTATAAAATTCATTAATTTAATCTCCACTATATAAAGTAAAATCTGATTTCTAATTCTGGGATCGTAGACTTTTCCATATAATATAAATAAAAATAAGTAAACAAAAAGGAAAAAATAAAATAAAAATAAACAAATAGAGAGAAAAATAAAAATGGGAGAAAATAAAATAAATAAAAAAAAGAGAGAGGAAGGCGATATCATGAGATTATGGAAGAATGGGTGATAAAAGGAAAAAGTAAGAGAGAGAAGCGGGAAAATAGAAAATATACATATAAGATATTTTTTGGAAAATATATCTCAACCGTTGTTTTATAATTTAAATAGATTTAAGCCGTTCAAATGTCCTAGTAGGACCAATGTGTGTAGGACAAATTCAAAAACCATCCTGCTTTATTATATAGATGTTGAAGATTTATATAAAGTCTAAATTTATGAAGTCTATCAAGTATTCAATATATTTAAAAATAATAATTAATTGTTCAAATTCATTTAATTTGTGGACTATAAAATTCATTAATTTAATCTCCACTACACAAAGTAAAATCTGGTTCCTAATTTTGAGATCATAGATTTTTTCATATAATAGGAATAAAAATAAGTGAACAAAAAGAAGAAAATAAAATAAAAATAAACAAATAGAGAGAAAAATAAAAATGAGAAAAAAAGAAAATAAAAAAAATAAAAAAAATAAAAGAGAGAGGAAGGCGGAATCATGGGATCATGGAAGGATGGATGATAAAAGAAAAAGGTAAGAGAGAGAAGTAGGAAAATAGAAAATGTACATGTAAAATATTTTTTGGAAAATATATCTCAACCGTTGTTTTATAATTTGAATAGATCTAAACCGTCAAAATGTCCTAGTAGGAAAAATGTGTGTAGGACAAATTTAAAAACCATCCTGCTTTATTATATAGATGTTAAAATATAAGGTCTAAATTTATGAAGTGTATCAGGTATTCAATATATTTAAAAATAATAATTAATTGTTTAAATTCATTTAATTTGTGGATTATAAAATTCATTAATTTAATTTCCACTATACAAAGTAAAATCTGATTTCTAATTCTGGGATCGTAGACTTTTTCATATAATATAAATAAAAATAAGTAAACAAAAAGGAGAAAATAAAATAAAAATAAACAAATAGAGAGAAAAATAAAAATGGGAGAAAATAAAATAAATAAAAAGAAAAGAGAGAGGAAGGCGGTATCATGAGATTATGGAAGAATTGGTGATAAAAGGAAAAAGTAAGAGAGAGAAGCGGGAAAATAGAAAATGTATATGTAAGATATTTTTTGAAAAATATATCTCAACCATTGTTTTATAATTTAAATAGATCTAAGCCGTCCAAATGTCCTAGTAGGACCAATGTGTATAAGACAAATTCAAAAACCATCCTACTTTATTATATAGATATATAAAATTACATATTAATATAAATTAATAAACAAATAAAATATATGTTATCAAATTAAATGTGTTATATTTATATACCAATCAATAACACTCAACAAAATTTTAATGTGGCATGTGACATATTCTATCAAAAAGAAGATTTCTAAAAAGGTTATAGTATATTTTTTCACACAATAACATTCAATTTTTTTTCTACTATAACACCTAATAAAAACCCAATAAAAGATTGAGTCATTTTTTGATGTACCAAAAAAAATAAAAAATTAAAAGAGTACTAATGTGACATATACTCTTTTTTACTGTAACACCCACTACTTCCTATAACATTTAACAAAATATTAAATTTATTATTACACATTTAATAAGACTAAACAGAAACCTATAAAAAAATCTTGAGACAATTTAAATTACAATTTCAACATTTAAGATTGGGTGAATCTTCCTATTTTCTTTTAAAAACTCCAAAATCAAAAATAGGAGGGACTCGTGCTTTGTTGTTTCTTTGAACCGTAAATCAAAGCCGTTGACGCATTTCTTTAAAGCATAAGAACCCTGCCACCACCGTTGGATCTTTTATTACTTTTTGCCTGCAATCATTTCTAAAAGCATCATCAAATAAATTATTAAAATTAAATTTAATAAAATAGTTTACTTTTTGCTGCTTTAACTATTTAACAAATAAATCATCAAATTTAGAATTTTTAAACTTTTATTAAACTAGGAATGGATGTGTTTTTTATCAAATTAATGTTCATTATCGTTGGATTTTTACTACCAGATATCCCTCTGAATATCCATTCGGATGACCATCTCAAGATAAAAATTTATAAAAAGTTTATATTGGCCAATTGACTGGCTGGATATCTGTTCGATCGTCTGTCCAGTTGATCTATGATTTGATGAAACTCCGCTGAAGCACGTGATATCAAAGAAAATTTTTACTCAAATTTCTACTTAAAGAGAAAACAGACAGCACCTCAGCCCAATTTCACTAGAACAGATATGATCACAATTGAGTAACTGTACTCTCCGCTGCATTCTACCCCACAAACTAATACCAACTGCACCACTGATATGAAGCACCCCTGTATAGTTTCACTGCAAAGCACATACTAGGTAAAGAGAGCCAAAACACCCCTATGAGAGGGTAGGGTTACCCTGTCCTAGTTTCGTCATAAATTAGGATTCATTATTGAAAAATGCTTGGAAGCACTAAAAAGAGAGTACTACGAGGAGCACTAATGATGTGGCAGTGGGCCCCGCCCACTTTCTATGCCTTGTTTTTTTTTTTTTATTTGTTTTTTTGTCATTCCCAATGCATTAGTGCTATTAGTGGTATATTTTTTAGTGGTCTAAATCATTGTTGTTCATTATTTCAATCAAGCGGTTTCACGCAATCTTGCATACGGGTGAGCATCATGTCTTAGATTGGAATAGTTTCTATGGCTTTTCTATATACAACTAGACCAAATGGTCAAAAAGGGTGCCTCGGCAAGACTACTTAATATACCTCTCACATCTAACACCGAGAAGTGAAAGGAGGATCAAACGGTACAGCGGTAGTCCAAATCTAAGGGTTGTGTTCCCAACATGGTAGAGCCCACGACCAGTCAGCCTTTTGGAAAGCTTTTGGGCAAACCTTCAACAAATTGTCCAAGAATAACAGATGACAAACACAGTGACTTAAGCGCACTAATGCAAATGCAATGCAAAGAACATATAAGTGTAGATAAAATTTCACATCATGAAGTTCGAGTCAAGTTCTCTAAATCCCTAGTAGAGTCACCAGAAACTGTAGCTCGACTTTTCGTGCTCCTTTTGGATACGATAGCCTCACAGTTCGGACTCTCATTGTTCTGAATCTGATCTCACAAGTGCAATGTGAAATAGATAAACACAAAAGAGTCCAAATTCGGTAAATCTTTTAGAAAATCGATTTTGAATCAAAATGCCAAAAATGGACTGCTTTGCCAGATGCAGAGTCGCCACCTACATATTTTATTTTGGAAAATTTAGGAAACCCGAGACTCGTGCCAAAGGTCACTTATCTGTCATCACCAAAGTTTTCTCGCTCAGGAACTTAGGTACAAGAGGGAAAGGTCATGAATTGAGCACCCTCGCTCGCTCGATTAAAGATCAGCCTCTACTAATCATGATATGATTCTTATTTAAATTATATGTTCTTGTTCCGATTATTAGGCTAATTTTACTATGTGACGCACACGAGGATAGACTAATTTGCAAAAATTAGAACATTTGATTTCAAGTTTTGTTTTGAAAAATGTTTTGAATATGTGCTACTTGAGAAAGTAAACTCAGATGTACTTCAATCAAACTATTCCAGTTTAAGCAATTAGCCTCCGTCCACAGGCATTTAAGCAAATATATCAATTAAGCACTTACCTTCATGGTAATCATGCTTGATATGGCAACAATCACACTCATGCAACATGCTAAGTCACAAAAATGCTCACCTCATATTCCAAATCAAGCCAAAAGAAACAAAAGTGTTAGAAAATATGCATGCCCCTAACTAATGCAACATGACTAATGCAAAACATGCGATAATGCAACTAATAGGCTCGACTACTAATTATGACATGTGAATCAATTTGAAAGCATGCAGTTTAAATACGTATTCAACGAAGTAATAAACGACAATACTTGTTTAGAATGATAAACCGAGCCTCATGTATGCAAAACAAATGGATGCAAACATGGGAAATGCTAATTAAAACATGATGTTCTAAACTACCCATTATAAACAAGTAAATAAAGAGGAGAAAGACGTGGGGTTGAAAGATATACACATTATTACATTTTTACCCTCACGTAGGAGGGTCCGAATGAATGTCCTCGCTAATTACTACGAATTAACTAACTATTATAAACCAAATGAAATAAATTAGCTACACTAGTTAATTAACTAATTATTACAACAACAAATTTAACTAACTATTCTACCTAATTAAATAAGTACAACACAAAACTAACTAGTTATTCTAACTAATTAGTACAAATTAACTAATTAAACTAATTAATTACATTACAGAATTAATTAACTAAGTAATTAATTACAAGCTCACTAACAACATACTACTATTAACAACACAAATCTAACGGGTCCCGAGAATTGAGGGATGATTCATGAATGGATGTGGATTTTCACCTGAAAATGCTCTCCGTTTTGCTACCAGAATGCTTCTGTTGCACAGTAGGAGATTGCACTGATTTTTTCACCTCAATTTCTGCTTTGTTCTGCTGGAAAAAGAACACTTCTTTGTTGGGAAAAAGTGGCCAGCAACCCAGAAGTAGTGGCCTACCGTCCAGTAAAAATGGTCTGCCGGCCACTAATGTTAATGCTTTCCTATAGCAACAGAGAACAAACAGAGCACAAACCAGAGTATTCTTAGAAGATATTTGTTTAAGCAGGGGTAGGTTTGATTCGCAAGCCATTAATTGGCGCAATTTCATTGCATGATGACTTATGAACCAAGGGATACAATTTAATAAAGACTCTAAAAAACCTGCTCCCTATAATGATTTGACCAACGGAAGTGGTTGACCTTGGAAACTTGAACCATTTCATTACTAACAAATATGAAATGACTCAAGTCTCCATGTGTTCAATTAACGTCCGATTGAACACCAAAATTACCTTGTTATCTTGTTTCATTTTAGTCTAAGTTTATTACTCAATTTTAATTACCTTCCATTCCTTAGTCAATTGAGTCCAATAATAAGCTTCAAGTTCTCTAATGGAGAGAAGTACCAAACCAAATGTTGTTTTAGACATGAGAGAGATGTCATGCCGTTGGTAATGAACCCTCAAAGGGATTAAACCATTAAGCACAACAACCTCAATATCAAGTTTAAACAAACAATCGGTTTGAAACCACCCTCAAAGCAAAGGAAAAACCAAGAAATGTTAGAGGTTGCAGAGATGCTTAAAAGTAAACAAAAGTATGGAAAGTAAGAAATAAATGCTATTAACTCAAATAGGTTGGTGGCTAAGGCCTAAACCACCAAGCCTATGAGGACCATTACACTAGAAGCATACCATACAAAGCATAAATGACACAACCAGCCTAAAACAGTCCTATATTAGCTCAAAGCAGTGCTGGAATTGAGGTAAAAAAAGCTAAAAGAGTAAGCTAAAATAATGGAGAATTTAAGCTAGTAAACAAGCCAAAAGAGGGGAGGCCAACCCTTCCATTTTTGGGACTTCAAAACTACATTTTTAGCCTTTGAAAATCTCTAAAAATCAATGGTAAAAAGCTCAAAAAAAGTTGATGAAAATATGGGAAATACAAGGGCAATGGCCTAAGAAGCAAGGTTCAAAGAAGTTTGGTCAACCCCTCTACTTTTAATGGCCTTAAACCACAAGTTTTAGCCCATAAAAATAGCTGAAAAAAAGTTCAAAAACAGCAAGAAAAGATTGAAAAGAAGTAGTGTAGAGATGCTCAAATTATACCTCTTGAAGTAAGGTAACTCTTTTGTTAACAAATCCACAAGTTTTTACTCTCAAAGGCTAAAATTTGGACTCAATAATCTCAGTAAGGAGAGCTCCAATATTGGTTTAGGAAGTGTTTGGGTAAGGTGTGTGTGTTGCAAGATAGAGGTATAGAGAGAATTTCAAGCATTTGGTTTTAAAGAATTTTTTTGTAACCTAAAACCAAGAGAGAAGGTCCCATACATATAGAAAAACAACCTCTCGGTGTCGGAAATATCTGTATAGGAATAGCTAGAGCTTTTGGGGGACAGCTGGCAACAAATATTTGAGTTTTACACAAGTGGCCGGCAGGCCACTATTAGTGAGTGGTTGGCCACAAAAATTTGCTTCCAAGCCCTACTTCAAACAGGCATATCTCCTTTATCCGGACTCGATTTTAGGTCATTCTTGAGTCTAAATTAAAGCTCTAGAAGTATACTTTCCAATGGAGGTAGCCTCATGTCTAAATTCTAAATATGCAAAAAGATATGCCTATTTTAGTAAAGATTGCTCATTTATATCTTAATCAGATTGATGCCTAACTTCAAACGGCTATATCTCCCTCATCTGGACTCTGTTTTAGAAGATTCTAGAGTCTAAATTGAAGCCCTGGAAGTCCACTTTTCAATAGTGGTGGCCCCACAACTAAAGTATAAGTGTACAAAAAAATATGCCTATTTTAGTAAAGGCTGTCCAGTTCTCTCTTAACGATTTCATGCTCAACCATTTCCCTAACTATTTTCTTCCATCCCCTCATACTCTCTTCAACTCCAAACCTATCAACAAGATGTTTTTAAAGATTTTTCAAAGAGTTCACCTCCCTTTTATTTATTTCTACTTTGTCCTTACTCGGTTTACCAAAAAGTGCAATATTCAATAAACGAAATGTGAACCTCGGAACATCGTAGAAACTTTTGGAAAAATATTTTTGAAAAAAAAGGATTTAAGGTCTAAAATAGTTTGGGGTGTAAGGTTGGGGTTTAGAAGAAGAAATCAAACGTTTATACAGCATAACTTTCATCATCGAGTGATCAACCTGAGGCGCCCAAGTATTAAGGGCGGTCAAAAATGAGGTGCCTACACGGAGTTCTACTAGGGATTTCACCACTCAGGAAAAGGCCTCAATGCTATATAAGGGTCTAGGTTTTTACTTTTATAGCCCCGGAACTCCCCTTCCATTCCTGATATGGGACACCGGAACCTTACAATCCACTCTCCTTAAGGCTGCACGTCCCCGTACAGTAGCCTGTCAGCTCACAAGCCCACCCACATGCACCGAGATTCTTCAGAGACCCACACTAGGTACTCCGAAGAGTCGGCTCTGATACCATTTGTAATGCCCTAACCTAGTGTGGGCCCCTGGCGTCTCTTGGTTCATGTGGTTGGGCTTGTAAGCTGGTAGGCTACTGTACAGGGACGTGCAGCCTTAAGGGGGATGGATTGTAAAATCCCAGTGTCCCACATCGGGAATGGATAGGGAGTTCCTGAGTTATAGAAGTAAAAACCTAGACCCTTATATAGTATCGAGGCCTTTTCCTGGGTGGTGAAATCCCCAGCAGAACTCTCCAGTTAAGCATGCTTAGGCTGGAGTAGTTCTGGGATGGGTGACCTACTGGGAAGAACAAATCTATACAAGCGTGGCCCAAAGCGGGCAATATTGATGGCGTATGAAGGGTTAGGGCGTTATAGTAGTGTTCACGTAGAAGCCAACTGCTCGAGCGGTAAAACTTGTCTTCCAAAATTTCAAAACGCAAGCAGAGCTATTGGATGAATCACTTTACCGCTCGAATGTACAAAAAAAGGCTCAAGCGATTAATCAACTATGACTTCTTTCTTGGCTTTGGTTTCTATACTTAGTCAGCGAAGTGACAGATAAGGAATACTCAAGTCAAGGAATGGAATATTAGCACAAACTCCTCTGTACAAACACAACTTGGGTTGGATTCGCATATAAACGCTCATAATTCACAAATACAATAGAGCGAATAAAAATATAATTGAAATGAGTTTTATTCAACGGGATTGCCAATAATAAAGACTTAGGAGTGTAGTTTTGAAAATAATTTTTAAGTACTCAAAACTTAAAACTTGTTTATCTCAAAACTACTTTCAATCACTTTTTTTTTTTTTTTAAATTTTATTATCTCATTTCGTCTTCTATTTTTTTAGTTTTTTTTTTTTTGGAACTAAAATAGCCAATAAAGACAAAATATAGTAAAATAACTAATAAGATAAAATATTACATTCAACTCATAATTATTTTATTTTCTCTCGCACAACCATTAAATCAACTACAACAACAAAAAACAAAAAAACAATTATGTTCCCAAACACAAAATAGCCAAATAGCCAACTTTCCAAACATCGGAAATGGAGGGGGAGTTCCTGAGTTATAAAAGTAAAAACTTAGACCCTTATATAGTATCGAGGCCTTTTCTTGGGTGGTGAAATCCCTAGCAGAACTCTCTAGTTAAGCGTGCTTAGGCTGGAGTAGTTTTGGGATGGATGACTCACTGGGAAGAACAAATCCATGCGAGCGTGACCCAAAGCGGATAATATCGATAACGTGTGAAGGGTTGGGGCGTCACAGCAGTGCTCACGTATAAGCCAACCGCTCGACAGGTAAAACTTGTCTTCCAAAAGTTTAGAATGCAAGCAGAGCTACTAGATGAATCACTTTACCATGTAAAAAACACATTCTTTAACCCCTCGATTACAAAAAAAACGCTCGAGCGGTTAATCAACTTTGACTTCTTTCTTGGCTTCGGTCTCCATACTTAGTCAGCGAAGTGACAGATAAGGAATACTCAAGTCAAAGAATGGAATATTAGCACAAACTTCTCTGTACAAACACAACTTGGGTTGGATTCGCATCTAAACTTTCATAATTCACAGATACAATAGAGCGAATAAAAATATAACTGGAATGAGTTTTGTTCAATAGGATTGCCAATAATAAAGACTTAGGAGTGTAATTTTGAAAATAATTTTTAAGAACTCAAAACTTAAAACTTGTTTATCTCAAAACTACTTTCAATCACTTTTTTTTTTTTTTTTAATTATTTTATTATCTCATTTCGTCTTCTATTTTTTTAGTTTTTTTTTTTTTTTGACTAAAATAGCCAATAAAGACAAAATATAGTAAAATAACTAATAATATAAAAATATTACATTCAACTCATAATCATTTTATTTTTTCTCTCACAACCATTAAATCAACTACAACAACAAAAAACAAAAAACAATTATGTTCCCAAACACAACTATTTTAGCTAGGCTAAAATAGCTAAATAGCCAACTTTCCAAACAAGGCCAAAATTTCTAACTACAAAACTCCAACTACAAAATTATTTCAAAATATACAACCAAACAAGTTTTTAAAATTTGAAAACTCTTTTCAAAAATCTAGATGATGTGGCATGTGGCTCGTTCTATCACAATGAAGTGTTCTAAAAAGACTATAATATACTTTTTTCACTGTTACACCCAACAAAACCCAACTGATGTAGTATGTGACATATTCCACCACAAACGTTTTAAAAAGACAATAGTATATTTTTTCCCTATGTGACATTCACTTTTTCCAATTGTAATATCCAATAAAAATCCAACAAAAAGTTAAGAGAGTGCTAATGGGGCATGTTTCACCACAAAAAATGATTATAAAAAGGCTATAGTATATATATTTTTTCATTATGATACCCATTTCTTACCATTGTAACATCTAACAAAATATTAAATTTATCATTACACATTCAATAAGACCAAACCAAACATAAGAAATATTTTGAAAGGGTTAGGCTTGTCTCCGGTCTCAGATTGGATTGGAGTGTGATGTTGGATCTATTGGGGCCTACAACGGGTTTTGTTTTAATAATTCGAACCATCTAGTGTGTAGAATTCGTCGAATATTTTAAAAAATTATGTTGATCAGATATCGATAGTTATTTGATCGAATCACATTTTTGTCAACGATATAATTTTTAAAATAAATTATTGACAAAAATCTGATTCGATTAAGTATCTATCGATATCCAATTATTATTATCTTTTACAAAAAATAAAATACTTAACAAATTCTACATATTTAACAATTCAAATTATTAAAATAAAACCCATCATAAACCGTACAAACCAAACAATACACTCTAATTCATCAAGTCAACTTAGAACAAACCTGCCTATCTTCAAGCTATTTCAATCATAATTTCAACCTTTAATATTCATGCATCAATCACCTTATTTTTTTATAAAACTCTAAAATCAAAAGTAGGAGGGAATCGTGCCTTCTTGTTTCTTTGAATCCGTAAATCAAAGCCGTTACCGTCGGATCTTTTATTACTTTTTGCCTGCAATCATTTCAAACAAAGACTTCCCAATAGAAATTGACTTGTTTGGCGGTATTTGATTTATAAATGTAATTTTAAAAAGGAAAATAAAAAAATAAGTAAAATATAATTATTTTTAATTTTGTTTTTAAATTTTTAATCAAATTCATAAAACAAACCTAACCTAAAAATAAATTTAGAAAGTCAAGTTAATTAGAAAGTTAAAAAATTAAACACGAGGAATTAAAATATATTTTATTATGGATCTTGATAAAGAAACTTAAAAATATTACATATTTTTAGGACATTTAGGTCATAAAATTAAGAGTAAATTATAAATACACCCCTTGAGATTTGATTAAAATACAAATTGTCCTCTGTGGTTCTAGAAATTTCATTCCACCTTTTGAAGTTTTTAATTTCACAACAAATCCCTCATTTTATTAATAAATCATCAAGTCAATTAACAATTTTTACTGATGTTATAAATATGTTTCAATTAATAATTTAGGTAATTTTATTATTGTATAGGAGATCAATTATAAATTTCTTTTTTTAGTTAATTCTGTTAAAAAAAAATTAACAATGGGGTATTTGTAATTTTTTAAACTATGGGGAACAATTTGTACTTTAAGTAAATCTCAAGGGGTGTATTTGTAATTTAACTTAAATTTAAATTGTAATTTTATAAGGCAAGAGATCCAGGCGCTTAATCAATTTGTCCAAAAAGACAAGTTCAATTAAAATGATCAAAATACCCTTCTTGTATATTTGTTTCAATTAAAATGATCAAAATACCCTTCTTATATATTTGTTTTTATCTGTTAAAATTATTTGTTGAAAAAATAATTTATATTACTTTCCTAAGAAATATATATATATATACATAGAGTATAAATGACTTGATTTGGTCAAGATTGAAGAAGAATTTAACATTAAATCCAAAATTTCAATTTTATTAATTGATAAATCGCAACAGACCATCGCTTTTGTGTAGAGAGAATTCTCATAAGATTTTAAAAAGTTTTATAAAATCTCATTGAAAGTAAAAGAAAAAAAATGATAAAAATTGTTCTATAAATACTTCACTTTTAAATATTTTTTTAACAAAACTTAAATTATTAATTACTTATGTTCTAATACTTAAAAATTAAAATAAAAAAAGTATTTAGATAGAATATTTCGGTCAATTTAATTTGTATCAGTGTAAAACTGAAACAGACCATAAATTATAAAAAACAGAAGGAATCTTGAAATTTTGGTTAGTCTTGAATTGTCAATTTGATTACATCAATTTTATTTACACTGCTATATGTAGATTAGAAGTGGCAAAGTCAATCCAAACCCCTAAAGTTGTCCAATATACAATTTAAAATCTCTTTTAACCGATGTTTAAACGCGTTATTGGCAAACAATGAGTCAAAAGGAAATTATTGGCAAGCCAAAGATTAGAACTTTTCACTTAGTACATTAAGATTCTTATGTGCAACAAGGTAGATCTTACACCACAATTTTTTCCAGTCAAAAGTCAAACAAATGGTGACAGTGCCTACCCAGAAAAAATACTAAAAAAATATTCAAAATTTGAAATATGCAGACGAGATCCATTTGGGTATTAGTTCACACACCCACCAAAGTTTGATTCTACAGTCATACACTTTACTCTTTGAATGTATCTAGCTTATTTTTTTCCTGGGTACAAAGCACTTTTGACCAAAAAAAATTAAAATAATAAAAAAAATAGTAATTAGAGATATGTCAGCATGAAGAAAGAGTTGCATCGCACATAACTTGCATAGCGTTTCCCACTACTGGCAGTGGATTCAGGGAAGAAAAGACTCCCTGCATTGATACTGAACAGATTGACCCGATTCGCCATGCTTAATTACTCTTGTGGTTTGTGGAGGAACAAACTTGTATCTACATAGAGAACTAACAATGTTGTAGTTGTCACAAACAGGCAATGTTGCCTGCGAATGGCCTCATGCAGAGCTACCTTTCACTGTAAAGTATGGTTGGCGAGTCCCATGGATTCGGCAACTTCTCTAGAGGAAAAAGAATCAGCTTGTTCCTACTCATTGCACAGAACATGCATTAGTAGACTGTAAATAGTAGATATTCACGAATCCAAGTTTCAGTAAAAAAAGAAAAAAAAAAAGCTGCCTCTCCCCTGAATTAGAGGATTTGAAAACAGACTTAATCAACAGCTAGAACGACAATAATCACAACAACAAAATGCTTAAGCACTCATTGGTTAACTTGGATATGAAAATGGTCCACATTCATCGTTGTTTAAAATACGAACACCATAAGTTTAAACCTACATTCAAAAGAGAGCACCATAAATTTGCCTCTTAGAAGTTTTCATTACCACCGTCTTTCAAGACCGACTGTCCCTCTGTATCTGAGAACCTAATATATGCGTCTGTGGTGCATGTGGCATGCATATTTCTCTTTGTTATACATCCTGTACATCTACTGTTATTTTTTGTTTAACAAAATGGCCATCGTGCTCATGATCAATAAAGTGTCCTCCATGGTAGTTTTCAATAGATAGACCTATCATTAATGCTAACATAAAAAAAAAAAAAAAAAACTGAGACAGAATTTGCAGATAGCAACATATTCATACCTGCAGACGATGTAGCAGATACATCAAGAAAAAATGCACAAATACCTGTGGATAACTCAGCATGGTCATCATGCAATTCAAAGCACTATTAACGATTTTTAACAACTAGACTCTTTCATTGAAACAGGAAATCCCAAAAAAAATAAAACAAAATAAAATAATTGGTGATATATTATATATTCTCACCAAATAGAAAAGCAGCAGGATTCGAGCAATTGGATATCGCCACAGAAATCGTGTGGCCCTGACAGCCCCAGAATCTAGAAGTTTTGCTGCATTCTGCAACTGCACCAGACAAGTTTAACAGAATGAGAAAAGAACCATAGGTGGCAAGACTGTAGTGAAAGAAAAGAGCAGTGCTGACCTGAATGCTCGCCCCAACCATATGGCGGTGATACAAGGGAAGAGGCCTGCAATTACTATTTATGAGAAAAAAAAGGAGAAAAAAAATACTAGTTTCACTTTTAAAGATGATTAAAAACAAATGATTAGGCCATATGTATGCAATCTTATTCTGCTATGAAATGGCTGTTCTTCTCATTTATTTAGGAACTAAAACGAGAAAGGCACGGGTTTATGATTGGCAAAACATTCCAGAAATAAGTAACGAATACAAAGCTTCTACAGGATGTAACCAAATTCCACCAAGGATTGGTTGTCCTTACAATTTTATCAGAATACTATCAATCAGTTAAATCTAACTACCAAGTAAGAAGCACAGACATGGACCAGACACAAATACAAAAAGGATGTCAGTAATCTTAGCACAACAAAGCACTCTCTGGTGGCATGGAATATCTTTTTTTTTTTTTGCCAGAATCTCCAAGTAATGTCTCTGTTAGATTCTCGGGTACCTCACTTCATTTATCATTTAGTTCAGTTTCGGTATAGGTTTATTATGTAAAATAAAATTTCAATACGAACAAAGACAAATTTAGAAACTAAAAAATAATACAAAATGTAAAACTCAAACAATGACAAGGTAAAATGCAATTAAAAAATGAAGGAATAGATCATATTTCAACATGTTTTAAGAATATGCAGAAAACATGAAGCACATTGACAAGTTCTATTCGATCAGAGAAGAAAGAAACATACTCAAGTGTTTTCATGTCAGTGTCTTCTTCCCAAGATGATGATGCTCGACGAGAAACTCTGCTCCTTTCTGCTTCTACCTGCTCAATTAAGCAATAAAATTATATGCATAAGACATTTTATATTGTGTAAGATTCTATCCCCACCATCTTACAGTGAATGGTATCACTCTCCCCACATGGTAGGGCAGGTTTGACCGAGCATCGATAGGGACAGACCTGAGCTTCTTGAAGACGCTTCATCTCCTTCTCCAATTGAAATTCTGCCGCAGCTTTTTCGCTAGCCATGGCTTCCAACTGTGTTTGCTTATAATACTGAAACATACATATGATTAGTCAAACAGTGAGTCATCATAAGTTAGCAATGATAATAATGATTGAATGACATTAACTTTGAGTTTGACATACCAACAGATCAGTTAGTTCACGGTACCGTTTCTCCAGCTCCATATGCTCCTGTCAAATGGTAGCCATAACACCTAAGGGTGATTATCAAGTAAATGACAACTACTACTAAAAATTTCCAAAATATTTACCGAAAACAAATAACATAATAAATTAAAATGTAAAAAGCGAATGAAAACAGAGAAAAAGAATAACCAAATAATTAAATTTACTTAACTCATATATCAACCTTCAAGAATAGAGGGATAACAACATATAGAAAATTGCAAGTGTAACTGATGCAGAAACAAAGAGGAAAGACGTTCACAGTACATTAGTTCAGTATAGGATCATTTTGGAAATTTTTCTAGTTAGGGAATTGCCAGGACTCACACTGAACACTAAATGCCAAAATGGAAGCAAGATCCATTTTCAAATGGAAGCAAGAGATCCATTTTCAAAGGGATGAGTTGACGAGAAAATTTTCCATGGTGTATGCTTTTTGTAGACGATATTGTGCTAGTGGATGAGACTAGAGAAGGAGTTAACACAAAGTTGGAGATTTGGAGAAAAGCTCTTGAATCTAAAGGATTCCGGATGAGCAGAACTAAGACAGAGTACATAGAGTGTAAATTTAGTAACAGTAACAATGAAAGCAGAGGAGAAGTGAAGATTGAGAACCAAAAATTGTCTAAGAGTAAACATTTTCGCTATTTAAGGTTAAGGGAGATTGATGCGGATGTGGCCCATAAGATTAAGGCGGGATGGTGTAAGTGGAGAAGTGCGTCTGGGGTATTGTCGATAAACGAATACCCACTAGACTAAAAGGTAAATTTCTATAGAATGGCTTTAGACCAGCGATGTTGTATGGGACGGAGTGTTGGGCAACCAAGAAACAACATGTAAATAATATGAGTGTGGCTGAGATGAGGATGCTCATGGATGTGTGGCAGACTAGATAAGACATGACAGAATTAGGAATAAGTGTATTCCGAAATGGGTAGGAGTAGCACCAATAAAAGATAAATTGAGAGAGAATCGATTGAGATGGTTTGGTCACATTCAACGGAAACCAATAGAGGCAATAGTGAAGAGATGCGATGCTGTAACGGTAGATAGGAGTGTTAGGGGACAGGGTAGGCCTAAATTAACGTTGGCTAGCGTTGTAAATAGAGAGATGGATCTACTTAATTTGACTAACGAAATGGCCTTTGATAGGGCCGCGTGAAGAAGAAAGATTCATGTAGCCGACCCTATTTGATGGGATTTAAGGCTTGCTTTGGTTTGGTTTATAAAAAAAGAAAAGGACTGCAAGGAAAAAGTCACAATACCAATGAGTTCATCCTTCCATCACCAATATATGACAGTTATTGCATTGAAAGCTTTCATATCAAAACACTAGTACATGGTTTCTCTTGCGTGCCTTCAGATGATTGCTGCTTCCCTTCTCTGTTTATAACAGAGCCGCCTCGCACCAGTTTGTTGTATTCATACAAAAGCTTTGCTCTGGTCCTTTATGTCCAAAGTTCATTCAAGCAAGTTTCACTTCTATAAGATTTATTTATTAATATATATATTTTTAAACATTGTAACCCACAAACATCTCCATGTCAGTAAAGAAGCAAGCCGGTTCAAAGTGAAGTTTCATTTATTTTTTATTTATTTATGATGTTTAAGATTCAATATAGTCCAATAATTTTGAGCAAAAAAGTCCATCACAGAGTTGTATTCAGTTATACTTCTGTATATACGTTAATCTAATAATAAGTAAGAAGCATGTGACTAACTAACTATAGTGATATACAACAAGGATTTCAACTTCCTCCCTGATGTGAAACTTGGCTGGGATAAAAATGTATGAAGTATAGTTTTTAAGAAAACGTCCATTTTGATGGTTTATTAGTTAACTCTCGACTGGCAAAAAAAAGAAAAAAGCAACCATGTCAAGTGAAATTTCAGGAAAAAAATTACAGATTCCTTGGTCAGAGTTTGTCTGTTACCAAAGTCCACATAAAAAACACAATTACCTATTTACCCTTCAATACCAAAGATTACTTAACTACTGATACGAACCCCTTGGGTAGAACTCACCATTGAAAACCGGCTTGTAAGGGGAGAGTGCCCAAGAGTTTTATATGCACATGGCCACGGCCCATGTTAATCGATGTGGGATCGTAACATATCACCCCGCTCAATACCTGAATCCTTTGCCACAGAGATCACTGTAGACTGAGATGCTGATAAAAAAATCACTGCAGAATCAGACTCAGGTTGGTGGATGGGGTGGGGTGGGGTGTGGGTGGGGACAAAAGCAATTGCATCTCGACTCTGTAAAGCACTACAAGGAGAAGTGAAATGCACAGAGAAAGATGGGTACAGGTTCTCAGAAAACCTGTGACTTAATGATCGATCTGGGCCAAGATACAGAGCAGAATGGGAAAAGAGGAAACTTCCAGCCCAATCCCAAAATTTGAATGTTAAATTCCTTCTTCAGAACATACCATGCCTTAATTTAATTCAAGATGAGAAAAAAGCTCTTACAGAAGTGTGATGCTGGGAAATTAGCATAACCAAACAGAAGATGACCACATATCAGAAACAGGGTGATAAAAGAGAGATTGCTTACTTGACGTGAATAATGCTCTGCATCTCTCTTCATGGCAGACATTTCGACTCTCATTTTTTGCACTTCAGCCTGCGAATAAGTATACAACATAAAAAGTCCTTAAATAGTCTTGAAACATCAGTTTGCAACGTTTCAAATTTATTTATTGTATAATAATAAAAATTAGATGTTGGAATCAATTCCCAATTGACATCTCCAAATAAACAGCATTTAGTCTTCAATCGTGTAACTTGATTAAAGATAACAAGTAACACATGTACAGGAACATCACAAGAAACTTGCCTCTAAAGAAGAAAGCTTGCTCTCAGCATCTCTCTGACCTTGCCGAGCTCGCTCCGCTTCTTCCTGCCATGCTGCATCTTCATATTCAGAAGATGAAGTGGTTAGATGGATATGTACTACTATAGCACTCTTCTATTGGTGAAAGATTAAATTATAGTTGTATTATTTTTATGGAGCACAAAGGATATAAAAACTATGAGAATTACACTTGAAAGAAAAAATAAAGAGGGCAAGGTATCAAACCGTTTCAATATGAAAGACCCACGTTGAAATCCTAGATTTGAAGTCTCCACACTAAATTAAAATCTTGCTTTAAAGTAGAAGCTTTAAAAAAATGAATGATGGATATATAAAAAAAATTTCTTGAGAAATTCTTCAACCTAAAAAGAACATGGGAATAGAAACTCGGAAAAAGGTGAGGCTTGAACTTAACAGGAGAGCATTATAATTTTTCGGTGAACAGATTCTCAGAACTAAAGATTTCATAAATGTTTTGTTATTGGTCTATAGTTTGAACTCAAATTTAATTATATAATAAAAATATCATATATTAATCAAAATATATGCATATGCTAGGAATTGCACTCCTATATCTAAAAGCGCAGGGGGGGGGGGGGGTTGCTTCAAATACAATTTTGGAACACAATTTGCCAATACATAAATATATATTTTATATAAAGCACAAACTTCAAAACCACAGAACCAAGTAAATTATGTGAAACTCATTACGTATTTTGTTTAAAAATTCATAAAAATGGATGCTGGCCAAACAGTTTAAATTTGTGTACCTGAATCATTTGATTCGCATCTTCAGGAGACTTCTTTTGTCCACGACGAGCACGGGCTTCCATATCTTGTAGCTCTTGATTCAAGGATGCACATTCAACCTGATGGCAGATGATGAAGATTATGTGGACTTACATATCAAGAATGGAAAATAAACCTACATTTTGAAGAACTAAAGATACCTCCAACAATGCCACCTTCTGCTCAAGTTCTGCCACCTTAGCTGTTCTTTCATCTGCTGTTCTCTAAGGGAAGCAATGAACAAAATTAAATCAAGACTGTAGAAATATAAGTCAAATTATCAAATGAATCATCACAAAGTCACTAGAAAGAAGAACACGCATTAGCTACAATGAAGCACACGGACACGAACACGAACACACATACATAAGATAACACTAATCTCTAAAGTTTAAACGTGAAGGGATTAATAGGCATCAATCTACATTATTTTTCTTTTATCATTGTATCTTAAGCTATTTTGTTCAAACTTAAAATGTGTTTCATGTAAGAGTATGTCTAAACGATGGACACACGTGTTCCCCAAGTGTCCAAAGTAAAAATAAATAAATAATAAAGACTGGTTTGGACGAGTGTTTGACATGTGTCGGGGAGTGTCCAACGAGTGTCTCTAGCATACATTACTGCTCTTTATATTTCCACTCTTTGCTAGGCATCAATTTAGGTTTATCTCATTCTGTCTCTCTTTCAATATGGTTAAGTGCTAGAATTGAGAAAACAGCAATAATAAGAACTTCCAAATATCAGTCATACCACAACAGGTAAAAGACCGACCTAAGCCTATTAGGAATTTCAGATAAACATACGCCTTTCAATATTCATATTCAGGCTCATTAAGCTCTTATAATTCTTATATTCCAGCAACTAAAACAAGAACCATGAAGGAGATAATTTGAAAAGATATCAGGCATCTGAACAGATTACCAATTTCAATTACCACAGATGACAAGGAATAATTGCAAGAGAATATGCATATCCTAGATACAGAACAGGATAAACTTCTCGACATTTGACTTTGAGTTGTTATAGACACAGAAAGTTATGCATAGACATCTCAGAGTCCCGATCCATTGATGGTAAGAGCTTAAGGATGAACAAGTTCATAAAGATTGAAATATTCTCAATTGACACATTGATGGAGCAGGCATAATATCACTGTAACACAAGTTTCTAGCAAGATACGAATATGGAAGAGAGTACTGGAAATACAAACATGTTTAATTTATATAAGAAACAATAAAGCGACACTTCAGGCAATGAATCACAAAAATGACAGGTTCCTACAATACCTGAATCCTGGCTAGGGCTGTGGATGACTCAAGAGCTCGATGCTCCAATTCTACTTCCCTTTCCATAGCAGCCTGTTTAATCATATAAATTATATGTGTTACAACAGGACAAAAAAAGAACATAAATTTTAGAAGAAGAATACAGGTATAGAAAATAAATTTTAGAAGAAGAAGAAGAAGAAGAAAAGAAGAAGAATAGAAGTATAGAAAATAAATTTTAGAGATTAACCATCTTTGTAGCATTGTGTGCAGCACGCTCTTCTTCTGCTCTCCGTTCTACAGAAGCCAACTCCTCCCTTACAGCCTGGAAGAACACCCCCCCCCCCCCCCCCCCCAAAAAAAAAAAGTTCTGATCAATATTGAAATTCTACGCTAAAACTAGCTGCAAAGGTATGCTAGGGATCCACAAGGTGAACTTCCATGTGGACAAAAACCAGTCAGCTTACTTGCATCATCCTCGTCTCTGTCAGTTCCCTATTTCTCATTATAGACTCCATGTTAGCCTGATCAAAAGTAATGGTGCAGTGTTACAAAAACACAAGGATGAAGCGTTACAAAAAGTTACAAATATATAATGAATCTAAATCAGAGCCACAACAAGACTGCATATAAATATAAATAAATAAAAAATTAAAAAAGGTGTTTAAATTAAAAGAGAAGATAAACCAAAGAAAGCACTCTATAATATAATTCCCAATAAGTGTCCTTTCTTTGTACCAAAGGAAGCGAAAAAATTAACGCTGTGTTTGGTTGGGGATTTGGGAGGGATTGGAAAAGGAAAGGGAAAATGTATGTAAAACTAGGTGACATATAAGTATATTTTATTCACATTTCACCTACATTTTCCATTTCCCTTTCCAAATCCTTCCTCAAATCCCCCAACCAAACACACCATAAGTGATAAATTAGTATGACCACTTCTAGAGATGGCACTATGTCTTTGAAATTGACCCATTTTCAATGCTCTGAGAAATGTTTCCCACACTTCTTTGCCATGTTCATAATTTGGAAACTAAATTTGCAATTTTAGACACTTCGACGACAATTCTTGGACACCCCCCTTCCCGGAACAGATAACCTCACCCTTGCTAAAGGGATTCACGATCAATTTCTTGGAAATAAAATAGCCTGTCCTGAATGTGCCTTAATTTTATTCTAAAAGTAATTTGAAGCATGCAATGGACACTTCCAGCATAAATTAAATAAATAAAAAAAATGGTTATAAAGGATAATTTAGCTAAGTAGTGGCACTACAGTAGTACTATTATGCATTATATCAGTTGCATTTGTTGACCTTCTTATTCTGTGTCATGCAATAAGCAATATCAAAATATATATTCAATCAAATGTACATAAACAGAAAATATATTAGTTTATTGTGGCGTCCTTTTTCAGTATTTTCCATTTCAATGTGTCCGTATGCATAGTTGAAGCATTTGATATGGTGACAGGTTCTACAGCAAGTTGAAAAGGTTGACATCAATAGTTTCTACACAAAAATCAAAGTTTAGCAGTCTACTCATGCCATTTGTCAAATTTGTAGCTGTCAACAAACTGAGGTGTTCTAATAAAGATAGTAACTTAGAAATATAACTAGTAATTGAAGTCTGCTGGCCTTCACTTTAGTCAAGTTGCAATTGTTGTCACGTTATGGTTCATTACTTCAATTCTTAATTCTGAAAATATTATTTTCTTTTGACAAGTAATTAACTTTACATACAAGCCAAATCCACTAGATTAGATGAAACTGAAAAAAAGTGACTCTAATCATTTAGACAGACCATTTGAACTCTTTTAAACCCTCATGAGCATAACAGTTTAGTAACTTGCAATTGACAATATGATCATATGATACGAAATGTTTTATATCTACATTACAGATAAGTATTGCAGCTTCTCAGTTTGTCAATGAAAAGCCATAATAACAGTTCATATCAGGATTTCTATCCTCTGTAACACAGGACATGATTCCATCACTAAAATATTAGTCCAGGAACACTGTTCTTAAAAGTTGGCTGATAGAGATTTGACTTGGAATCTCTAGGCACACACCCTTCCTCAATCAAGTCGCAAAACATTAAAAATTTCAATGGAACTAAACCAGGCATGGACTGATCCAACTTACACAATTAGATATTGTACTGTGAGATGTATTGTGAAATAACTTGGTGCTAGCCATGATACACGTCTGCATCAGTCATTGGTTATCCAAACTCCAAGCTTCCACACAGTCATTTCCTTTTTACTTTCATTCTTAACCCACACATCTTATAGACATCAGGCAGTCTTTTGCCATTGGCTTCTCATTCTGCTTCACCAAGTCTTATTTTACTTCTCACTCTTCTTATATTGTGCTCTTGCATTGGCCGTCAAATCGATTAAAACCTATTACGTATCAACCATCAAACAAATTGGGCTCTTTCATAGTTCAAATAAGAATACACTAACTTGATCAGTTAAGCTTATTTCACACCATATGCATAAGTCTCAAAATGAATACTAAGTATCCATCTGTTAGTAATATTGAGTTAGTAACTCTCTAGTTGTTTTACAACACATCTTATATATGGTGTCTTTTGTTTACCTCTTGAAAGTTTATAAAATAATGTTTTAGAATTTTATGAGCCCTTTGCTTGTAGATTGATTCAAACCTGATACACAGTGAACAAGTCATCTTGGAAGCCCTTGAGGTGGTGTTTCATAAAACTGAAAACTAAAAACTGAAAATTAAATACTGAAAAATGAATGCTGAACTTTTTTAACTGAAAAATTGTTTAATAAAACTGTCAAGTGCTGAACCAAAACAAATTGTTTGATATGTACAAGATGAAATTTGAATTTTATTATTTTCAAATTTTCCCAACCAATTTTTATATCGTGGTGGTGAGTTGGTCGTGGCGGCCACGGCAGTGGTGCCAATGGCGATGGTGGTGGAGGGGAGGGATAGTGGTTGTGGTGACGGTGGAGGGTGGTGTAGTACAGGTATAGGGTGACGTGGTGCTGTGGTGGTGCTATGGCACGCGGTGACGAGGTGATGATTGGCAGCAGTGGCAATGGTGATGGAGGGTTGTGATAGTGATGGGGGAGAGGTGGTGGTAGTAGCAACGGCAACCGTGTAGTGAAATGTGATGGTGGTGTCTATGGCAAGTGCATGTTGATACTTATGCATAAGTAGTTAAAAATTTAATCATCATTAAGTAAAAATCATGCTAGTTTAAATTTTCTTAAATTTTAGTCTACATTTTAAGAGTAATTTAGACTTTTAAGTGTTCTGAATCATGGTTATCAAACAGACTTAATTGATTTTCACTTGAAACATTTAAATTTAAACACTAAATTGGGTTATCAAACACCAGTACCAGTCAATGTCTCTTACCGTCACTTTAAAACATGAGGCCGATTCATGGATCCATGCACATTCCCGTATTTTCTTAGAATATTAAACAATGAAAGTTTTTATCATCCTAAACTCCAGAACCAATAAAATGGTGTGCAGACAAGTTTGTTTGAGACACCTGCTGAAATTTACAGGCAGGTTACATCAAGAAGTTAACTAGTTTTCTTCTAATCAACAAATTTTAAAGGTGCCCTGGCATCCTCACAGTGAGGAATAAAGATCAAATTACATAAGGTAAACAAAACAAAACAAGTTAAAACTAAAAAGTGCGAAGTACATTAATCCATTATACCAAATATCACTAAAATTAAGCCATCTCTTTTTTACCACGCCTAAATAAAGCCAGCACTTGAAAAAAAAAAAATCTATTTCTGATTAATACATATTCATTTTCTATCTGAAGATGATGCAGAAAAGCAGAATCTATGAGATAAGATTAATTTATGTCTAAGATGATAGTTTGTACCAACAGAAAAATTATGCATTGGTTACACAAAATACAAGGATAAAGAACCTGCAGTGACGCTAGATTTCCATCTGATAAAGCAGCCTGTTTCTTAAGCGCATCCATAGAACTGACAAGTGCCTCAATTTCAGAGTTCTTCGCAGCCAAAGCCTCACCCATGCTGGACTCCACTTTGGTCACTTCACTTTTGGCTGAGGACAAATCTTTCTGTAGCTGCTTTATGCGAACCTCATATGATTTACTGAGCTCTCTCTGTTATGGAGAACGTTAACTACTAAATAGCATTTCCTTAAAGGCAAACCTAATACAAGTGGAACTTTCAATTTCATTTAGGTCTCAAATTAAGAAAGGGGCATTGAATTTCACCTCTGCAGTGAGAAGCTCCTCCAATTGTGCATTTTCAGATTTGTATTCTTGAAGGCGTGACTGAAGTCCAGCACAAACCTAAAAATCATAAAGATAAACACTAACAGAGCATCCAAAGGCAGAAAACTGAAGTGTAAAAAAACTTACATTGCTTAAGTTGCAAAGAAATTTATTCCAAAATTATTCAGTGAAGGTAAGAAAGTAGTACTGGGAAGAAGATACAAAAAGAAAGCCAAAACTTGAATCTCACTGCAGTTCACAGATGGAAGGGTAGTATGCACATACTCGAGCATAAGTGTAACTTGTCAGCATTGCCATTCTAGCAATGGGGTTAGCTTTTTATAAACATATATGTATGTAGACACATGTATATATGAGAAAACCACGAATAGACTGAAATGATGTATGTAGTTTCAACCAAGACAGCAGAGAATGTTGCAAGGACTTCCAAAAAGTACAGAGCTCATGCCATAGGCACATCAAGCCTGATACCTAACAGATTCCACCAGAAACACTTTATGTGGATAAGTTACAATGCCTGAAAATAAATGCCAAAGCACAATTAAGCTTAATGTATTTAATGCAATTCAATGAAGGAACTACCGTCACATAAGCTATAGATAAATTTAGTTGTCAAACCTGTGGTAGATTCTGTCACACATACAACAATGCAACAGAGAATAAAACATATATTAACCTAATTTGACAAGGAAGTCAACAACTTTACAGGAATCTTTATTGGTCAGCTGGAAAAGTGGAGTCATACCAGTATTTTGGGAAGCATCCCCATTAGGCGCTTTCTAATTAATTGACCTCATCAAAATAAATAAATAAAATTTGTGGATCCATAACAGATTCACAAAGTCATTTAATAAATCGACTATGAAATGTCACAATGTTAGGGCTATCCTGATGACAACTTCCTAAGCTGGGAGCAAGGCCTCCTAGCTCAGGATCACCAGAGGATTTGTAACTTGGTTGCTACAGTTAAATAGTCTGTCGAGGTGCCTCTCCTTTCCCTCCCTTGAGGGGACCTGCAGCTTGGCCAATTAGAAAGAAAGAAAACCAAGGCACCACAACTTAGACGGTGTATCATCCTATCTTATGCATCTCTCTTGATACAGCCCCCAAGGAATAACATACCTACCCCCAAACCGCCAGCCAACAGAAATAACTATCAGCAGAATCACTATGTCATTAGTGAAGTTCAGCATCTAAATGGAGGAAAAGACACTGGAGGCGGACGCTATGTAAGGTATATTCCTATTTTTAACTACACTTTCATTTTAATGTGTCAACTGTCAAAGCACTGCAATATTCCCTTTTCCTAATAGCTATAGAAAGCCATGCTTAGAGCCCTTTGCCCCTTTTTGTCTATGGACTGGGGACCGGCTCCTGTCTCTTCTGACTCTGGGGTTCGGTATTTCCTCGGTTTCATAGAGGATCACACTATAATTAGATGAAATGAAGTGTTGATAGTAATTGACCCCAATAGTAATAACATAGGACTGGTAAGGATTGATTCTTACCCGAGCTAACCTTGCCTCTTTTGATTGACCAGTGGAAATTGCAGTTTTAAGCAGCCCTTGAGCCTGCAACAAAACTAAAGTTAATATTCAATAAAAACCCCACATGGCAAACATTTCAGAAGATTTAAAGCTCATGAAATAACAAAGTTAGCATATATGTTTTTCCCTGTAATACATATTTTACCTCATCAAGTGCGTCTTGTACTTTTATGGGAGAAGAATCAGCTTTCTGCTCTTGTTGTTTCTTTTGATTGGAATGAGGTTCAACCTTGAGATCAGCATCTTTCAGTTGCATATGAACTTTACTAGGTGCATCCACACTAATAGATTGAGACACCTCTTCATCAATTTTTGTAGGGGTACCTGCATCTCCAACCCTAATATTTGAACTAGCATCAACTGGAGGATCTTCATGGACGATCTCAACACCTTTGACAGCGATTGGTGAGGAGGAAACCCCCTCATAAACATCAGAAGAATCCTTGTTGGTAAGCTCGTCATTTGAAATCAAAACATTTGCTTCTACATGGGGAACAGCAGCTGGCGCTTCCTCATGAACAGTGTCATGTTTCGCCTCTTCATTCAAGATTGACTCAGATAAAAGAGAGCCTGATATGGAGCCATCTTTCTCAACATTGTGTTGCTCCTCATTACTCTTTTGGGCATTAGAATTACTAGGACTAGTTCCATCATTTTCAATTGAGAAAACAGCCCTATCTTTATCAGGCGCCACATCTGATTGTAATGTTTCTGAACTGTTTTGCTCAATTGAGGTATCAATTGTGTTAGCGGTTTCATTTGAGGAGGGTCTCTTTTGTGCCTACAAATGACCTAATTGTTATACAAGCCATACAATTCAAATTGTTTGGGACATGAATATATCAAAATACTACCCTAAGGCTAGAAGAACAACTGAAAATACCTTGGCTTTGGCCTTGGGCTTTAACCTTGTCCTCTTTGTTTGAGATCCTTGTCCATTAGAAGCTTAGTGGTTGAAAAAGGAAAAGCAGACAACAAAAAAGCACATATCAACTATATGCACCAGCTATTTTCATTCAAAATAAGTGAAGTCTTTTCATAGTTGATATTGCACATCATGTTAATTTCTATATCAGTCATATGCATACAAAAGACATTAAGGTGAAATTATTGGAGTTTGTACCAGAATACCAAGCCTATGACATCTTTGTCCACAAAAACTAAATAAATTGGTGAAAAAAACATGATGGTGGAAGTCAGTTCAGTAGCCTGACACTGTTTATTAGAGGAACATTATAATAGATATAAATGATTCATTGAAAGAATCTGAGATCTATACCTGGCAATAGAGAATTTATCTGCTCATCTGGATTATCGCCGACAGCAAGCTTTGCCCTTCGATCTACAACTTCAAAAATCTGATACAACATAATTATGAACTTTTCAATTCTTGGAGTTCATAATATGGTATAACGCAAAATAATCAAATTTTATTCATTACAAGAAGCAATGTTGATTCATAGAAAGGCGTAAGACCACATTAAAAACAACACGATGTAAGAATGCAAGTCAAATATGTAAATATCCAAGACGCGTGGATACGG
This sequence comes from Camellia japonica, assembly GCA_030407325.1. Lineage (NCBI taxonomy): Eukaryota > Viridiplantae > Streptophyta > Magnoliopsida > Ericales > Theaceae > Camellia > Camellia japonica. The sequence continues at coordinate 54,173,667 of JAPPVO010000019.1, forward strand.
ACACGGACACGTGACATGACACGGACACGCCGACACGCTAATTTTCAAAAAATACAGGACACAACATATGGGGGACACGCGTGAAATATATAATTTTATATATTTATTATATGTTATATATATGAATATATCATTCAAAGATAATAAAAAATGTAATATGACACTAATCCTTATAAATTTATATGGTTTTTGTTTTATTATTATATCCTAAGTTGTTTTGTTTAAAATTATAATTAGTTTTACATGTGTCTAATCAATAGACACGTGTGTTTAAGAGATATACACGTGTATTCTCCAAGTGTCCAAAGAGTATCTGGTCTTTAAAAAATAGGATACGTTTTGAAGAGTGTCGAACACGTGTCCGGAAAGTGTTCAAAGAATGTTGTCCGACACGGACACGACACGGTTATGTTACCTTCTTAAAAGTGTCCGGCTTCTTAGGTAAATATAATATAAAAAACTACTATAACTTATCAAAATACCCGTCAACAAATTACAAAACCTAAAGAAACTTACCACCTCACAGAGCTAATGGAAGTTCCAGCCTATAAACCATATTGCAAACAGAATGCTACACAAATGAAAGGCCAATGATGGTATAAAAAGCTTCTTCTATTCAATGGAAAATTCTAAGAAAGCATTACCAATAAAGAATTGGTGAAAAAATTCAAAACATTAATCAACCAAAATTCGCCTACACATTCCATGATTTGAAGAAGATGGGAGGAATCTCGCAAGTTTTTCTCAATTATCTTAATTAAAATGGATGTAGAAGATCTATCAGCCATGTAGATAGAAAAATAAAGTTAATACACGTCATTAATAGAGAAATCCCTGTAAATCAAACTTTTTAATGCTCTTTTCAGGATAACCAGTTACCACAAAAAAAAAGTACCTTAATCATCTATGATCTAGGTTGACAGTCCAAGAGTATCTTCTGAATCACCCTCTACGCAGTGGTCTTAGCAAACATTAAAAAATAGCTAGTTAATCAAATCTTATAAACCTGCCCTAACAAGCACCATCCTCTCAAACCTTAAATTAAGTGAAACTCATAGTCTACAACTCTACCCTTATCATGCTCTATTCACCCTTTATCATCAAAATCTTACGATTTGCAATTCGATTCACGATTCATGCATAAATCGGTACGAATTTATGAGTGAATCTATTTTGAAATAGAATTTATAGTGAATTACATGATTCACGATTCGATATTGATTCACGATTCGATTTAACTTTTTATGATTCATGCAAATTTTGAAACTATTGCGTTTGACATATTTTGACTCCTTTTATATTTGTTAATGAAAATGACATTTTACAACTTCTAAAAGTCTTAACCTCTTCTAGTTATTTTTTTCCCTTAAAAAAGTCATAATACATCTTCAAAAGAAATTTAAGGTTCAAGTAACAAGCACTCATGAATTATCTATTGTTATTTTAGTGAAATAAATATGGTTTAATATTACATAGGTGAAGTTAGTCAGACCCACTTGTTCCACAAATTTTTTTAAAACTTTTTTTAAATAGTAAGCATACATACCTTTTAAAGTGCTTTATGTCTTAAAATAAAGGATTCTATTCTATTTAATTCTTTCTTCTTATTATACACTAGATAAGGTTTCTAGGTCCACTTTTTTAATGTCAAGTGAGATTGTGTTATATTTTTTAACAATTTTATGGTCAGTGGGATTTAAACGTATATCTCTTACTATAAAGGCGATGTTCTCCCAATTAGACAATGCGATCATGTCCTTATATAAGAACTATTTTATAACAAAACAAATCCATTTTTTTTTTTTTGTATATATGATTGTTTAACATTAATTTTTATAATTTGTATTGAATCTTAACAATTGTCGATTTGATTCGATTCATGATTTACAAAATTAAGATTTCAATTCATGATACGCTTCTCAATTTGACAATTATGATTTCACCTACTAGAACCAAGGTTGGCCCTGAGTTTTACAGCGCTCTAAGTGAACTTCCAAGATGGAGCTGTTTTATATATTTACTAAAAAAAGGTTTGAGGGCAAAATGGTAAGCTAAGTAGCCACAATTTTTTTTTGTTTTCTAGTACCCACATAAAGTTTACTTGCATATATAATCACTAAAATTATAGACTAGAATTTACTTAAATTAAACATGAAGAAATCATTACAAGAATTAAAAAAGTAAAAAATTGGTTTTGTTGCTTTATAGTTTAGACAAACCCATTTACAAAAAAAATTAAATAAAATACCAAACAAATTCTAAAGTATAATAACAAATAAAAATTGGACCAACTGCAGCCAAGTATCACTTAAACATTACTTTTTGCATATTTTTAGTTGCAAAATTACTAATTAAGCTTGCATAATCTAATTAGATTAGGCCTATTTTTGACCTACTACCTTAAATTATGTAGAAGCCTTACTTTTATATAGAGTTTGAGTCCCATGGCAGCCTTGATGGTCTGCTCTCAGGGCCGGCATTGACTAGAACAAACAATCTTGCAGGTAAAATGGCACATGTTAATCATAAACAAGGTTAGTAAGCATTTCTTCACCCAAAATTAATCACCAAGTAAAATCAATATGCCAGACTTTCGCCATGTGTCCGACAAACCAAATGTATTTCTCCTCCTCCTCCTCTTCCTCCTCCATGTTTGTGTAGTAGTAACCACTATTTTCCCAGCTCATCACTATTCCAGCCATGAAGCTCCATACCAAAGTAATTCTTATTTTAAAGGTTTCATTTCTCACCAAAAGTGGTAAGATTTTGTGAGAAATAAGCTGATTGATTGTGTATGTGTCACCCATATCTCTATATCACATTCTTTGCTTCCGGAGTCATCCAAACATAAAAGTGAAAAAACACAATCTTTTCTTTTCTTTTCTTTTCTCACCTAGATGAGAGACCACAATCATTTCTTTTATCTTAACCCACGATCCAAATGGAGCCTTAGTCCAATCTAAAAATATACTGGGAAAATATTGTTGATATTTTTCCAATAGTTCCGCAAAAAAGTTCCCTAACTAATATAATGATCAGCCACCTAGGAACTAAGTTATTTACCTAAACACGAAATCGCTGAAGTGAACACACGGTGCATATTAGGAGAAATTACAAATGCAGCTAGATCCAGAACACCCAACCAAAATTAACAAGATAATAATATGAAGCTCCATACAAAAATGGATCCATGAAGATACACGTTACCTATATCCCATCAAAATCAAAATTAAATAAATTCAATAAAAAAATGCCAAAATCTGCATACATACACAAGTATGAGGCCCATTCCACCTACGATCAGACTCTATATATATCAAACACACAAATGCACCATAACCATATGCATATATATATATATATATAGATAGATATAGAGAGAAAGAGAGAGAGGGAGGATACCTTCGGCGGCTTTGAGCCACGCAGCCATGGAAAGAAAGAATTCGAAACCGAAACAGTGGTGACCTAGAGATCTATTGAGGTGAAAACAAACGGAGCGAACATGGAACGGGGTTTCGAATAGAGAATCGACTGTGCTTAGAGCTTGATTGATTGATTGATTAGGGGGGTGATATGAAGAGATCAAGAGATTTTGGGGGTTTGTTGGAATCCAAAAACCGCTGGGGCGATTGCTTGATTTGGGGTTAGAGTCACCACCTGACACACAACATGAATTTTTTTGGTGTTTCAATCGGGGTGAGTCGTCAGTTGGAAGCTTTGTTCGTGTATGTTACAATTCAACCCAAATCTAAGAAATAATATTTCAAAAACAAAAAAGTTGTTACAAAATAATATAGGATTAATTACTCTTAACTAAATATAATATAATAGAATCAATTACAGTTTGCTTTTTTTATATTAGTCATTTTTTATTTTAATTGTTAATTTTTTTTTCTCAATTTATTCTAAAAATTAATGATATATTGATAGCCACGTTGCGTAAAAATATTTTGAAAAAATTATTAAAAAAAACTCCTAGAATTTTATCTTTGTAACAAACAAATCCTAATTTTTAATTTATCAATTTAAATCTTAAAATTTTGACTTATTTTCAATTAAAACCATTTGCCTGTTTTCATTAAGTAAAGTCATAAATAAAAAAGAGAAAAAAAAGAAGAATTTTAGTCATTAACTCAATAAAAAATGATATTTTAGACATTTTATTATATTAACATTGAGTTTAATAATTAAAATATTATTTTTTATCGGTTTTACTTGACAAAAATAGGCTAATGGTTTAAATTGAAAATAAATATAAAAAAAACTAAGATTTAAACTAACAAATTGAAAGCTCGGAGTTTATTTTGTTAGAATACTCCAACTCTATGATTTATTTTGTGATTGTCTCAAATATTTTATTATATATAATTCACACTGATACAAATTCAAATCTTAATATAATAATTTTTTTTGTGTTATATAATAGTTAACGTAGCATTTTTTATTTAATTTTAAACATAAGTTAGTTTTAAAAGTAAATTAATAAAAACTTAAAATATAAAATGCCAAATTGAGAAATAATATAAATTTTAAGGGTTAAAAGTGAAAAAATAAGCAAATGAACAAATGTCATTTATCCAAAAAGAAATTGATGCTGAGTTGGGCTTCAAAATTGGGCTTACAAGGCCTTACCAGCTATTGTCCATGGTTTGGGCCCAGATACTTTGATCTCATTGGGTTTCTATTCTACCCATTGCTATATGAGCAATTGGGCTTATCGGGCCTTACCAGATATTGCCCAAGGTTTGAGCCCAGAGATTTTGATCTCATTGAGCTTTCTATTCTGTCCGTGCTATATGAAGACTTCAGAAACCAACCAGACTGAAAAAATAAAAAAAATAAAAAAATAAAAAAAAAGTGTTTCTGCATTTGGCTACATAACATCTGAACAACTTTAAAGTAATAGAACTGGACCAAAAAAAAAAAAACTTTAAAGTAATAGAAGCATGTTTAAGCACTTATTTATTTTGTCTAAGGCTAGATCTTTTGTTCGTATCGTTTCTGTTGTCTTATTTTGAGTCACTTTTTTATCATACGAAAGATTTCTTTAACTTAATTGTGCAGTGAAAAGGAATCTTAAAACAGAAAATATGAGAGATTTGAATAGAAGATTCTTACATTTTGTTTAGCATGTCCTATTAGTACAATTAGAGATGTAAGTGTGATGTTAGATGCCAACTCGTTGATCATTTTCAATATCAAGATGTGGGAGCCAGAAAATTATAGGTATTAGCTTATTGGACCCAACCTAAACAAAGCTACAAAGGTCCAGTCCAAATAAATATCACACCCCCCATCTATATAAAGGGGGGCATCCCAAGTGAAAGGTTGTTCTCATCTCTCTCCACACAACACACACCCCTTCAAATGCATATACTATTTCTTCCTTGATACAGGGACTGACTTCATCATCGGAGAGTCCTCGGCCGGCAACCCCGGTTGGGTGGCACCGCTATGTTCATCATTGCAGATCTACAGGGGTGAAGCTCTTCTCTTCGTTGGATCTCCACAACATCCATGTGAGAGGATATTTCATGGTCTCACATTGGCGCCGTCTGTGGAACGACTAAATGAGATCAACGAAGAACACAACAAATATACTGCTGTAAGTAAACATATACTGGTTGCTTTGAGGTCAGTGCACTTTCCACAAAAGCAAAAATCAATCCCAAGTAATACGGCCCACAACTGGGTTTTTGGCTTCTTTCATTTTGATTATGTTTTTTGCTAAAGTTCAGGTATACATATATATATATACACATCTATGTATGTATCTATTTAAGCTCACAGATTTGATCAGAGCATTGTTGAATATTAATATTGCTTAGAAAGGTTGTCAAAACAAGATGAAGTTAGTAGCTATTTTCTCTCTCTAGAAATGGGTTTCACACCTTTATTGGTGCAAACATCTTTTCGGCAATTCAATAAAGTTATTCGGCTAAATTCATACGTGGGTCTGTCCATTTATTTATTTATTCTTTGTCTCTCAAAACCTTAGCTTAAAGTTGATGCTTGACATGTATGCACGTATATCCATGCTAGAACTTTGTGTAGAATCCAAGGCTGGGTCTCTTATTTTCATTTTGATTCAACTCGATTCACAATATGCATATCTACGTACATATAATATTATATAACTGTGATGCCAGTTGTGGTGGGTTGATTTTTTGAATATCATTTTTGTGTAGCTAAAACCAACAAGAACAAAAACAAAGCAGAGCATTTTCACTCACTCTCTCTAAAAGTGGGTTTTAGCTCTTTCGGCATCACTAGTAGGGTTTCTCGGCCAAAATCATGCATGATCTATTAATCACTAAGTGGGTCTTCACTTTTTCTCTCTCTCTACTAAATTGACATAAATAAAGCCATGAGTTATATATCCTGTAATTTAACATTTTTTACTTCTTAATTTATGAGAATATGAAGCAATCTATACGGCTTTTGTTGCCCAAATAATTTTTGGTGTTATATAAAGGAGGTTTGAAAGCTCCATCATCGACCTCATCCACAGACTGTTTGGCACTGCGCCTTAATTTAATGTTCAGCACTAATTATTCGGCACTTCATAGTAAATTTAACTATTCCGCATTTCATAGTAAAATTAACGTTCAGCACTTCATAGTTGGAAATATAATGTTGGGCACTTCATTATTCGGCACTTAATATGATGTTCGGCACTGCGCCTTAATATAGCACCAGCATCTCAGCTTCATTGCTCAGCGGTTTAGTTCGGCATCAAAATTAACCATCTTGGCCAAGCCAAGCTATTACTCGGCAACCTACCGCTGAAAATCGGCAATCCGACAAGGCTATTCGGTAGCTCTTCCATCCTTCTCGGCATCACTATGCTCACCCAAGCTACCCCCGACGCTCACCCAAAAGATTCTTAACCGACAAACATTATTCCGCATTACTCGGCAGCCCATACGTCACAACATTGGCACTTCTCGGCCACTTAAGCAGTTTGGGAACCCGCCTTACTCGACATTGCCATTGGCCTATCAACTCAAACAAGGAAGATACAAGGGCTCAAAGTCAAGAGTTTGAATCTACAAAATCTGCATTTTCATGACCTGTTCGGCTTCGCACCATTTGGGCCATTATCATTCATCAATATTATTCGGCAGTGCACCAAACTTTATTCGGCAACGTTGCTTGTCAAATTCCGTAAATTCGGCAAATCATTTAGCTCCAAAATCTCGGCACTACTATCTCGGCATGAAACTAGCATCTCAGCTTGCCGAAATCCACATCTAACAATACCAGAGGATTCGCGTCGACTTAAGGAGCCCGAAGCCACTAACCAGAGGAGCAAAAAATTGACCGACACTTGCCGATAATTGCGCAACAATCCATAGTTTGAAAAACTGCAATTTTCAGCGTTCTTAAAACCCAATTTCGACCATACCAGTGTCAAGTACACATTGAGACGAGTCCAACGCAAAAAACGGCGTCAAAATCGGACTTAAAACGAAGGAGATACAAGGCCTCAAAGTCACGAACTCAAAGCTTGAACTCTGCCTTTCACGACATGCAGCATGGAGGTGATGAAATAAGAATTTATCGTGCGCTTCTCGGCACAATGTGCTCCGTTACATCTCATCGCATTCCAGTCAATCGGATGGTCCACTAATTTCGAGGACGCCTACCCTCTAGTTTTTTGCTGTGTAGAATCCATTTTTGAGGTCCAATTTTATGAATTTCGAGTTTTAGCTTGGGATCAATCAACTGGCAAATCGGGGACGTTAAATGACAGTTCAACGGTCAAAACATGTCCGAATAGCATGCAATTTTGATAGCAGGCTCCAGGAGCTGAGCCATAATTATCCATCTTCACCGATCATTCATACCATTTACTGTTGGGGCAAGACCCACAACTTGAATTTCTTTTATTCAGTCACAATGTTTTTGCAATATATCTCCTTAAAAGGTGCTGACTTTTAGAGTATATATGAACATCAAAAATTTATTCGGCACCAAGATCCATTCGGCACCAAGCTGCACATCCATTCAACTAGAGAAATGCCGATTACTTGGCCCAAGTTTTCCGCAGTAGAGTAATATTATTCGGCAAATCATACCTTTATTCGGCAAAAACAATCTGCATTGATTATTCGGCAACTTACTCGGCATATTAGCAACTACATTCACATATTATCAACTCAACTTATTCGATATATTATCGCTGCCATCCACAGATCATCCGGCGCGTTATCAAGAGCGAATTAATATATACTTTGCATTATCTAGCTTGGACAACTTGTTCGGCACTACGATTCGACATAAAACTAGCGTCTCGGCTTGCCGAAATCCATATCTGAACATACCGCACGATTCGTATCGGCTCAAAGAATCCAAACCCACCAACCCGAGGAGTCCCGAAGTAACCAAAGTTTGCCGAAAATTGCGACACGGCTCACACTTTCTGACAACTGAAATTTCCAAAGCTGTCAAACCCAAGTTTTGCCTATACCAACGTGAAGTACACATTGAGACGAATCCAACGCAACAAACCGCGTCAAAATCGGAGCTCAAACGAAGCCGTACGGACCACTCAAAGTTTGCCCAGAAAATGAATCCTTTCGCTGGAGAAGATGATCCAGCAAGATATAAAAGAAATGATCATGTGCTTCGCGGTAGCATTACACCTTGTTAATTTGAGCCGTTAGATCCATTTTGGCTATAATTACGCCATCAGGAGTCTGATCACAGCGATCCAATAGTCCTTTCCAGCTATCTGACGCATTCTGGGTCCATCCGTACAGTCAGAATTTTCAAATTCTGCTCAAAATAAATATGAATATATATATTAAATAAATAAATAAATAAAAATACAAATAAATTACAGATTTGATTCCACTATCACGAGCACCTTACTTTGTCTCGGCTTCATTCTGATATCGCCACGGCACCGAACAGGGGCACGGAATCCGTTTCAATTCATTATCGGCTTACTCGGCAATTTTGCCCAAGTCAATTTTATTCCTTCCGAATAACAAATCTTATTCAAAAGCAATGGGGTAAATATACGTTGGACAAGAAGCTCAACTCCACTAAATTGGCAACCACTACCGACCAAGTTCTTAGCAAACCTAACCTCGAAGGAATGCCGACACGCCGCTGACCAAACGATTGGCACAATCGCCGACCCAAGTGTAAACAGACACCGATGTGTTGACACTAGTTACTCGGCAGTGCATCAACTTTACTCGGCAAGATTATTCGACCATTATTAAATTCAACATCATGCATGATCATTATTCGGCCGTGCATCAACTCTATTCGGCTAAGCAACATTATTTGTCAACTTTATGCATCGTCAAACTTTATGCAGCAACATTGGCCACAGTATTCAGCAACTTTATTCACCTAACAACATTATTTGGTAAAACATTTGCCCACTAGGACATCAGTCAATTTTCTGCTTTCCAATTGGGGCACATCAGCCGATCATCATCTCGGCACCTTTGATATGCATGAATACTCGGCCAACTTGGTACAAACATTACAAGGACGATTACTTGAGTTACAAACTTTCGCTCCTTTTCACACAGCTTCAAGCAAGCGCCCGTTTTGAGGCAATACATTACACACTTGGCAGACAGCGGTTTCCATATTTTTGCGCGCCGTCATTTTACCAAAGCCGAATCTTCCCAGCAACATAGGGCAATGGGAATCTACATTCCTTCCGACTAACACCTGGCATTCGAAAGCAATGGGGCAAGTCTACCTTGGCCTAAACGCAAACCGAGCAACTCGGCAATTAAATAGTTGGCCCAATATCTACTTGGCAATTCCATATAAGCGGAGCAATATTATTGGTGATTAACACGTCCACCTTATTCGGTACAGGATACATTATTCAAAGTCCTTGCCACTTTGGCACTTAGTTGCCACTCAAAATCAGCAAAAATCTCCGAGTACAGCGCAATCTTCGCACTCGGCACAGAGCGCCGTTAGCAAAGGCCTACACCCTTGCCCGGGGTTATAATACCACAGGCCTACACCCTTGCCCAGGGTTATAATACCACAGGTCTACACCCTCACCCGGGGGTAATAATACCGTGGTCCAATTTTTGACTGATATATCTACCTTATTTAATCTATCTTATTTGGTTCAAGTAATCATTTCTGTGTTCGGCCTATAGAAATATTTCTAGCTCGGCATAAAAGTCCATATTTGGAAGCAATCTTTGCACTTGACAAAATACTGCACCTATGCTCGGGGGTTATAATACCGTGGCCTGCACCCATGCCCGGGGGTTATAATACCGTGGCCTACGCCCATGCCTGGGGGTTAGAATACTACGGCCTACGCCCATGCCCGGGGGTTAGAATACTGCGGCCTACGCCCATGCCCGGGGTTAGAATACCGCGGCCTATTGTTATGATTTATTTGTATTCCTTTCTGGGTTTTAGCTCAACCCCCTCATCTTATGATCAACATATATACATTTTTACATACATTCAAGACATACGTACATTTATACATACATTCAAGCATACGTACAGTCATTCATTCATATATTTTATTCATTTATCCAAAGTGTTCTTTATGAAAAAACCTAACAGCTATTTAAACAGCGTAACTTGGCAAGAAAAAACTCTCATTCCTTCTACCGCAGACAATGAAAGTTTTGGGGCAATTGTGGGAGCCAGAAAATTATAGGTATTAGCTTATTGGACCCAACCCAAACAAAGCCTACAAAGGTCCAGCCCAAATAAATATCACACCCCCCATCTATATAAAGGGGGCATCCCAAGTGAAAGGTATGTTCTCATCTCTCTCCACACAACACACACCCCTTCAAATGCATATACTATTTCTTCCTTGATACAGGGACTGACTTCATCATCGGAGAGTCCCCGGCCGGCAACCCCGGTTGGGTGGCACCGACTATGTTCATCATTGCAGATCTACAGGGGTGAAGCTCTTCTCTTCGTTGGATCTCCACAACATCCATGTGAGAGGATATTTCATGGTCTCACACAAGAGATTGTATTTTTGTGTTTTTAAACTTAAAAAAAGAAAAAATATTGGTGGATCTGTATGATGGGTTGTTTAATTCTTTCCAAATAACTTAAACTACATCAAACTAACCTACTAAACTCAATTCAATTTCTCCAATTTCAAAAAATTAAACCTTCATTTGTAACTATTTTTTCTTCTTCTTTTTTCTTTGTTTGTTTGCTAGATTGAATCTAAAGTAGTAAACAAATAAAATTAGATTAACCTGGAAAAAAAAACAAAACAAAACAAAACAAAACAAAATTGTTCCCATTATTCTAATTTTACAGTTTTTCGTTTAACTCAATTGGGTCACATGAAAAATCCCACAAAAAAATTGTGGTTACACAATAATTATATATCTATTTTTTTTCCCTTTCAATTTGTCGCCAACCAATATTCCAAATTGAATTAAGTACTGAAAGGTACAATTGTGGAACCAAGGAGTCCGGATCCCGTCCTTGCAACTCCTCCTTGCAACGGCTAAGATCAGCCGTTGCACACCCAACGACCATAAAAATAAATAAATAAATAAATAAATTGAAATTTCACTTTCCCGCCCAAAACAAAACACAACCTATACACATACACACAGATTTTTGTTTGGAATCAGAAGCACAAAAACACACTTATTCCTTCTTCTCCGTCGAATCCACCCTCACCAGCGACCCAGTCTCGACGCCATTGCAAGGACCGACGACGGTGAAACACTCTCGATGCCGTCACGCTGTGTCTCTGTAATTGAACTGCATTTTGGCAAACCAGAGCCGTCACGCTCTTCTCCTCTACCTCACCAGCAGACCCTCGTTACAGCGACCCACTTCTCAAACCGAATCCATTGCTTTGCCCTCATTCTGTCTTTCCTCACTTCGCAAACCAGATGTTAGTCTTCATTGTCTCTGTCTCTGAACTGCATTTTGTTTGTTCGTTTGGAATTTTTTTGTGACTATAATAACAATTATCTTGCAATCTGTAATAATTGTTAATTCAAAAGTCATTGGAATTATAGTTACAGACTTTAATTCAAAACTGACTTTTGTTTGACTGTAATAAAATTGTTCTTTGAAATTTTTTTGTGACTGTAATAACAATCGTTCTTTCAATGTTAGCAAACTTTGTGCTAGAGCATGTGAGTAAACTGTAATAACAGTAGTTTGTTTTTAATAACTGCAATAACAGTAGCATGTGAGCAAACTGCAAACTTTGTGCCAGAGCATGTTTTTTCTTTAAGAACACCATATCTATTTTGTTGGGTATTTCTAGTTTCTCTTGTTGAAAAAATTGGAAACCTCTATCCTCAGAGCATGTTTCACAGATCATGAATGACAATTGTTGTGACCAATTGAGCTATTAGTTTGACATTCATTTCAACTTTTAGGTATATGCTATATTCTAGAATTGGCCACTAATCTACTTTCAACTTGATGTAGACAAAATTCATTGATAATTATGGAATGAGTATGTTAGATTATCTTATTAATTATGCTAACACACACTTTCATGTGCATCCATAATTGAATTATGCCAATGCATTAGTCTGCATATTAAAGATATTTAATGCAAATGATTTCAGAAATTGAAAAGATAATTTTTAGACTTGCCAAACCCTGTGTATTTATTATTAAAGATATTTAGTTCTCATTTCTTGTTTCTTTATCCAAGTGTGACAGTGAGTTCTTTGATCATAGTGCAGATATTGTGTTTTTTTATGTAGCTAAGATTTTATTTATATGGGTTTTCAGTTGCATTTTCATATGGATATGGAACCTGAGAATAATTGTGCTTGGAAGCCAAAACAGGGAATGACATTCGATTCTGAACAATGTGTGTCCATGTTTGTATTGCTGAAACTGTGTTGTAACTGTATTGGTGTCCATGTTTGTATTGGTTCTGGTATGCTGGTTCTGGTTCTATTGTTCTGCTGATCACTCATCTGTTCTGCTGGTGGTATGCTGGTTCTGCTGTTATTTGGTTCTGGTATGCTGGATCTGCTGCTAGAACCATAACATGTTGCTAATGATAGAACCATAACATTTGGTTCTGGTATGCTGGATCGGGTATGGTAATGATAGAACCATACATGTTGGTTCTGGTATGGTGCCAATGTTGGTTCTGGTTCTGGTATGCTAATGATAGAACCATACATGTTGGTATCAATGTTGGATCTGCTAGATCTGCTGCCATACTCATAGAACCAAAATGTGATGCTGCCATACTCAGAATGTGATGCTGGTTCTGGTCTGGATTTGCTGTTAAACCAAAATGTGCCATACTGATAAATGGTTATGTTAGAGCTTCATGCTGCTGCCATACTCAGAACCATAACATGCTAACAGATAAGTTTTAAGTAATAAATGGTTCTGCTAGAGCTTCATGAGCTGTTGTCTTGTGTTGTCACTCATTGAAGTTTTAAGTAATAATGATGCTAATGATGATAAACTTAAGTAAGTCATGCTACTGCCATACTCAGAACCATAAGTAACAATAAGAATGATAAACCTGTTAACAACATGTTTCCCAAAATTCATTCCATAATAGATAACAGATTGAAGTTTCCTAAAATTCATTCCATCATTCATTCCATAACAGGTAACAAGTTGAATGTTTCCCACAAAACATTCCATCATTCATTCCATAACAGATAACAAGTTGAGGCCACAAGTTAACAGATAACAAGTTCAACATTAAAATTCATTCCATAAACATAAGCTACATCATGAAGTACATAAAACCCAAAATGGTACAAACTTCCATTCAGTTTCCCAAAATACAATACAGTACAAAAGTTACATCATAAAGTACAAAATGATAGAAAATACAATGAAATACACTATCGCTTTGATATTATTTTCCATCCTTTGAAGCCTTCAACCATAGTCATTTTCCATATAATCAAGCCTCGTCCTTACATCATTAAAGTCTTCTACTGTTATAGCATCACAAGCTGTACTGTTGGAACGGATTCTGGACATAACGTCTTCATTATCTTCATCCACGAACTTGAAGTAATTGCAATGGGGAGTGGGAGGGTTACTCTGCAATGCATGACAATCAGTTAGTCGAATAAGACAAATACTAATGTGACTACTAAAGGAATAAATTTTCAAATACATACTTACATATTTTGATGGGCAAACAAAGAACAAACGCCCTTGATTTCCATTCTCATCGGTTCTTACAATATTTATGGCAGCGATTCTTTCACAACTGCACAGCCTCGATTGTAATCTTATGTTGCTATTGTTAGAAGAATAAGCCATTTTTTAAATCTGCATACATGAAATTTTTTTTAAATGGCAGTTCCATAGAAGAAAGGGACAGAGTGTGAAGGTTATTTGAATTTGAGCCAAACTGAAAACATCTTCACTGAAATGGAACAATGTGGAACAACTAGTGTAACATTTTCAATTTCAAAGTGAATGACTGGATTTGCTAGATTAATGTCAGCACTGAAAACATCTTCAATTTGAGCCAAACTGAAAACATTCTCATTGGGTAAAATGTCAGGACTGCTAGATTAATTGGAACAACGTGGAACAACTACAATGTGGAACAATGTCAGGACTTGGTAGGTTGTCAAGGATCGACTTAACTCATTGTTTCTTAACTCACTTTCATTGAAGCCAATGCAACACCTAGTTCTTAACTCACTTTCATTTGATTTGTAACTTATACCTTATTAAAGCATTACTGAGTTGTGCAAATTCTGCAATTCCCAATCATTGATTGCTCGCACTTGGCCCAAACCTTTTTTGTGTGTTTCTAGTTTTTTTTTTTTTTTTTTTTTTTTTTTTGGGTGTGGTGCTAAATGTTTTGTTTAAAACCATGTAGTTAATGGTGGAGTTTGACATTGTTATAGTAACAACCCACAATATACTTCTATGCTGTCCAGAATCTTCGAAGTGCTTTTTGTTTCAAGATCAAGAATTGTAAAATTGCACATTACCTTTAATCATTGATGAAGTCCTATGACGTGTGAATCTAAAATAGATTACCTTTATTTTTAATAGATGGAGATAGCAGTATTCACCTGACAAGGTACCTATTATTAAAATGTTTTGATATGATTGTGCAATATTGGAGACTTTTTAGGGAATGATCTAGGAGGTTGCATCCTATTAAAGGGCATTGCCAAACCACTCATGCCCTAAATATATTTTGAAAGTGTTTGAATTAGATTCACCTTTCTGTATCAACCTTTAATTCATGCTTTGCATTTGATCTGTATAAAGTACACTTTATACAAGCTAAATAGTATAGAGAGCAATTATATAATTTCAAACACAGAACAAACTATTGTCATGGATATTAGTTCAACTATCATTTCAAACAAGAACAAACAATTTCAAACACAAAAACTTAAGTTTAACTATAATTCGTTTTTCAACTATGATTTGAAACTTAGTTCAAACTAGTGTCATGGATATAATTTCACATGAACTCTACAACAATTCTTTACAAAAATCAAGTAGAAAATAAATGAATTTGTCAACTAATTCATCCAAAAACCCACAAAATCACACCCACTCTAAAAGCCTAATTTTTCACTGTTCAAATCCCAATCAAAGCCCTAATTTTTGAAATTTCAAATCTTTTCTCAATCTCAATCACACAACCCTAACTTCTTAATTTCAGAGTTTGGAATACAAACTTGTTCCTCTATGGCCTCAGAACCCACGTTCTCATCAAGAAATTTCTTCGCTCAGCTGATGATGGTCGTCGGTAGAGCTATGGTTCACGAAGCAGAGAATATTAGGGCTGGAGTGGGTCGTCTGGGGGACTGGTCCGGTGAGGGTGGGTTCGGTAGAGGAGGACGGGTGAGTGCGAGGCTGAGGTGAAAGTGAGAGTGATTGTGCTTGAAATGTATAACTATAGCAACGGGCGGAAATGAAGTGAAATTTCAATTTCTTTTTATTTTTATTTTTTTTATGGCCGTGGATGTGTAACGGCTGATCTCAGCCGTTGCAAGGAGGATTACAAGGAGAAGTTGCACGGAGGAGATCCGGACTCGGAACGAAGACTATCACATGAAAACAAGCCTTTTAATCAAAGTATAGGTATGTGCATGAACTTTAAAAAACAAGTATTAGCATATTCATAAACTAGTGTATCACCGGTGCTATGCACATGTTGTGTTTATTAATTATTCGTATATATGCGAATTGTGATTTTTAAATATCTCTTCTTTTTTTCTTTTTTGTACAAAGGAAAGAAATATAACAAATGCAGCATATCTTCAATCAATTATTTTATATTTGCTTTTATTCAAAAATTTAAAATAATGTATGAGCAAAATTTATAACTAAATTAAGGAAAAAATTTATCCCTAACGACATTTTTTTACTTCTATATATAAATACTTAAAAAATAAACGTAAAAAAAATGTAGTCAATATAATATTATACATTAAGTAAAAAAATGTGATTAGCACATTATGCTTACATAAATTTACTATAATTTTAATTTCAAATTTAAAAATATATAAACACACCTGACAATTTAATTGGAGTATAACCAGATAATCGCTATAGAATAGGAAGAAACCCTTTATTTTTCATTATAACAATTATGTAACCAATATATAATTTAATGTCTCTCAATCTTCCGCACGTTCAATTCTCTATCAATATTATACTGAATGTATGAACACAAAAAAGGAAACATTTGAAAAAATAAAGAGATGTGGTTTGAGACTTTTCAATTGCTGAATTCTGTTAATCAATAATTATTAGGTTTCAATGGTCGGGTTTCTAATATTTGTTAGCCATTAAAACTGAGTTATTTGATTTCATCTATATTCACTTGATAATTTGAGAGTAGACACGTGTTAAGTCTTTATGTAAACACTAGCACATTTTTTAGTATTATTAATGAAATGCACAGTGTAATTTTTTAATAAAAATTTATATTTTTTAGATATTTTTTTAATAGACAAATTATTTTTTTTAGATTTTTTTATAAAAATAATTTAACAATCTCATCATTAACCATAGTGTATGAGAGAAATTGAAAATAGTGCGGCAATAGGTATGGAGAAGTAAAAATGCTTGGAAAATTTAGCAAAACCTCTCCATTGGACCCTTATTTAGTGAAAAGGACAACCCAATTTTTTTTGCTTTATAAACCATCTAAGGAGAAAATACATAATTAAGTAAAGACAAAATAAATTTTTTTTTTTTCTTGAACAATATTGACAGAGTAACATGTTACTGTCAGAGGTAATAATTTTTTTTTCTTAAGAATTTCATAGTCAATATGGATCTTATTTGATAAATCTTGATGAGGGAATTTTAAAAATATTAATTTTATTACAAACTGACATTTACATTAAAAGTTACTAGCCTATCACCCGTGTTATGCACGGGATAATTATAGATATTTAAATTTTTTTAATATATAAATTATGTTTTTTAAGATTTTTTATAAAAATAATTTAACAATCTTATCACTAACCATAGTGTACAGGAGAATTAAAAAAGCTACTGCAGTAGTTATGCACGGACTGTATCAATTATTTGTATGAGGGGATTTTAAATGCTAATCAGGGATTTTGACCAAATCAATAAATGCAGGCACGTGGATTGAAAAAAGTTATAAATGCTGATTAGGGATTTTGACCAAATCAATAAATGCTGAGATTTTTTTTTTTAAAATAAAAAATTTAGAAAATTAAGATTGAGATATTGGAGCTCCCACAAGGCTTGGGGTATAGAAACCCCATTTTTCTTAATATATTTACAATTATCATATATATGAATTGCGATTTTTAAATATTTTTTTTTAGGGCAAATTACATATACACCCTCAAGGTTTAGCAAAATTACAGATACCCCCTGAGGTTTGAGAAATTACAATACCCCCTGAAGGTTACTATTTGCATAACAATTAGGGGGCAATTGTTATGAAATATAAACTCAGGGGGATATCTGTAATTTTCGAAACCTCAGGAAGTATCTGTAATTTAGCTAAACCTCGAGGGGTATATTGTAATTTGCCCTTTTTTTTTAAATGTCTACTTTTTTTTCCTTTTTATATTATATCAAAGTTTAATATTTTGATAATAATCATATGTGTTGGATTTTTCAAGAAATTAAATGTCTTCTTTTTTTTATTATATTGTATTAAAATTTAATATTTTGATAATAATCATATGTGTTTGACTTTTTAAGAATTTTTTTTTATGCTTGTTTTTAATGCATTAAAGTGTTATTATGAGGGATAATAATCATATGTGTTGGGACTTTTCAAGGAATTCATATGTGTTGGATTTCAAAGAATTTTTTTTATACTTGTTCTTAATACATTAAAGTGTTATTATGAGGGTAAGACTTGGGGGTTGGGAGAAATTAATAAATGCTACATTTTTTTTTTTTAAATCAAAAAATCAGGAAATTTAGATTGAGAGATTGAAGCTCTCACAAGGCTTGGAGTTAAAAACCCCCTTTTACTTAATATATAGTATAGACAATTATCTATATATATGAATTGCGATTTTTAAATGTCTTTTTTTTTTTATTTTAAATGTCTTCTTTTTTTCCTTTGTTAATTATATTAAAGTTTAATATTTTGAAATAATCATATGTGTTGGATGTTTCAAGAAATTAAATGCTACTTTTTTTTATTATATTATATAAAGTTTAATATTTTGATAATAATTATATGTGTTGGACTTTTCAAGAAATTTTTTTATACTTATTCTTAATGCATTAAAGTGTTTTATGAAGAAACACTTGGGGGTTTGGAAAAGTTAATAAATGCTAAGTTTTTTTTTTTTTTTTAATCAAAAAATCGGGAAATTTGGATTGGAGTAATTAGAGCTCCCACAAGGCTTGGGATTAAAAATTCCTTTTGCTTAATATATAGTATAGATATAGATTATATTAAAATTTAATATTTTGATAGTATTGTAACAACCCTCACTACTGCTTACCGATTAATTACTGTTTACCGCTAAACTGAGACTGATTATGAGAAGTAATTGAACTGATTAAAATACTGGACTGACTAACTGAGATCTGAAACTGAATCGATTGACTGTATCTATTTGAATTGCATTTCTATTTGTTGATTGTCTAATTATTTGTTCGTGTATATGTGTTTAAACTGTAAATCGAAGGCCTTATCGGCGGCCGAATCAGTAATTGGTTGATGTTTTAGGATCGTCATAATTTATGTGATTTTATGGTATAACTATTGAAAAACTGATTGGGTATGATTAAATTAGATTAAAAATTGGTAAATTGCATAGCTTGACTTAATTACCATAATGCCACCTAAGTGGCCCACTACTTAAACCTTTTTGATCTTCATATACACTCAAACAAAACATTTCTTCTCACATTTCTTGCTCATAGCCGACTATAGAGGGAGAGAGTGGAGTTCCTCCTTGTGATTTGCTTGGTGAATTAAAGAAATTGAAGTGTAGATTGTAAATTGGGCTCCTACACCTCTAATTGAAGACTTAGGTACGAATTTCAACCACCCATTGTTGTATTTAAGGTTGATTCTTGCTAGGTTCATGCCAAGTTAGAGAGCTAAGTCATGTCTTAGTCTTAGCATGTTAAATTGAAGCTCACTCCATGCATGCATGTTTGAATTGTTAAGTTTTGAGGTCATAGTTCATGATTTGATTACATGCATGTCCATATTTTGAGAGTAGTCCATGATTCCATCTTGTTTTGAAAGGAATGTGCTCTTTTGACCTAGCATTTGAAGCTTTGATTTGATTTAATCTCATGCATGTCACTTTGTAGCATGTTCATGCATGATCATGAGAAATGGATTTGAAAATGAATTTAATTGAAACACCCTTGGGCTTTGATTTCTCAAATTGACCTTTGTAACATGTTGTTCCATGAGTTTACTTATGTTTTCCAGAAAATTTGGCCCAAGAGGATCGAATTTAGTGCATTTAAACTTGATTTTGAGCTTGGGACGCAAGTCTGGAATTTCCAGATTTTGGTAGTCCGCTCAAGCGGAAGAAGTGCCGCTCGAGCGGGGAAATCGAGCTCCCAGCATCTTGCACTGTAGAATCGTCCGCTCGAGCGGAGTATTGAACGCTTAAGCGGAGGACTGGGTGACACGCTGAGCGGGGCGTCGAGCGTGAATTTCACCTATCCAGTACTTTTTGGTCCGCTCGAGCGGGGACCTTTGTTGCATGAACGCTCGAGCGGGGAAACCTGCGCTCGAGCGGGACTCTGTTTCACTGAAAATTCTGAAAATGTTTTCTAAGTGCATCTTTACATCCCTTTCCATCCTAGGCATTCTTAGGCCTAGTTTAAGGCATCTTAATGAGGATATAGATGTAGAACCACACCGAGGCAATTTAGAGATTAAGTTATTACTTTCCAACTGTGTAGCTTAGTGTGTGTTCAATCTGTTAACTGTGTAGGGTTGGCTTTCCGAGAGGACGCTCTAGCTTACCGTAGCCCAAAACTCTGTGAGTAACAATTGTGTAAAGATATGTTCAAAATGATTATCTTCTGAATACTGAACTGAACTGTTTACTGAACTGATATTGTTACTGAATGAATGTATGTCATATATTCTGAACTGTACTGTGACATCCTTAGCACCTACTGTTTACTGTTACTGTTACAGAGATCTCTGTCGGTTCCTTCGTAGAAACCACTATGTTTATGATTAATGGCCATCATTACTGCTCGGTCTTTTAAGACCTACTGTTTACTGTTATGCTAATGGATGTACACATATGACTGTTTACTGCACTGAACAACTGATATACTGATTTATTGAATTGTTTTCATTACTGTAAGGATATTCATTCTAAACCTCTTTACGCATTATGTTATTCACTGGGCTTTAGCTCACTGCTCATATATATATGTAGGTGTACAGGCACCGGACCAATACTAGAAGCGTCGGGGGTTAAACTCCAGTTTTGTCAAGCCAACCACTGTGCCTCACTGCGGTTCCGAGCTTGCCAAGCTAAGGCTTAGGGTGTTTTTATTTCCCCGTCTGCCTTTGTACCGTTTTGCATTACTGTATAGACTATGTTGTACTGTTTTGTAGGGATTAAGTCCCCGGACTGAATGTTTGTAACATACTGTTCTGTACCGTATATATATGAGTGTATAAAAAGTTTCTTTTGCATACAGATGTCACAGCTCATTGGACATTGTTTATTACTGTATTGGCTTCGCCAAGCCCCTGTACTCTGTTTACTGTATTACTTGTCGAGTAGGCCTTCGGTAATCTCGGATTACTGGCCGGTTACGGTGCTAAACCATAGGGGCGGGTTTGGGTCGTGACAGTAATCATGTGTTAGACTTTTCAAAGAATTTTTTATCCTTATCCTTAATGCATTAAAGTTTTATTATGAAGGGATTTTGACCAAATCTCCCAAAAGGCTTGTAGGTTGTGAGAAGTTAATAAATGCTAAGACTTTTTTTTTTTAAATCAAAAAATTAAAAAATTAAGATTGAGATATTAGACAAGGCTTGTGGTTACCAACCTTCTTTTTCTATTATAATACTAGCCTATCATAATTATAGATATTTATATTTGTTTTAGATTTTTTTAATATATAAATTATGTTTTAAGATTTTTTTCTTATCACTAACCATAGTGTATGGGGGAAGTTGAAAAGGGTACTGCAGTAACTATACACGAATTATATCTATATTTTTGTATAAGGGGATTTTAAATGCTGATCAGGGGATTTTGACCAAATCAATAATTGCAGGCATGTGGAAAGATATGTGGATTGAAAAAAGTTAATAAATGCTAATCTGGGGATTTTGACCAAATCAATAAATGCTGAGTTTTTTTTTTTTTTTTATAAAAAAAATTTAAAAAATTCAGATTGGGATATTGAAACTTCCATAGGCCTTGGGGGTTAAAAACCCCTTTTGCTTAATATATATATAGATAGATAGATAGATATATCTTTTTATTTTTATTTTTATTTTTGTGTGGTTTCTATTCGGGTATTTTTTTTTCAATTTATTTAGGATGGAGTTGTGTGTATCTTTTTTTTAAAATTTAATTTATATGTGGTTTCCATTTGTTTTTAATTATTATTATTTAGGTAAGTTATGATATGAGTTAGATATGTGATAGACATGTGAGTTTTTTATTTTAAAGATTTTTTTTTAGTTTTTAGTTTTTTTTGTTATGTTATAATATAATATATAAAATATAGGTAGATATCTACAACTTTAATAGAAAATATTATCTGATTTTTTTGGGAAGAGAAAATGAATGCAAGTTTTAATATATTTTTTTTTTGAAAATTTGTGAGAGAGATTAGGAATGAGAGATTATGAAATATTTTTGTTATTAAATAAATAAATCAGTCAATAGTTTTTTTAATCTATTTTGTAAATTAAAAATCAATAATTTTGAAAAATTGATTAATTTGTCCCATTAAGTAATTTAAAATTTTGATAGATATATATAAAAAAATACATAATTATATTATTAAATCACAAGTCAAATTTAGATGTTATATCTTTTTGAGATCTATAGCTAAATTTTTTTTTTTTTTTTTAATTTTGTGTGTAACCATAGTGTATGGGATAAATTGAAAAGGGTGTTGCAATAATTATGAGAGAAGTCAAAAGGGATTGTGGGTTGAGAAAAGTCAATAAATGCTGAGGTTGTGGTTGGGAGAAGTCAATAAATGCTGAGGTTTTTTTTTTTTTTTAAATCAAAAAAATTAGAAAATTAGGATTAAGATTGGACCTCTTATCTGATTTTTTGGGGAAGAGAACATGAATGCAAGTTTTAATATTTTTTTTGAAAATTTGTGAAAGAGATTAGGAGAGAGATATTATGAAATATTTTTGTTATTAAATAAATAAATAAATCAGTCAATAGTTTTTTAATCTATTTTGTAAATTAAAATCAATAATTTTGAAAAATTAATTAATTTGTCCCATTAAGTGATTTAAAATTTTGATAGATATACATAAAAAAATACATAATTATATTATAAATCATAATTCAAATTTAGATGTTACATCTTTTTGAGATCTATAGCTAAATTCTTATCTTTTTTATTTTTTTATTTTTGTGTGTAACCATAGTTTACGGGAGAAATTGAAAAGGATGTTGCAATAATTATGAGAGAAGTCAAAAGGGATTGTGGGTTAGGAAAAGTCAATAATGCTGCGGTTGGTTGAAGAAGTCAATAAATGCTGAGGTTTTTTTTTTTTTTTTAAATCAAAAAATTAGAAAATTAGGATTAAGAGATTGGAGCTCCTACAGGCCTTGGGGTTAAAAACCCCCTTTTGCTTAATATATAGTATAGATACTAGCCTATCACACGTGCTATGCACGAGATAATTATAGATATTTATATTTGTTTTAATTTTTTTTTAATATATAAATTATGTTTTTTAAGATTTTTTATAAAAATAATTTAATAATCTTATCACTAACCATAGTGTACAAAAGAAATTAAAAAGGCTACTGCAGTAACTATGCACAGTCTATATTTATAATTATTTGTATGAGGGGATTTTAAATGCTAATCAAGGATTTTGACCAAATCAATAAATGCAGGCATATGGATTGAAAAAGTTAATAAATGCTGATCAGGGGATTTTAACCAAATCAATAAATGCTGAGTTTTTTTTTTTTAAATAAAAATTTAGAAAATTAAAATTGAGAGATTAGAGCTCCCACGAGACTTGGGTTTAGAAACCCCATTTTTCTTAATATATTTACAATTATCTAATATGTGACTTGCGATTTTTAATTTTTTTTTTTTTTAAATGTCTTCCTTTTTTTCCTTTTTTATATTATATTAAAGTTTAATGTTTTGATAATAATCATATGTGTTGGACTTTTTAAAGAATTAAATGTCTTCTTTTTTTTATTATATTATATTAAAGTTTAATATTTTAATAATAATCATATGTGTTGGACTTTTCAAGAATTTTTTTTTATGCTTGTTCTTAATGCATTAAAGTGTTATTACAATGGATAATAATCATATGTGTTTGGACTTTTCAAGGAATTCATATGTGTTGGATTTCAAATAATTTTTTTAGGACTTGGGGTCACTGCTGTGCTTTTGGCACAGCAGTGACTGTTGTGCCTTATTTTGAGATGCATTATGAGCTTAACCTTACAACATTAACGGTTCAGATTATAAAAATAAATCCATAATACACCACAAAATGAGGCACAACAGTCACTGCTGTGCCCAATTCCTTTTTTTTATGCTTGTTCTTAATGCATTAAAGTGTTATTATGAGGGTAAGACTTGGGGGTTGGGAGAAGTTAATAAATGCTAAAGTTTTTTTTTTTTTTTAAATCAAAAAATCAGAAAATTTAGATTAGGAGATTGGATCTCCCACAAGGTTTGGGGTTAAAAACCCCCTTTCTTAATATATAGTACTAGCACATCATCCGTGCTATGCACGGGTTGTGTTTACAATTATCTATATATGTGAATTGTGATTTTTAAATGTCTTTTTTTTTTATTTTTTATTTTATATTATATTAAAGTTTAATATTTTGATAATAATCATATGTATTGGACTTTTCAAGGAATTAAATATCTTTTTTTTTTATTTTATATTATATTAAAGTTTAATATTTTGATAATAATTATATGTATTGAACTTTTTAAGGAATTCATATGTATTGGACTTTTTGAGGAATTTGTTTTATACTTATTCTTAATGCATTAAAGTGTTATTACGAGGGATAATAATGTGTTGGGACTTTACAAGGAATTTATATGTATTGGATTTTAAAGAATTTTGTTTATACTTGTTCTTAATGAATTAAAGTGTTATTATTAGGGTAAGACTTGGAGTTGGGAGCAGTTAATAAATGCTAAGATTTTTTTTTTTAAATCAAAATATCAAGAAATTTAGATTGGGAGATTGGAGCTCCCACAAGGCTTTGGGTTAAACCCCCCCCCCTTTTGCTTAATATACAACTAGCATATCACCCGTGCTATGCACGGGATTAAATTTAAATAAAATAAAAAAAAAACCATTCATAGTTATGTTCAACATATTTTAAATTGAAAATAAAATTAAAATAGTAAATAAAAAAATTAAATAACATTAAAAATTAATTAATCACATTTTTTTTAACTATTAAACTAACTACAATCACATTAAAAAAAAGAATCATTCAACTAATTATAATCACATTTTTCTTTTTGTGAGAGTTTATATTTATCTAACTTTAATTATATTAAAAAATTGAAAATAAAATTAAAATAGTAAATAAAAAGATTAAATAACATTAAAAATTAGTTAATCACATTTTTTAACTATTAAACTAACTACAATCACATTAAAAAAAAAAGAATCATTATAATCACATTTTTTTCTTTTGTGAGGGTTTATATTTATCTAACTTTAATCATATTAAGAAATCAAAAATAAAATTAAAATAGTAAATAAAAAGATTTCACATTAAAAAAAAAATCATTGAACTAATTTTTGATTAATTACAATATTAAAATAGTAAACAAAAGAAAAAGTTAAGAAGGAGAAATTATAATCACATTTTCTTTTTTGTGAGGGTTTATATTTATCTAACTTTAATCATATTAAAAAATTAAAAATAAAATAAAAATAGTAAACAAAAAGATTAATAACATTAAAAATTAGTTAATCACATTTTTTTTAACTATTAAACTAACTACAATCACATTAAAAAAAAGAATCATTCAACTAATTATAATCACATTTTCTTTTTGTGCGAGTTTATATTTATCTAACTTTAATCATATTAAAAAATTAAAAATTAAATTAAAATAGTAAATAAAAATATTAAATAACATTAAAAATTAGTTTAATCACATTTTTTTTTTAACTATTAAACTAACTGCATCACATTAAAAAAGAATCATTCAACTAATTACAATCACATTTTTATTTTTGTGAGAGTTTATATTTATCTAACTTTAATTATATTAAAAAATTGAAAAATTAAAAATAAAATTAAAATAGTAAATAAAAAGATTAAATAACATTAAAAATTAGTTAATCACATTTTTTTTAACTATTAAACTAACTACAATCACATTAAAAAAAAGAATCATTCAACTAATTATAATCATATTTTTCTTTTTGTGAGAGTTTATCATATTAAAAAATTAAAAATAAAATTAAAACAGTAAATAAAAAGATTAAATAACATTAAAAATTAGTTAATCACATTTTTTAACTATTAAACTAACTACAATCACATTAAAAAAAAGAATCATTCAACTAATTATAATCACATTTTTCTTTTTGTGAGTTTAAAACATTATTTATCTAACTTTAATCATATTAAAAAATTAAATAAAAAGATTAAATAACATTAAAAATTAGTTAATCACATTTTTTAACTACTAAACTAACTACAATCACATTAAAAAAAGAATCATTCAACTAACATTAAAAATTAGTTAATCACATTTTTTAACTATTAAACTAACTACAATCACATTAAAAAAAAGAATCATTCAACTAATTATAATCACATTTTTCTTTTTGTGAGAGTTTATATTTATCTCTTTAATGATATTAAAACATTATTTATCTAACTTTAATCATATTAAAAAATTAAATAAAAAGATTAAATAACATTAAAATTAGTTAATCACATTTTTTTAACTACTAAACTAACTACACAATCACATTAAAAAAAAGAATCACATTAAAAAAAAGAATCATTTTTCTTTTTGTGAGAGTTTATATTTACCAACTTTAATCATATTAAAAAATTAAAAATAAAATTAAAATAATAAATAAAAAGATTCAAAAATAAAATCAAAAAAACCATTGAACAATATTAAAACAGTAAACAAAAGAAAAAGTTAAGAAGGAGAAATTATAATCACATTTTTCTTTTTGTGAGGGTTTATAAAAAGATTAAATAACATTAAAGTTAAGGAGAAAACAAAAATAACACTCACTGTTTGTATACGTAGTCACTGAAGTTGGAAGTGTAGAAGTGAGAACTAAAGAAGAGAAAGCAAAAAGGAAAATCACTGTTAATATTAAAACAGTAAACAAAATAAAAAGTTAAGAAGGAAAAAAAAAAATAACACTTACTGTTTGCATATGTAGTCACTGAAGTTGAAAGTATGAAAGTGAGAACTCAAGAAGGAGAAAGCAAAAAGAAAAATCACTGTTTACAATAGGTATGTAAAAAGTTAAGAAAAATATGTGTATTGGAGAAGTTATAAAGGTTTGAAAGAATTTAATAAGTGTTTTTTTTTTTTTCAAAAAACAAAACAAAAAAATTAAGAGGGAAAAAAATTAAGAGCCATTTACACAATAGTTACATGGGTCTCTTGGAGATGCAAAAAAATTTATATCTATTTCTAACCCATAAATTTTTGTGGAGTCCCAATATAATATGGGGGTTGCTTGGTGATTGGTTCAAAGATTATAATTACACTATTGATAAATATGACTCTTAATTTTTTTCTCTCTTAATTTTTTTATTTTACTTTTTGAAAAAAAAAAAAAACACTTATTAAATTCTTTCAATATAATTTTTTTCTCTTATTGTATGTTATAGTATCTTCGAGTGTTTTAACATATTCAATGACGATGAAATTATTGGGTTCTATTGAGCCAGCACCTATTATAACTTGATTGATTTTTTCATGGCATAATACAATTTTTTATTTCATTTATGTAGTTATAATTTTTCCAAGACCAAAATTATAACATATTAAGAGCCATTTACACAATAGTTACATGGGTCTCTTAGAGATGCAAAAAAAAATTATATCTATTTATAACCCATAAATTTTTGTGGAGTTCCAAATAATATTGGGGTTGCTTGGTGATTGGTTCAAAAATTATAATTACACTATTGATAAATATGGCTCTTAATTTTTTTCTCTCTTAATTTTTTGTTTTGTTTTTGAAAAAAAACACTTATTAAATTCTTTCAATATAATTTTTTTCTCTCTTAATTTTTTGTTTTTTTTTTTAAAAAAAAAATAACACTTATTAAATTCTTTCAATATAATATTGGGATTGCTTGGTGATTGGTTCAAAGATTATAATTACACTATTGATAAATGAAGGAGATAGAAGGTGGGAAATAAAACAATAAATGAAATGTGAGAGAGAGAGAGAGAGAGAGAGAGAGCGAGAGAGGCTATGACTCTTAATTTACACACCATCACTTTTGCTTCCCCAAGAGACCCATGTAATGATGGTAACATATTAAGAGCCATTTACACAATAGTTACATGGGTCTCTTAGAGATGCAAAAAAAATTATATCTATTTCTAACCCATAAATTTTTGTGGAGTCCCAATATAATATTGGGGTTGCTTGGTGATTGGTTCAAAAATTATAATTACACTATTGATAAATATGGCTCTTAATTTTTTTCTCTCTTAATTTTTTTGTTTTGTTTTTTGAAAAAAAAACACTTATTAAATTCTTTCAATATAATTTTTTTCTCTCTTAATTTTTTTGTTTTTTTTTTTTGAAAAAAAAAATAACACTTATTAAATTCTTTCAATATAATATTGGGATTGCTTGGTGATTGGTTCAAAGATTATAATTACACTATTGATAAATGAGGAGATAGAGGGTGGGGAAATAAAACAATAAATGAAATGTGAGAGAGAGAGAGAGAGAGAGAGAGGCTATGACTCTAATTTACACACCATCACTTTTGCTTCCCCAAGAGACCCATGTAATGATGGTGTGAATGTAATTATATAATCTTTGAACCAATCACCAAGTCAATTTTTTTTTTTAAAAAAAAAATAAAAAATCAGGAAATTAGGAATGGCATATTGGAGCTTCCACAGGCCTTGAGGGTTAAAACACCCTTTTGCTTAATATATAGTATAGACTAGCCTATCACCCGTGCTATGCACGAGATAATTATAGATATTTATATTTTGTTTTAATTTTTTTTAATATATAAATTAAATACATGGGGTTTGACCGAGGTGTTTGAAAGAATTTAATAAGTGTTTATTTATTTGTTTTTTCAAAAAACAAAACAAAAAAATTAAGAGGGAAAAAAATTAAGAGCCATTTACACAATAATTACATGGGTCTCTTGGGATGTAAAAAGTAAGGAAATTAGGATTTCATTTATTGCGTTATTCAATAGTGTAATTATTATAATCTTTGAACCAATCACCAAGTCAATTTTTTAATATAAAATTAAATACATGGGGTTTGACCGAGGAGTTTGAAAGAATTTAATAAGTGTTTATTTATTTGTTTTTTCAAAAAACAAAACAAAAACAATTAAGAGCGAAAAAACATTAAGAGCCATTTACACAATAATTACATGGGTCTCTTGGGATGTAAAAAGTAAGGAAATTAGGATTTCATTTATTGCGTTATTCAATAGTGTAATTATTATAATCTTTGAACCAATCACCAAGTCAATTTTTTTTTTTAAAAAAATAAAAAATTAGGAAATTAGGATTGGCATGTTGGAGCTTCCACAAGCCTTGGGTTTTAAAAGACCCTTTTGCTTAATATATAGACTAGCCTATCACCCGTGCTATGCACGGGATAATTATAGATATTTATATTTGTTTTAATTTTTTTAATATATAAATTAAATACATGGGGTTTGACCGAGGAGTTTGAAAGAATTTAATAAGTGTTTATTTATTTGTTTTTTCAAAAAACAAAACAAAAAAATTAAGAGGGAAAAAAATTAAGAGCCATTTACACAATAATTACATGGGTCTCTTGGGGATGTAAAAAGTAAGGAAATTAGGATTTCATTTATTGCGTTATTCAATAGTGTAATTATTATAATTTTGAACTAATCACCAAGTCAATTTATTTTTTTTAATATATAAATTAAATACATGGGGTTTGACCGAGGAGTTTGAAAGAATTTAATAAGTGTTTATTTATTTGTTTTTTCAAAAACACAAACAAAAAAATTAAGAGGGAAAAATATTAAGAGCCATTTACACAATAATTACAACGGGTCTCTTGGATGTAAAAAGTAGGAAATTAGGATTTCATTTATTGCGTTATTCAATAGTGTAATTATTATAATCTTTGAACCAATCACCAAGTCAATTTTTTAATATATAAATTAAATACATGGGGTTTGACCGAGGAGTTTGAAAGAATTTAATAAGTGTTTATTTATTTATTTTTTCAAAAAAAAACAAAAACAATTAAGAGCGAAAAAACATTAAGAGCCATTTACACAATAATTACATGGGTCTCTTAGGGATGTAAAAAGTAAGGAAATTAGGATTTCATTTATTGCGTTATTCAATAGTGTAATTATTATAATCTTTGAACCAATCACCAAGTCAATTTTTTTTAAAAAAAAAATAAAAAATTAGGAAATTAGGATTGGCATGTTGGAGCTTCCACAAGCCTTGGGTTTTAAAAGACCCTTTTGCTTAATATATAGACCAGCTATCACCCGTGCTATGCACGGATAATTATAGATATTTATTTGTTTTAGATTTTTTTTAAATATAAATTATGTTTTTTTAAGATTTTTTTCTTATCACTAACTATAGTGTATGGGGAAGTTGAAAAGGTACTGCAGTAACTATACACGAATTGTATCTATAATATTTGTATAAGGGGATTTAAATGCTGATCAGGGGATTTTGACCAAATCAATAATTGCAGGCATATGGAAAGATATGTAGATTAAAAAAAGTTAATAAATGCTAATAAGGGGATTTTGACCAAATCAATAAATGCTGAGTTTTTTTTTTTTAAATAAAAAATTAAAAAATTCATATTGAGATATTGAAGCTTCCATAGGCCTTGGGGTTAAAAACCCTCTTTTGCTTAATATATAGTATAGATATAGATAGATAGATAGATATATCTTTTTATTTTTATTTTTATTTTTGTGTGATTTCTATTCGGGTATTTTTTTTTCAATTTATTTAAGATGGAGTTGTGGGTATCTTTTTTTTTTTTTAAATTTAATTTATATGTGGTTTCCATTTGTTTTTAATTATTATTGTTTAGGTAAGTTATGATGTGAGTTAGATATGCGATAGACATGTGAGTTTTATTGATTTAAAGTTTATTTTGATAAACTTTAAAAAAAAAATTAGTTTTTTAGTTTTTTTGTTATGTTGTAATATAATATATTAAAATATAGGTAGATATCTACAATTTTAATAGAAAATATTATCTGTTTTTTGGGGAAGAGAAAATGAATGCAAGTTTTAATATTTTTTTTGGAAAATTTGTGAGAGAAATTAGGAGGGAGAGATTATAAAATATTTTTGTTATTAAATAAATAAATCAGTCAATAGTTTTTTTTAATCTATTTTGTAAATTAAAAATCAATAATTTTGGAAAATTGATTAATTTGTCCCATTAAGTAATTTAAAATTTGATAGATATACATAAAAAAAATACATAATTATATATAAATCACAATTCAAATTTAGATGTGATATCTTTTTGAGATCTATAGCTAAATTCTTTTCTTTTTTATTTTTTATTTTTGCGTGTAACCAGTATATGAGAGAAATTGAAAAGGGTGTTGCAATAATTATGAGAGAAGTCAAAAAGGGGTTGAGAGTTGGGAAAAGTCAATAAATGCTGAGGTTGGATTGGAGAAGTCAATAAATGCTAAGGTTTTTTTTTTTTTAAGTCAAAAAATTAGAAAATTAGGATTAGGAGATTGGAACTCCTATCTGATTTTTTGGGGAAAAGAAAATGAATGCAAGTTTTAATATTTTTTTTTGAAAATTTGTAAGAGAGATTAGGAGAGAGAGATTATGAAATATTTTTGTTATTAAATAAATAAATTAGTCAATAGTCTTTTTTAATCTATTTTGTAAATTAAAAATCAATAATTTTGAAAAATTGATTAATTTGTCCCATTAAGTGATTTAAAATTTTGATAGATATACATAAAAAAAATACATAATTATATTATTAAATCATAATTCAAATTTAGATGTTATATCTTTTTGAGATCTATAGCTAAATTCTTATTTTTTTTTATTTTTTATTTTTGTGTGTAACTATAGTTTATAGGAGAAATTGAAAAGGATGTTGCAATAATTATGAGAGAAGTCAAAAGGGATTGTGGGTTGGGAAAAGTCAATAAATGCTGAGGTTGGGTTGGGAGAAGTCAATAAATGCTGAGTTTTTTTTTTTAAATCAAAAAATTAGAAAATTAGGATTAGAAGATTGGAGCTCCCACAGGCCTTGGGGTTAAAAATTTCCTTTTGCTTAATATATAGTACTAGCCTCTCACCCGTGCTATGAACGGGATAATTATAGATATTTATATTTGTTTTAGATTTTTTTTAATATATAAATTATGTTTTTTAAGATTTTTTATAAAATAATTTAACAATCTTATCACTAACCATAGTGTATGAGAAATTGAAAAGGGTACTGCAGTACTTATACACAGATTGTATCCATAATTATTTATATGAGGGGATTTTAAATGCTGATCAAGGGATTTTGACCAAATCAATAAATGCTGAGTTTTTTTTTTAAATAAAAAATTTAGAAAATTCAGATTGGAATATTGAAACTCCCACAAGCCTTGGGGTTAAAAACCTCATTTTGCTTAATATATAGTACTAGCCTATCACCCGTGCTATGCACGGGATAATTATAAATATTTATATTTATTTTAATTTTTTTTTAATATATAAATTATATTTTTTAAAGATTTTTTATAAAAATAATTTAACAATCTTATCACTAATCATAGTGTACAGAAGAAATTAAAAAGGCTACTACAGTAACTATGCACGGGCTGTATCTATAATTATTTGTATGAGGGATTTTAAATGCTAATTAGGTATTTTGACCAAATCAATAAATGCAGGCATGTGGATTCAAAAAAGTTAATAAATGCTGATCAGGAAATTTTGACCAAATCAATAAATGCTGAGTTTTTTTTTTTAAATCAAAAATTTAGAAAATTAAGATTGAGATATTGGAGCTCCCACAAGGTTTGGGGGTTTAGAAACCCCATTTTCCTTAATATATTTACAATTATCTATATACGTGAATTGCGATTTTAAATGTTTTTTTTTTTTTTTAAATGTCTTCTTTTTTTTCCTTTTTTATATTATATTAAAGTTTAATATTTTGATAATAATCATATGTGTTGGACTTTTCAAGGAATTAAATGTCTTCTTTTTTTTATTATAAATTAAGATTGAGATATTGGAGCTCCCACAAGGCTTGGGGTTTAGAAACCCCATTTTCTTTAATATATTTACAATTATCTATATATGTGAATTGCGATTTTTAAATGTCTTTTTTTTTTTTTTTTTTTAAATGTCTTCTTTTTTTCCTTTTTTATATTATATTAAAGTTTAATATTTTGATAATAATCATATGTGTTTGACTTTTCAAGGAATTAAATGTCTTCTTTTTTTATTATATTATATTAAAGTTTAATATTTTGATAATAATCATATGTGTTGGACTTTTCAAGATTTTTTTTTTTTTTTTATGTTTATTCTTAATGCATTAAAGTGTTATTATGAGGATAATAATCATATGTGTTGAGACTTTTCAAGGAATTTATATGTATTGAATTTCAAAGAATTTTTTTCATGCTTGTACTTAATGCATTAAAGTATTATTATGAGGGATAATAATCATATGTGTTGAGACTTTTCAAGGAATTTATATGTATTGAATTTCAAAGAATTTTTTTCATGCTTGTACTTAATGCATTAAAGTATTATTATGAGGGTAAGACTTGGGGGTTGGGAGAAATTAATAAATGTTAAGGTTTTTTTTTTTTTTTTAAATAAAAAAATCAGGAAATTTAGATTGGGAGATTGGAGCTCCCACAAGGCTTGGGGTTAAAAACCCCCTTTTGCTTAATATATAGTATAGATAGCATATCACCCGTGCTATGCACGGGTTGTGTTTTACCATTTTGTCTTTTTTTATATTGTATTAAAATTTAATATTTGATACTAATCATATGTGTTGAACTTTTCAAGAAATTCATATGTGATGGACTTTTCAAGGAATTGTTTTCATGCTTGTTCTTAATGCATTAAAATATTATTATGAGGGATAATAATCA
This sequence comes from Camellia japonica, assembly GCA_030407325.1. NCBI lineage: Eukaryota > Viridiplantae > Streptophyta > Magnoliopsida > Ericales > Theaceae > Camellia > Camellia japonica. The sequence continues at coordinate 54,207,676 of JAPPVO010000019.1, forward strand.
TGTGTTGGATTTTTCAAGGAATTCATATGTACTTCACAATTATTTCTATATATGTGAATTGTAATTTTTAAATGTCTTTTTATTATTATATTATATTAAAGTGTAATATTTTGATAATAATCATATGTGTTGGACTTTCAAGAAATTCATAGGTGTTAGACTTTTCAAGGAATTTTTTTTTTATGATTGTTCTTAATGTATTAAAGTGTTATTATGAAAGATAATAATCGTATATGTTGGGACTTTTCAAAGAATTCATATGTGTTGAACTTTTCAAAAAAAAAATTTATACTTGAGGGTTGAGAGAAGTTAATAAACGCTAAGGTTTTTTTTTTTTTTAAAAATAAAAATCAAGAAATTTAGATTGGGATATTGGAGCTCCCACAAGACTTGGGGGTTAGAAACCCCTTTTTTCTTAATATATAGATAGATATATCTTTTTATTTTTATTTTTATTTTTGTGTGGTTTCTATTCGGGTACTTTTTTTCCAATTTATTTAAGATGGAGTTGTGAGTATCTTTTTTTTTTTTTTTTTTGTTTTTAATTATTATTATTTAGGTAAGTTATGATGTGAGTTAGATATGTGATAGACATGTGAGTTTTATTGATTTAAAGTTGATTTAGATAAACTTTAAAGAATTTTTTTTTAGTTTTTTAGTTTTTTTTTGTTATGTTATAATATATATAAAAATATAGGTAGATATCTACAACTTTAATAGAAATATATCTGATTTTGGGGAAGAGAAAAAGAATGCAAGTTTTAATATTTTTTTGAAAATTTTGTGAGAGAGATTAGGAGGAGAGTTATGAAATATTTTTGTTATTAAATAAATAAATCAGTCAATAGTTTTTTAATCTATTTTGTAAATTAAAAATCAATAATTTTGAAAAATTGATTAATTTGTCTCATTAAGTGATTTAAAATTTTGATAGATATATAAAAAAAATACTAATTATATTATTAAATCATAATTCAAATTTAGATGTTATATCTTTTTGAAATCTATAGCTAAATTCTTATCTTTTTTTTATTTTTGTGTGTACCATAGTGTATGGGAGAAATTGAAAAGGGTGTTTGCAATAATTATGAGAGAAGTCAAAAGGGATTGGATTAGGAGAAGTCAATAAATGCTGAGGTTGGGTTGGGAGAAGTCAATAAATGCTGAGGTTTTTTTTTTTTAAATCAAAAAATTAGAAATTAGAATTAGGAGATTGGAGCTCCCACAGGCCTTTGGGTTAAAAACCCCTTTTGCTTAATATATAGTACTAGCCTATCATCCGTGCTATGCACGGAAATTATAGATATTTTATTTGTTTTAGACTTTTTTAATATATAAATTATGTTTTTTAAAGATTTTTTTATAAAAATAATTTAACAATCTTATCACTACCATAATGTATGGGAGGAGTTGAAAATGGTACTGCTAACTATACACAGATTGTATCTATAATTATTTGTATGAGGGAATTTTAAATGCTGATTAGAGAATTTTGACCAAATCAATAAATGCAGGCGTTTGGAAAGACATGTGGATTGAAAAAAGTTATAAATGTTGATTTGGGATTTTGACCAATCAATAAATGCTGAGCTTTTTTTTTTAATAAGAAATTTAGAAAATTCAGATTAGGATATTGAAGTTTCCACAGGCCTTGGAGGTTAAAAATCCACTTTGCTTAATATATAGATTTTATATTTGTTTTAATTTTTTTAAATATATAATTATGTTTTTAAAGATTTTTTATAAAATTAATTTAACAATCTTATCACTAACCATAGTGTACAGGAGAAATTAAAAAGGCTACTGCAGTAACTGTACACGACTGTATCTATAATTATTTGTATGAGGGGATTTTAAATGCTAATAGGATTTTGACCAAATCAATAAATGTATGCATGTGGATTGAAAAAAGTTAATAAATGATGATCAGGGATTTTGACCAAATCAATAATGCTGAGGTTTTTTTTTAAATAAAAAATTTAGAAAATTAAGATTGAGAGATTGGAGCTCTCACAAGACTTGAGGTTTAGAAACCCCCTTTTTCCTTAATATATTTACAATTAACTATATATGTTAATTGCTATTTTTAAATGTTTTTTTTTAAATGTTTTCTTTTTTTCCTTTTTTATATTATATTAAAGTTTAATATTTTGATAATAATCATATGTGTTGGATTTTTTAAGAATTTTTTTTTATGCTTGTTATTAATGCATTAATATTTTGATAATAATCATATGTGTTGGGAGTTTTCAAGGAATTCATGTGTTGGATTTCAAAGAATTTTTTTTATGCTTGTTCTTAATGCATTAAAGTGTTATTATGAAGGTAAGACTTGGGGGTTGGGAGAAGTTAATAAATGCTAAGGTTTTTTTTTTTAAATCAAAAAATCAGGAAATTTAGATTGAGAGATTGGAGCTCCCACAATGCTTGGGGTTAAAAACCCCCTTTTGCTTAATATATAGTATAGATATAGATAAATAGATAGATATATCATTTTATTTTTATTTTTATTTTTGTGTGGTTTCTATTCGGATATTTTTTTTTTCAATTTATTTAAGAAGGAGTGGGTATCTTTTTTTTTTAATTTAATTTGTGGTTTCCATTTGTTTTTAATTATTATTTAGGTAAGTTATGATGTGAGTTAGATAAGTTATGACATGTGAGTTTTATTTATTTAAAGTTTATTTAGATAAACTTTAAAGATTTTTTTTTAGTTTTTTAGTTTTTTTTGTTATGTTATAATATAATATATAAAATATAGGTAGATATCTACAACTTTAATAAAAAATATTATCTGATTTTTTGGGGAAGAGAAAATGAATGCAAGTTTTAATATTTTTTTTTGAAAATTTGTGAGAGAGATTAGGAGAGAGATTATGAAATATTTCTGTTATTAAATAAATAAATTAGTCAATAGTTTTTTAATCTATTTTGTAAATTAAAATCAATAATTTTGGAAAATTGATTAATTTGTCCCATTAAGTGATTTACAATTTTGATAGATATACATAATAAAAAAATAATATATATTATTAAACCATAATTCAAATTTAGATGTTATATCTTTTTGAGATCTATAACTAAATTCTTATCTTCTTTTTTTTATAGGAGAAATTGAAAAGAGTGTTGCAATAATTATGAGAGAAGTCAAAAGGAATAGTGGGGTGGTAGAAGTCAATAAATGCTGAGGTTAGATTAGGAGAAATCAATAAATGTTGAGGTTTTTTTTTTTTTAAATCAAAAAATTAGAAAATTAGGAGTAGGAGATTGGAGCTCCCACAAGCCTTGGGGTAAAAACCCTATTTTGCTAATATATAGTATAGATTTTTGTTATTAAATAAATAAATTAGTCAATAGTTTTTTTAATAGGAGAGAGAGATTATGAAATATTTTTGTTATTAAATAAATAAATTAGTCAATAGTTTTTTTAATCTATTTGTAAATTAAAAATCATAATTTTGGAAAATTGATTAATTTGTCCCATTAAGTGATTTAAAATTTTGATAGATATACATAATAAAAAATACATAATTATATTATTAAATCATAATTCAAATTTAGATGTTATATCTTTTTGAGATTTATAACTAAATTCTTATCTTCTTTTTTTTATAGGAGAAATTGAAAAGGGTGTTGCAATAATTATGAGAGAAGTCAAAAGGAATAGTGGGGTGGTAGAAGTCAATAAATGCTGAGGTTGGGTTAGGAGAAATCAATAATGTTGAGGTTTTTTTTTTTTAAATCAAAAAATTAGAAAATTAGGAGTAGGAGATTGGAGCTCCCACAAGCCTTGGGGTTAAAAACCCTATTTTGCTTAATATATAGTATAATAGGATTTTTGTTATTAAATAAATAAATTAGTCAATAGTTTTTTTAATCTATTTTGTAAATTAAAAATCAAAATTTGAAAATTGATTAATTTTGTCCCATTAAGTGATTTAAATTTTGATAGATATACATAATAAAAAATACATAATTATATTAAATCATAATTCAAATTTTAGATGTTATATTTTGAGATCTATAGCTAAATTCTTATCTTTTTTATTTATTTTTGTGTGTAGCCATAGTGTATAGGAGAAATTGAAAAGGGTATTGCAATAATTATAGAGAAGTCAAAATGAATAGTGGGTTGATAGAAGTTAATAAATGCTGAGGTTGGGTTAGGAGAAATCAATAAATGTTGAGGTTTTTTTTTTTTTTTAAATCAAAAAATTAGAAAATTAGGATTAAGAAATTGGAGCTCCCACAAGGCTTGGGGTTAAAAACCCCCTTTTGCTTAATATATAGTATAGATAGATAGATAGATAGATAGATAGATAGATAGATATATCTTTTTATTTTATTTTTGTATGCTTTCTATTCGGGTATTTTTTTTTCAATTTATTTAAGATGGAGTTGTGGGTATCTATTTTTTTTTTTAATTAATTTATTTGTGGTTTCCATTTGTTTTTATTATTATTATTTAGGTAAGTTATTAATTTGTCCCGTTAAGTGATTTAAAATTTTGATAGATATACATAAAAAAAATATATAATTATATTATTAAATCATAATTCAAATTTAGATGTTATATCGTTTTGAGATCTATAACTAAATTCTTATCGTTTTTTTTTTTTATTTTTGTCTGTAATCATAGTGTATGGGAGAAATTGAAAAGGGTTTTGCAATAATTATGAGAGAAGTCAAAAGGGATTGTGGGTTGGGAGAAGTCAATAAATGCTGAGGTTGGTTGGGAGAAGTAATAAATGCTGAAGTTTTTTTTTTTAAATCAAAAATTAGAAAATTAGGATTAGGAGATTGGAGCTCCCACAGGCCTTGGGGTTAAAAACCCCCTTTTGCTTAATATATAGTATAGATAATCAAAAATTAATTTTTAAATTAAAATAATAATATAAAAATTTATTTAAAATATGTTGTAAAAGTGATTTATGATCAATTAAATTTTATTAATTTTTATTAGAGTTACACTAATAGAAGATTTTTATTCTAATGTCATTAATTGTATTTTCTAAGTTCTTAATAAAACACCATTTTGCTTAATATATACTAGCATATCACCCGTGCTATGCACGGATTGTGTTTACAATTATCTATATATGTGAATTGCGATTTTTAAATATCTTTTTTTTTTTAAATGCCTTCTTTTCCTTTTTTATATTATATTAAAGTTTAATATTTTGATAATAATCACATGTGTTAGAATTTTCAAGGAATTAAATGTCTTTTTTTTATTATTATATTATATTAAAGTTTAATATTTTGATAATAATCATATGTATTGGACTTTTCAAGAAATTTTTTTTAAGCTTGTTCTTAATGCATTAAAATGTTATTATGAGAGATAATAATCATATGTGTTGGGACTTTTTAAGGAATTCATATGTGTTGAATTTCAAAGAATTTTTTTTATGCTTATTCTTAATGCATTAAAGTGTTATTATGAGATTAAGACTTGGAGGTTGAGAGAAGTTAATAAATGCTAAGATTTTTTTTTTTTTAAATCAAAAAATTAGAAAATTTAGATTGAGAGATTGGAGCTCCTACAAGGTTTGGGGTTAAAAACCCCCTTTTGCTTAATTATAGTACTAGCCTATCACCCGTGCTATGCACGGGATAATTATAGATATTTATATTTATTTTAATTTTTTTTAATATATAAATTATGTTTTTTAAGATTTTTTATAAAAATAATTTAACAATCTTATCAATAACCATAGTGTACAGGAGAAATTAAAAAGGCTACTGCAGTAACTATACACTGGCTGTATCTATAATTATTTGTATGTGGGGATTTTAAATGCTAATAAGAGATTTTGACCAAATTAATAAATGTATGCATGTGGATTGGAAAAAGTTAATAAATACTGATCAGGGGATTTTGACCAAATCAATAAATGTTGAGTTTTTTTTTATTTTAAATCAAAAATTTTAAAAATTAAGATTGAGAGATTGGAGCTCCCACAAGGCTTGGGGTTTAGAAATCTTATGTTTCTTAATATATTTACAATTATCTATATATATGAATTGCGATTTTAAATGTCTTTTTTTTTTTTTTTTTTTTAAATGTCTTCTTTTTTTCCTTTTTTATATTATATCAAAGTTTAATATTTTGATAATAATCATATGTGTTGGACTTTTCAAGGAATTAAATGTCTTCTTTTTTTTATTATATTATATTAAAATTTAATATTTTGATAATAATCATATGTGCTGGACTTTTCAAGAAATTTTTTTATGTTTGTTCTTAATGCATAAAAGTGTTATTATGAGGGATAATAATCATATGTGTTGGGATTTTTCAAGGAATTCATATGTATTGGATTTCAAAGAATTTTTTTATACTTGTTTTAATGCATTAAAGTGTTATTATGATGGTAAGACTTGGGGGTTGGGAGAAGTTAATAAATGCTAAGGTTTTTTTTTTTTTAAATTCAAAAAATCAAGAAATTTAGATTGGGAGATTGAAGCTCCCACAAGGCTTGGGGTTAAAAACCCCCTTTTGCTTAATATATAGTATAGATAGATACTAGCTTATCACCCGTGCTATGCACGGGATAATTATAAATATTTATATTTGTTTTAGATTTTTTTTAATATAAAAATTATTTTTTTTAGATTTTTTTAAAAAATAATTTAACAATCTTATTACTAACCATAGTGTATGGGAGAAGTTGAAAATGGTGCTACAATAACTATGCACAGGTTGTATCTATAATTATTTGTATGAGGGGATTTTGACCAAAGCTCTCAAAAGACATGTGGATTGAAAAGAGTTAATAAATGTTGATCAGGGGATTTTGACTAAATCAATAAATGCAGGCACGTAGATTGGAAAAAATTAATAAATGTTGAGGGTTTTTTTTTTTTTAAATAAAAAATTTAGAAAATTAAGATTGGAATATTGAAACTTCTACAAGGCTTAGGGGTTAGAAACCCCCTTTTCCTTATATAGAGAGACTAGCCTATCACCCGTGCTATGCACGAGATAATTATAGATATTTATATTTATTTTAGATTTTTTTTAATATATAAATTATGTTTTTAAAGATTTTTTATAAAAATAACTTAACAATCTTATCACTAACCATAGTATATGAGAGAAGTTGAAAAGGATACTGCAGTCACTATACACAGATTGTATCTATAATTATTTGTATGAGGGGATTTTAAATGCTGATCAGGGGATTTTGACCAAATCAATAAATGCAGGCATGTGGAAAGACATGTGGATTGAAAAAAGTTAATAAATGCTGATCACGGATTTTGACCAAATCAATAAATGTTGAGTTTTTTTTTTTAATAAAAAATTTAGAAAATTCATATTGGAATATTGAAGCTCCCACAGGGCTTGGGATTAAAAATTCCATTTTGCTTAATATATAGTAAGTATGGATATAGATATAGATAGATGTGTTGGACTTTTCAAGAATTTTTTTTTTATTCTTGTTCTTAATGCATTAAAGTGTTATTATGAGGGATAATAATCATATGTGTTGGGACTTTTCAAGGAATTCATGTGTTGGATTTCAAAGAATTTTTTTTATGCTTGTTTTTAATGCATTAAAGTGTTATTATGAGGGTAAGACTTGGGAGAAGTTAATAAATGCTAAGATTTTTTTTTTAAAATCAAAAAATCAGGAAATTTAGATTGGGAGATTGGAACTCCCACAAGGTTTGGGGTTAAAAACCCCCTTTTGCTTAATATATAGTATAGTATAGATATATAGATATAGATAAATATAGATATAGATATAGATATAGATAGAGATAGATATTATATTAAAGTTTAATATTTTGATAATAATCATATGTGTTGAAATTTTCAAAGAATTTTGTTTATGCTGGTCTTTAATGCATTAAAGCTTAATTATGAGAAGGTTTTGACCAAATCTCCCAAAAGGCATAGGAGTTGAGAGAAATTAATAAATGCTGAGGTTTTTTTTTTTTTAAATCAAAAAAATTAGAAAATAGGAATTGGGATATTGGAGCTCCTACAAGACTTGTGGGTCAAAAACCCCCGTTTCCTTATATAATACTAGCATATTACCCGTGCTATGCATGGATTGTGTTTCAATTATCTATATATGTGAATTGCGATTTTTAAATATCTTTTTTTTTTTTAAATGCCTTCTTTTTTTCCTTTTTAAAGTTTAATATTTTGATAATAATCATATGTGTTAGACTTTTTAAGGAATTAAATGTCTTTTTTATTATTATTATTATATTATATTAAAGTTTAATATTTTGATAATAATCATGTGTTGGACTTTTCAAGAAATTTTTTTTATACTTGTTCTTAAGAATTAAAGTGTTATTATGAGGGATAATCATATGTGTTGGGACTTTTCAAGAAATTCATATGTGTTGGATTTCAAAGAATTTTTTTTTATGTTTGTTCTTAATGCATTAAAGTGCTATTATGATGGTAAGACTTGGGGGTTGGGAAAAGTTAATAAATGCTAAATTTTTTTTTTAAAATAAAAAAATCAGAAAATTAAGATTGAGAGATTGGAGCTCCCACAAGGCTTGGGGTTAAAAACCCCTTTTGCTTAATATATAGTATAGATTAGGGCTAATAAAGTTTAATATTTTGATAATAATCATATGTGTTGTACTTTTCAAAGAATTTTTTTTATACTTGTTCTTAATACATTAAAGTGTTATTATGAGGGTTAATAATCATATGTGCTGGGACTTTTCAAGGAATTCATATGTGTTGGACTTTTCAAAGAATTTTTTTTATACTTATTCTTAATGCATTAAAGTGTTATTATAAGGATAAGGCTTGGGGGTTGTGAGAAATTAATAAATGCTAAGGTTTTTTTTTTTTTTAAATCAAAAAATCAAGAAATTTAGATTGGAATATTGAAACACCCACAAAATTTGTGGGTTAGAGATAGATATAAATAAATTGATAGATATAGATATAGATATTTATATTTATATTTGTTTTAAAAATTTTTTAATATACAAATTATTTGTTTTGAAAAAGGCACTGCAGTAATTATGAGAGAAGTCAAAAAGTCTTGTGGATTGAGAGAAGTTAATAAATGCTGAGGTTAATTTTTTTGTAAAAAAATAAAAAATTAGAAAATTAGGATTGGCATATTGGAGCTCCCACAGGCCTTGGGGGTTAGAAACCCCCTTTTGCTTAATATATAGTATAGATAAGGAATGCAAGTTTTAATATTTTTTTTTGAAAATTTGTGAAAGAGATTAGGAGGGAGAGATAATGAAATATTTTTTATATTAAATAAATAAATCAGTCAATAGTTTTTTTAATCTATTTTGTAAATTAAAAATCAATAATTTTGGAAAATTGATTAATTTGTCTCATTAAGTGATTTAAAATATTGATAGATATATATAATAGAAAATATATAATTATATTATTAAATCATAATTCAAATTTAAATGTTATATCTTTTTGAGATCTATAGCTAAATTCTTATCTTTTTTTTATTTTTGTGTAACCATAGTGTATGGGAGAAATTAAAAAGGGTGTTGCAATAATTATGAGAGAGAAGTCAAAAAGGAATTGTGGGTTGGGAGAAGTCAATAAATATTGAGGTTGGGTTAGGAGAAGTCAATAAATACTGAGGTTTTTTTTTTTTTAAAATCAAAAAATTAAAAAATTAAGATTAGGAGATTGAAGCTCCCACAAATCTTGGGGTTAAAAACCCCCTTTTACTTAATATATAGTATAGATTCTCAATTTCTCCTCCTCTTTTTAAGTGCCCACGTGAATCCACTCTTCTCTCATTTTCTCTCTCCTCTCTCTCTAAAACAAGTCTCCTCGCTTTCTCTCTCCAACCCTCTTTTTTCTCTCTCTCTCTCTCTCCAACTCCATTTTCTCTCTCTTTTCCTCATAACTCTCCTCTCTTCTTTCTCCAACTCTCGTTTTCTCTCTCTCTCTCTACACTCTCATTTTCTCTCACTTTTCCTATTAAAAACATTCGAAAATGACTTATACCCCCAACTGGGGTGCTGAGGTCAGCTCCTATTGGACAAAAGAAAATAATATTTTTTTTTTTAAATTTTCGACCTATCCCAATGCGCCACTTCACTGGGATCGACCCACTGGGGTTTTAGCAAAGTCCAAAAACATCAGCTAGAGAGAGATTCCTTGTGCAGGATTCAAATTGTATTTGAAAGCCCTTTTGTTTCCCTATATACTAGCCTATCACCCGTGCTATGCACGAGATAATTATAGATATTTATATTTGTTTTAGATTTTTTTTAATATATAAATTATGTTTTTAAAGATTTTTTTCTTATCACTAACCATAGTGTATAAGGGAAGTTGAAAAGGGTACTGCAGTAACTATACATGAATTGTATCTATAATTATTTGTATAAGGGGATTTTAAATGCTGATCAGGGGATTTTGACCAAATCAATAATTGCAGGCATGTGGAAAGATATGTGGATTGAAAAAAGTTAATAAAATGCTAATCAGATGATTTTGACCAAATCAATAAATGCCGAGTTTTTTTTTTTTTAAATAAAAAATTTTAAAAATTCAGATTGGGATATTGAAGCTTCCATGGGCCTTGGGGGTTAAAAACCCCCCTTTTGCTTAATATATAGTATAGATATAGATAGATAGATAGATATATCTTTTTATTTTTATTTTTATTTTTGTGTGGTTTCTATTCGGGTATTTTTTTTTTTCAATTTATTTAAGATGGAGTTGTGGGTATCTTTTTTTTTAAAATTTAATTTATCTGTGGTTTCCATTTGTTTTTAATTATTATTATTTAGGTAAGTTATGATGTGAGTTAGATATGTGATAGACATGTGAGTTTTATTGATTTAAAGTTTATTTAGATAAACTTTAAAGATTTTTTTTTAGTTTTTTAGTTTTTTTTGTTATGTTATAATATAATATATAAAATATAGGTAGATATCTACAACTTTAATAGAAAATATTATCTAATTTTTTGGGGAAGAGAAAATGAATGCAAGTTTTAATATTTTTTTTTGAAAATTTATGAGAGAGATTAGGAGGGAGATATTATGAAATATTTTTGTTATTAAATAAATAAATCAGTCAATAATTTTTTTTAATCTATTTTGTAAATTAAAAATCAATAATTTTGGAAAATTGATTAATTTGTCTCATTAAGTAATTTAAAATTTTGATAGATATACATAAAAAAATACATAATTATATTATTAAATTACAATTTAAATTTAGATGTTATATCTTTTTGAGATCTATAGCTAAATTCTTTTTTTTTTTTTTTAATTTTTGTGTGTAACCATAGTGTATGGGAGAAATTGAAAAGGGTGTTGCAATAATTATGAGAGAAGTCAAAAGGGATTGTGAGTTAGGAAATGTCAATAATGCTGAGTTTGGGTGGGAGAAGTCAATAAATACTGAGGTTTTTTTTTTTAAATCAAAAAATTTAGAAATTAGGATAGGAGATTGGAGCTCCTATCTGATTTTTTGGGAGGAAAATGATGCAAGTTTTAATATTTTTTTTGAAAATTTGTGAGAGAGATTAGGAAGAGAGATTATGAAATATTTTTGTTATTAAATAAATAAATCAGTCAATAGTTTTTTTTAATCTATTTTGTAAATTAAAAATCAATAATTTGGGAAAATTGATTAATTTGTCCCATTAAGTGATTTAAAATTTTGATAGATATACATAAAAATATATATAATTATATTATTAAATCATAATTCAAATTTAGATGTTATATCTTTTTGAGATCTATAGCTAATTCTTATCTTTTTTATTTTTTATTTTTTATTTTTGAGTGTAACCATAGTTTTGGGAGAATTGAAAAGGATGTTGCAATAATTATGAGGGAAGTTAAAAGGGATTGTGGGTTGGGAAAAGTCAATAAATGCTGAGGTTGGGTTGGGAGAAGTCAATAAATGCTGAGCTTTTTTTTTTAAAATAAAAAAATTAGAAAATTAGGATTAGGAGATTAGAGGTCCCACATGCCTTGGGGTTAAAAACCCCAATTTAAAATTTTGATAGATATACATAAAAAAATACATAATTATATTATTAAATCATAATTCAATTTAGATGTTATATCTTTTTGAGATCTATAGCTAAATTCTTATCTTTTTTATTTTTTATTTTTGTGTGTAACCATAGTTTATGGGAGAAATTGAAAAGGATATTGCAATAATTATAAGAGAAGTCAAAAGGGATTGTGGGTTGGGAAAAGTCAATAAATGCTGAGGTTGGATTGAGAGAAGTCAATAAATGCTGAGGCTTTTTTTTTTTTTTAAATCAAAAAATTAGAAAATTAGGATTAAGAGATTGGGGCTCCCATAGGCCTTGGGGTTAAAAACCCCATTTTGCTTAATATATAGTATAGATAAAAAAAAATAACATTTATTAAATTCTTTCAATATAATATTGGTATTGCTTGGTGATTGGTTCAAAAATTATAATTACACTATTGATAAATGAAGGAGATAGAGGGTGGGGAAATAAAACAATAAATGAAATGAGAGAGAGAGAGAGAGAGAGGGGCTATGGCTCTTAATTTACACGCCACCACTTTTGCTTCCCCAAGAGACCCATGTAATCATGGTGTCACTGTAATTATTATAATCTTTGAACCAATCACCAAGTCAAAATTTTTTTTAAAAAAAAATAAAAAATCAAGAAATTAGGATTGACATATTGGAGCTTCCACAGGCCTTGGGGGTTAAAACACCCTTTTGCTTAATATATAGTATAGACTAGTGGTAGCCCGTGCTATGCACGAGACTTTATAAATTAAAAAAAAATCATTATAAATATGTTAAAGTAATTTAATATTTTATCTTGTGGCATACATGAAATTTAAACTAATTTTTATGGTTATAACTTTTTAAATTATTAGTTTAAAAATTAAATATATATATAAATTTATTTAGTGCAATTTTGATAATTTGTAATATAAATAAAAAAAATAAAAATAAATAAATAAAGAAGAAGAAGTTAAACCTAATTAAATGAGGTTACATTAGTTATGATATATCTCTTCTTATTATGAAAATGTACAAATTTAAAAGTTATAATTAAGACAAATATATAATTTTATTATTAAATGTGAAGTGAAGTGATATTTAACAATAATTGATATGATGTTTCTGTTATTAATCCAATAATTTAAGTTATATTTCTTTTGGTTTTAATTTCATAACTAAAAATACAATATGGATATAATACGCACACGGATTTCTAGTATTTAACAATATGAAGGTTTTAGAATATTTTTAACCTTTCATCATTTTCTTTTAAATTTTTTTTTTTCTAATTTGATTTTAAATTTGAATAAAAAAATTGATTTGATTTGATATGAATTATTTTAACTTTTTCATTAAATTTTTATCAATTTTTAAAAGAACTTTCATTCATATCCATTTTTTTTTTTCTTTTCATCAATTTTTGATGGGAAAAAACAATTGTGGGGATATATTTTCTGAGTACCAACACGTGGCAAGGTGACGCCGACGTGTCAGCCGAGGTGCCACGTGTCGTGGTAGTTACGCCGAGGTGATCTCGGAGTTGCCGAGGTTATCTCTGAAGATATCGAAATCCGAGATAAGCGGATAAAGGACAAGAGTCCTAAATTGAGAGAAGACTTCAGTTTGGGTAAAGATGGAACTCTTAGAGGGTTTATCCTAATCCCACTGGGAGTCCCAGATTAGCAGTAATCTTAAGTTCATTAGGGCCAGGCTCCTATTGGGACTAGGATTGTATTGGCTATAAAAGAGAGGCACCCCCATGGGTCAAAGGTCTGTTTTTGATATACTCAAGCTTGTGCGTTGAATACTTGATTATCTTTAAGAGATATACTAACTTAATCGTCGGAGTGCCCCCGGGTGGAAGAACCACCGCCGGAGCCTTTTCTTTCTGTGCAGGATAGTAGGGTGCCATCTATTCTGCCTGTGTACTACAGCTGAATTATTAAGGAGGGCAGTGTGATCGGAAAATCACTCACACAATTTGGCGCCGTCTATGGGAACGAAAGACGAATAGATGGCCAGTAACGCACAACAAGAAAAGGTTGGGGACGACGCTCCCGCAGGGAGTGGCAGACCTATTGACCTTGACATTGAAGGAGACAGCCACAACGAAGAAACCCGTGACCAGGGTCACGGAGGAAAAAACGTCGGCCAGAAGGGCGACACTTCAAAGAAGAAGAACGGTAAATGGAGGGTATGCGTAGATTTTACAAGCCTGAACAAAGCCTGTCCCAAAGACAGCTTCCCTCTGCCCAAAATTGACCAGCTGGTGGATGCCACATCTGGACATGGAAGGATGAACTTCTTGGATGCTTATAGGGGGTACCACCAGATAGCCATGTACCCCCCAGACGAAGAAGAAGACAGCGTTCATCACCCCAAAAGGCCTGTACTGTTACAGAGTGATGCCTTTTGGGTTGAAAAACGCAGGAGCAACCTACCAAAGGCTGGTAACCAAAATGTTCAAGCACTTGATCGGCCAAACAGTAGAAGTCTACATCGATGACATGGTCGTAAAGACCAAGGAGCCCAGGAGTCATCTTGCCGACCTAAAAAAGGTATTTGAGATCCTCAAAACATTTCGGCTCCGACTCAACGCATCAAAGTGCGCGTTTGGAGTCGAATCTGGAAAGTTTCTGGGGTACCTAGTAACAAGAAAAGGAATAGAGGCTAGCCCAGATCAAATCAAGGCCATCATGGATCTACAAAGCCCAACATCGGCAAAACAGGTAGAAATGCTTACTGGAAGGGCCGCAGCCCTAAACAGGTTCATAAGTCGAAGCTCAGACAAGTGTAAACCCTTCTTCAACCTGGTGAAAAAGACCACTGACTTCCTATGGACTGAAGAATGTGAAGCCGCTTTGGCCGACCTAAAGAAATATCTGACACACGGCTCCAGTCCACTCAACACCTGAACCTGGGGAAGAGCTGTTCGTACTTAGCTGTGTCAGAACATGCAGTAAGTGCAGTACTAATCCGAGAAGAAAAAGGAGAACAGAAGGCTGTTTACTATGTAAGTTAAACCTTGGCCGACGCAGAAACACGGTATCTACCACTAGAGAAATTAATGCCGGCCTTAGTGATGGCCTCAAAGAAATTGAACCATTACTTTCAGGCACACAAGATTGTGGTGCTAACAGAACACCCACTGAAGTCCTTGTTGCAACAAGAAGACTTAACAGGAAGAATTGCAAGGTAGGCAGTGGCCTTGGGCCAGTATGACCTGGAGTTCAGGCCCAGAACAGCAATTAAGGGCCAAGTTTTGGCCGACTTTGTGGCAGAATTTACGCTTGAATCCATCGAACATCGGGCTCCATTGAGCCAAGATGAACGAGGTCCCAGCAAGCAAAGAGAATCCCAGCCAAGGCAAAACAGCAAAGGAAGGAAAAACCAGACCCTGCAGCATCTACATCGGCGACTCCTTCAGACTGTTTGTCGATGGAAGTTCAAAACCGACAGGGGAGGGGGCAGGAGTGCTGCTGATATCTCCAGATGGAGAAACAATAGAACAGTCCATCCGTTTGGGGTTCAAGGCCTCAAACAATGAAGCAGAATACGAAGCATTAATTGCAGGGCTAAAACTGGCAGCAGCAGCCGAAGCATGTAGACACCCCATTTTTGACCGTCCTCAAGACTTGGACGTCACCGTTTGAATACTCGGTGGTTATCCATGTTTGTGTTCGTCTCGAGTTCCCGGAGGCCTCGGCAGCGCGCCTCGTCTTAAGACCTCTTGACTCGACTGCTTCGTGTTCGGTTTTGGCACCAAACACTTGTGTTTTTGCCTTGAAAGGCAGGGAATGGCTTTCTGGCCATCCCCACACCCCACCGGCCCTCCCCTACCATCACCGGCCGCATATGTGTACCACCGGCACTATTTTTTTAAAAACCATGGCCGGTCGGCACTATATGTTGCCGACCGGCACCTTTTTCGGCCGGTGTGACCTCTTTGCACCCTACAAGCTTGGTGCATGCCAGCTGTGCCAGCTGGAATGCACCATCACATTCCCCCGTGCATAAGTGTGACCACTTTGCACCTTTGAACCCTCTAAGCTTCTAGAAGCTTGAACCTTTGGCCAAGCTTCTTGGAGAAGCTTGGCCAGCTGTCTTAGCTTCTCCAAGAAGCCTAGACTCTTTGCCCCTTTGAACCTTTCTCTTTGCTTAGCCATTAAGTTATTTGGCTTTGTCTTGGCCTATATAAGCACCCCTCCTCTCCCATTGAAAGAGGTTAGCCATTTTTGAGCAAAAACCAGAGCTTCTATATCTATATCTGTGTTATACTCTCTCTCTCTCTCTATATCTCTCTCTCTCTCATCCTTGTGTGTGTGTTTTAAGCCTAAATAGTGTGTTTTTACCTCACTTTTGCACTAATACACACATCGTTACACCTTAGCTCGAGATTGAGGGACTTGGAGGGTTGTTTGTTGAGATTTTGGACTGATTTTGATCATTAGAAGGGGGCTGCACCACCTGTTCTTCAAGGGTTCTTCAAGGGTAACTACTTTACTTTAGTTTCCCCAATCTTGCATTGACTTTTAACCTATTTTGCTTTGTGTTTTGAGCTTTGTGTATAACTGAAAAAAGTCTTATTTTTCTTGCTCTAGAACTTTCATTAAGGTTATTTTGTGGTTTGAGTGCAAACTCACCCACTTAGGCCTTGTTTTGGCCTCTTTGGTGCCTTTTCGGTAAGGCTTTGTTTGCTTGTGTGTTTGGATCTTTTCACCACTGAAATCAGTGGTGAGAAGGTGGTTTGAAGTCTTGTATAGGGGAGGGACACCCCTCTCCCCTTTGTCCCTCTTTGACCTTTACTTTTGGTTCAATGTGATAGCATGTATGAGCACTTGCATTTGGCTTCATTTCAGAGTTTTTTTGGATGTTTTGGAGCATGTTTAACTTCTGTCTAATGTGGGTTCATTAGCTCTTAGCATGCATCTCATACTTGCTTTGTAATGCTCTACTTTGCCTAGAAATGTGCCATGTATTTAGCCTAGCATATCCCCATGTTTTAGCTTAGCTTATTGAGGCTTTTGGTCATGATTTATCGTGCTTTAGGTCTGTTGGCCACTGATTTTGTCATGTTTGGCATGATTAGTATAGTTGCTTTGTATTTCGGTTTGTAAGCCTTGGTTGTATCGGCCTCTAGTATGCTTAGCTTAGGCCATCCTCATGATTTGGCATCATTTAGGATCCTATTTCAGTCCATAAATCATGTGTGTATGCTTGCATATGTGACCTCTCTCATGCTTTGAAGGTGTCCCCTTTTATGCCTTGAAATAGGCCTTGTGCATGCTTGTATGTTTAAGGTATTTTGGGGCTACCATATCAAAGGGTTTGGGGGTATTTTTGCATGCTAAAATTCTGTTTTTGCTTGTCTAATACATGCCATGAATGGTCATCTTAGTAGGTAGTGGAATGCTCCACTTTGTGCCTTAGACTTGGGCCCTTTTGGTTTGCATTTAGCATGAATCATTGTCCACCTTTTTGAGCACTTTTTGCCACTGTTTTGGGGAGGTTTGAGGTCTGCCCCTCATGGCTTGAGTCCACCATTGTGTGATTGTCTCATACTCGTTGCATGGTTGATCCATAATATGTTGTTACATGCTAGATCTATTGCATGATTTGTCCATGTTTGCCATGTATTCGCATTTTGCATGCTCTAGCACTTTACATTTCCATCTAGTTTACATCACATTTGGCATGTTTGCATCATAGCTCTTATTGAACTTTTGAGCCATGTTTGCATAACATGCATTGCATTACTTGGTTTGGGGTGTCAAACCAAATGTGAGAGATGAGAGGTGTTTGTACTTTAAGTGACAAAACACATCTCAATTCATGTCATCAAGGCTCTTGACCTAGACATGATAGGGCCTTGATCTTCATTTGTATGTTGCATGCATTGCCATTGAATTGCAATCTTGGTCTCTTAGGCCATCATGCATCAAAATGCATAATTGGTGGCCTAAGGACCAAGGGCCATGCTCTCTTGAGTCCAACACATGATAGGAAACATGGCCATGCTTACATATGCCCAAAATTCTATGCCATGCACTGTCTGTCCTTGTTGCTGTCAAAAACTGTCTTCTGCAGGAATTTTCTGCCGACCGGCAGTATATAGTGCCGACCGGCCATTTATGTGTGGCCGATGAACTCATGAGCAGCCGATGGACATTCTACATGGCCGTGGCCATTTCATCCAGCCAATGATGTCCTCAGTGTGCAGGGAACATTTCCTGAGACTTTGGAAGTTTTCCAGAGAAGCAGGACAGTAAAAAACAGAGGCAACAGTGGCATGGTACGGGTTTCCCAGGCGAGTCGGATCCGAGCATGCATCATTCGCGCATCCCGAGGCGGGGGCTGTTCTTTCTTTTTACATTTATTTACTAAGTTAATTAGAAATTTTGTAATAATTTATTTATCATATTACGGACTGTATATTCTTTTGGCCCCTCCGAGTGAGGGCGTATTTGTAATAAGTGTGCGTGAGTGTGTGTATCTCTTCTAACCCCATGTCTTTCTTCCCTTTTATTTACCTGCTTATGATGGTAGATTAGGGCATATTTAAATTAGCATACCTTATGCAATGCATGCGTGCATCCATACATTTGTCTTACATGCACCGGGCTCGGCGCATCACGCTAACTGCATTGTATTTCAATTTCCAAATTGAATATTTTTACTTGTAGCATGTCATATGCCATGCTTAGGATAGCCGAGCCCGTCTAGATTATACCCTTGCTTGTGTTGCATTAGCCACTTAACATGAACTAGGATCATGCATATGATTACTAACTAGTTTCTGTTTTTGGCTTGGAGTACTTAGGTGAGTTTTACGCTTTAGCATATCGCATGCGTGTGAATGGTCGCCATAACAGCATGATTACCATGAGGCTAAGTGCTTACATGAGATAAACTGTTTGAATGCCTGTGGGTGGAGGTTGGATTGTTTGAGTTGGGAAAAACTCATTGAAATCCGTGTTTTAGCCTACTTGCGAGTAGCAAATTCCAAAGCGCTTTTCAAAAACAAACGGATATGTAATGCTTGTTTCCAAATTAGGCAATCTATTCTATACTTGTTTGTTGTGCGCATAACATAGTTTCTAGGCTAATAACCGGAATAAGAACGCACAACGCTTTCAAAATCGGATATCATGTTAGTAGAGGCCGGTCTTCGGACCGGGCGAAAGGGGGTGCTCATAGCTGACCTTCCCCGATCGTACCCAAGTTCCGAGCCAAGACAACTTTGGTGATGACGGACACGTGGCCTTCGGCACCGAGTCAGGGTTTCCTAAATTTCCCCATTAAAAAATATTTAGGTGGCGACTCTGTATCTGGCAAAGCAGTCCATGTTTGGCACTTCTTTCTCAAAAATCTTTTTCCTCAAACAATTTGCCAGAGTTGGACTCTTTGGTTCAGGTTAAGAACCGCAACAAACAAAAAGGGAGTCCGAACTGTAGAGTGAAGCCCAAGGGGCGTCTACAATGAGGTAATAGTTTTTTGTGATTCATAGCTAATTGGTTAACCAGTCACAGAAGATTTGCAGCCAGAGACGAGAGGAATGTCGACATAGTGCAAAAGAGGTCATCAGATTGGCAGCCCTTTTTCAGAACTGCCGACTACTCCAAGTAAGCCGAGATGATAATAACCACGCCGACGCGTTGGCCAACCTGGCAAGTTCAATGCAGACTAGAAAAACAAGGACAATTATGATTGACTACATGTCGGGCTCGAGCATAGAACCACAGAACACAGAGCAAGAAGCAATGTGTGTGGACATGGGGCCAAGCTGGAATGGATGCAATTGTTGCATTCCTGAAAGAAGGAAAAACTACAGAAGACCGCAAGGAGGCACACAAAGTCATATTAAATCGGCAGGGAAGATTCAGCCTGACTGCGGACGGACATCTCTACAGAAGATCCTTCACTGGACCCCTTTTAAGGTGCGTACACCCTTTGCAGGTTGAAGATTTTTTATATGAAATTCATGAAGGAATTTGTGGAAGCCACGCTGGGGGTAGATCACTAGCTCCAGGGCCATTACCTAGGGGTAATTGGTGGCCCTACATGCAAAAGGATGCAGAAGCATACGTGAAAAGTTGCGAACAATCCAAAGGTTTGCACCTTTGATTCATTCAGCTAGCTATTGACTTGAATCCAGTATCCAGCCCTTGACCGTTTGCCCAGTGGGGCATGGATCTGGTTGGACAACTTCCCCAAGCAACTGGGCAGAGAAAATACTTGCTGCTAGCAACAGATTACTTCACAAAGTGGATAGAGGCAGAACCTCTTACCAAAATCCAAGATGTGGACGTTAAGAATTTCATATGGAAAAATATTATCACCAGATTTGGCATTCCCAGAGCCATAGTTGCTGACAACGGAACGCAGTTTGACAGCAAACTCATCAAGAACTTTTGCGCAAAATTCAAAATCAAGAATTACTTTTCAACACGAAGTTTTCCCCAAAGTAATGGGCAAGCAGAGGCCTCCAACAAAGTAATTTTGGATGGAATAAAGAAGAGGCTGCAGGCAGCAAAAGGAAAGTCAGTAGACGAATTGCCCAACGTGCTTTGGCCATATCGGACTACGCCGAGAAGATCAACAGGGGAATCCCCCTTTGCCATGGCTTATGGCACAGAAGCAGTAATTCCACTGGAAGTCGGCATCCCAGGGATCCGAACCCAGGGAGTTAAGAATGGGACTAACGATTTACTTCTAGCCCGAGATCTGGATCTTTTGGAAGAACGAAGAGAGAAGGCTGTAATTCAGCTTGCAGTATACCAGCAACAGCTTGCCAGAGCTTATAACAAGAAGGTCAATCTAAGAGATTTTCAAATTGGTGACTTAGTCCTGAGAAAAGTCGTCGGCAACAAGAAGGATCCCAGAGAGGGCAAGCTTGGCCCAAACTGGGAAGGACCCTACAGAATTACTTGGTATTAGGCAATGGAGCTTACCGGCTTGAAGATAATGAGGGCAAAGCATTGCCAAGACCTTGGAACACTTGTAATTGAAATTTTTCTATCATTAGATATGCATTACTTTTTGGCCGATGTCATCAATAAAATATTTTCAGATTTCTTCAAACACATATGATTGTTAAAGATACATAATGTTGTTTCTGAGAGACATGAATAATGAGAACCCAAGTGGAACTCAGGTTCACATTGAGGGCAGAGAAGAGACAAAGACGCTTAACACTTGTTGAAATTTGTAGCAATTTACAAGTTGAAGTTAAGCTGAGATGGTTCCTTATCTTCACTTGTTGAAATTTGTAGCAATTTACAAGTTGAGTTAAGCTGAGATGGTTCCTTATCTTCACTTGTTGAAATTTGTAGCAATTTACAAGTTGAAGTTAAGCTGAGATGGTTCCTTATCTTCACTTGTTGAAATTTGTAGCAATTTACAAGTTGAAGTTAAGCCGAGATTACTGTTTCTCTTCGCTTGTTGAAATTTGTAGCAATTTACAAGTCGAAGTGAAGCCGAGGTTATTGCTTGAACAATTGTAGCACTCTACAGGTTGGTTAAACCAAAGAGGATGCTTAACACTTGTTGAAATTTGTAGCAATTTACAAGACGATGTTAAGCCGACATATGATCATCTGTTGAAATTTGCAGCAATTTACAGGTTGAGGTAAAAGCTAAGTATTTTGTTTAAACACTTGTTGAAATTTGTAGCAATTTACAAGTAGATCATTATTTAGCACTTGTTATAACTTGAGAAAAGTTCACTGAATATGCTAATCCTTGTTGAAATTTGTAGCAATTTACAAGTGGGTTAGACTGAGATCACTGTTTAAACACTTGTTGAAATTTATGAAAAGTTTACAGGTTGAGGTCAGTATCTTGCCGAAGTAAAGTTTGTAGTTATTATACCCGAGGTATATAACCCCGAGAAGATTGCACAAAGAAGGAAGAAGTATGAAGAGTATATGCAAAATATTCTAAGTATAGAGTCATACAGAAGCAATCAGAAAAAGTACAAAGGTACAAGCATTTAAAAGAAAGTTGTATTGAGCATTCAACAGGGAACAGAGGCACATCGGCCATATAAAGAGCTTGCAGTGTTTTAAAACCAGAAGCACAAAGAAACTTATATTGTCCAAAGAGACAAAAAGAGTACAGAAGACATCGAAGTTATGATTCTTCAGCTTCAGAGGGATTTGGGTCTGGACCTCGGCCGATTCTTGGAGAACTACCTCGGCAGATCCTTGAGGAACTACTTCGGCAGCCTTTTCTGCAGCCAGCTCGGCGTCAATCTCAGCAAGTGTTTTATCAAGACTTCTTTCAGCTAGAAGAAGGTCGGAAGATAACTTCCCTATATCAGCTTCCTTGGGCACCTCCTCAATCTCCTCATCTTGGGTTAAGTCCAGGATTGGCTCAATCTGAGGAGGAGACTTGACCCCAGCAGCATCCTTGGATTTCTTCACCAAGGCCTCGTCATCATTATCTTCACCCTCAAACTCATACTCAGATTCTTCTTCAGCCTGACTTGGAGGTGGAGGAGGAGGAAAAGGAAGAGGAATACCATCAGCGTTGCGGAAAGGCGAATCAGCAGAAAGGTCAAGTTTTTTTATCAGGGACATCCAACCAAGGGAGAATCCCTTGTTGCATGCCTGCCTGCCTGACTTGAAGCTTGTAGTCCTTAGTGACGTCGGCCACGCCCTGGGCATAAGCCTTCTCATCAGCCTCTTTTATTTCAGCTTCTTTAGTTGCCAAGGCCTCCTGAAGCTCCTTCTCGGCCTGGGCCGCTTTTTCCTCGGCTTCTTTTTTCTGCGCTTCAGCAACCTTCTTTATAGCTTCAGCAGCATCAGCCTTTTCTTCGGCCAAGGTTTGGGCTTTAGTAGCAGCCTCGGCCTGATCTTCCAACTTCTTCATTTTTGCTTGAAGACCCTTGTTGATCTTTTGGAGGGCAGAATACTCCTTCTTCAAGTCAGTTAACTTCTCCCTATTCTCGAAAGATTGCATAGAGAAGGAATGGGCATGCTGAACAGCCTGAAAGAACACAAAGCAAAAAGTTATTACAAGGTTTTACAAGTATGAAAAGATGAGGAAAAGACAGGTTACCAAGTAAAGACACTTACTTGAACACAGCGTTGAAGCATGAAAGCATAATTTTCGTACTCACTCATTTCAGCATTCTTTTCCAGATCACCTGGGAGAAGAAGAGCTGTACTGAGTGCAACCGACATTTATGTCGTCGGCGCTATCAGTAGCCATGACCGGCTTATTCTCCAAAGTAATCTCGGGCGTCCAAGGGACGTTTGGTACTTTGGACTTTGAAGTCGTTGCAGAGGAGGACCTCGGCCTCTTTGACTTTGAGGACTCTGATGGCTGGGTCTCTGCATGCCTCTTCCCAGCAGAGGGTTGGGATTTGCTGCTTTCAGCCAACTTGGAGATGGGCAGGGCATCCTCAGCCTCAACCTCAGTAGCCTTGGCCTTAGGCTGGGCCTTCTTGGTTCTTTTTGGCTTTGGTGGGGGCATAGATTGGGTCGGAACAGCATCGACGTCGGTTGGGAGGTCGGCTAGGAGATCTTGGGCGACAGGCTTTGGGCGAACCATTTCGGCAGTGTTGACAAGTCTGCGCCGGCGTTTTTGTTCGGGTATTGGTATCAAGTATGGGCCCGAAGTTGATGGCAGATCAACTGGGTCAGATGTTGACTCCTGATTTGTTCGAGATGTAGAGGCAGTTTGGGTTGTGACAGTAGGTAGAGAGAGGCTCTTTTTCTTCTTCCTTGGAACGTCGGGCAGAGTGGATTTGTACGTTGGGATGAAATTTAGTACCAATGGAGCCTTGCGCTTTTGGATTGGAAGGTCTAGGAGTTTCTTCAAATCTTTACCAGGGATAAAGGATTGGCGAAAGTCTTTTGGTGGCTTACGAACATCTGCGAAAAGAACAGACATTAGAAACAGACAAAGTATTGAAGACTTGAAAAAGAAACAACTAAGTGTTGACACTAGACTCTTACCCTTGCCCTCTTTAACTGTTCGAGGAAGAGGGAAGAGATGGGCATCCTCGTCTGGGGCAAACTCCCAATTTCCTGAAGCAATGACATAGTCATCTCCAGCTCCCTTGTTGGAGTCTGGGAGGTCGGCTACGATTTTGAATTCGGTGGACCTCGGCTTGAGGTAATAGACATAGCCTTTTTCCTTCAAGTTCAGGGCACACATGGTATAACAATATTGAACGTCGGCAAGGGTGATCCTAACGTTCTCCTGCCTAGCTAAGGCTATGATACCGTTTATCACTCGATAGGAGTTAATGGTGAGTTGCATGGGGTTCAACGTGTAGTAGTGGAGAATTTCGCGAAACAGAATGTTCAGTGGGAGCCGGAGTCCACATTCAACGAAAGCAACAATGGGAAAGGGCATGGTATCATCTTTGGGCATGATAGAATCATCATCCCCAGCCAGTCTCAGATGGACATCGGCAGGAATGGAGAACTCCTCCCTAAAGTATTTAAGTTTGGTTGGGGTATCTACCCTATGTCTCCACATACCCATGATATCGGCGAAAGGGTATTCGACTTCAGAAAGAAGATGTTCTTAAAGGGTTTTTTAGGACCTCGGCAAAAACCTAGGTAAATACTAGTAAGAATTGTTTCAGTTTTTCCTAAAGAATTGGCAGGTTCTATATGCAAATCCCAAACCTAAATCTATGAAAGTAAAGATTGGAGGCTCGAATCTGGGAAAAACACAGAAAACAAGAAACAAGAGCAAATTTTCAGAATCGAAGACGAAGGTGGGCTATCAAGAGCATAAAGAATACGAGAAGTAAAGGGCCAAGAACAGGGGCAAAAGTGCAAGAAGTGGTGAACAGTGCGTATGATTCAAAACATGGGCAAGAGCAAAATCATGAGTAAAATACATCTAAATGTATGATTCACAGGTTGGAAGTTCCAACAAAGCAGTAAAGGCAGCAAGTAATGAAGAACATTAACAGAATTGAAGACAAAAAACAAAGGCTTACCAGATAGAATGGAACCGGTGTGAAGATCGCCGGAGTCAGACGACGGTTGCAGACACAACAGAGTGGCGAAAGCTTCACTAGAATGGAAGAATAAAACCAGTTACAGAACTTGGAGACTGAGTATAGCAGATTCGAAGAGAAAGAGCTTTAGAGGAGAAGAAGCAAGTAAACGAATGCAAAAGTGAAAAGACAAAGGAGAGAGGCAAAAGTTTTTGTCAAAAACTTGAAACGGCGGCAAAAATAGGGCATTTATTGCGCCTGGAGCAGCGCATACGTCAGACGGCGCAGACGGATGAAAGACAGTTTTTCAGGCGCGTCACAGGCACGAGCGAATGGGAATACAACGTGTGCAGAAAACGGTTGAGAAGTGATGCATGACAGCTCATGCGCGTAGAAGAGTTCATTTGAATTCTTGTTCTTGAAAGAAAACATGTCGGCCTGAAATGAATGACTTCGGCTGAAGAGTTCTTGTGCCGAAGTACTGGAAAGAGGAACAATATAGGTTCTATCACCTCAGAATGCCGAGGTAATAGAACCTAGGGGGCAGTTGTGGGGATATATTTTCTGAGTACCAACACGTGGCAAGGTGACGCCGACGTGTCAGCCGAGGTGCCACGTGTCGTGGTAGTTACGCCGAGGTGATCTCGGAGTTGCCGAGGTTATCTCCGAAGATATCGGAATCCGAGATAAGCGGATAAAGGACAAGAGTCCTAGATTGAGAGAAGACTTCAGTTTGGGTAAAGATGAAACTCTTAGAGGGTTTATCCTAATCCCACTGGGAGTCCCAGATTAGCAGTAATCCTAAGTCCATTAGGGCCAGGCTCCTATTGGGACTAGGATTGTATTGGCTATAAAAGAGAGGCACCCCCATGGGTCAAAGGTATGTTTTGATATACTCAAGCTTGTGAGTTGAATACTTGATTATCTCGGAGTGCCCCCGGGTGGAAGAACCACCGCCGGAGCCTTTTCTTTCTGTGCAACAGCAGGGTGCCATCTATTCTGCTGTGTTCTACAGCTGAATTACTAAGGAGGGCAGTGTGATCGGAAAATCACTCACACAACAATAATTTTCAATGCTTCATCTTTTTAAATTTTTATCAAATTATAATTCGATAAAAAAAAATATTAATTGTTGAAGATTCTATTAATTGGAATTATAGTGAAATAACATCTTGAAATAGTGAAAGTTTGAGTACGTGGTTAGTTGAAATGTATAATTTGATTAATTCTCTTTTCATATTTGTATAAAAATTGACACTTATGATCACATCATTATAAGTCGGATTATGGAAAGTTTTTTGAGGTGCCAAATATTTTTCATTTGTAAAATATCTATTAAAAAAAAGAAAAAAAATAAAGAAAAAGGAAAAAAAATATGTAGCTTTTAGATATGTATTTATCAATTTTGTTTTGTAAATATAAACAACTGATGTTTCAATTCAAAAAATTAAAAAGTATATAAAAAAAAAATAGATTGGGTTTTTTGGGAATAAAAGAAGCCATTTAACTCCTCTATATACTATTTTAAGATGGACTATTTTAATCACATAAAAAAATAAAAATTATATTTAGAAATTATCCTTATATATTATGTTATTATGTACAAATATAGCAGTAATAAATTAATTAATATTTATGAGAAGCTATATTAAGCTTTCATTTTCAATTAATTGAATTATGATTAACAAATTTACAAATAGCAGTAATGGTATAACAGGATATAAAGAGGATAAAAAAAACAAAAACAAAAAAACAATGATATTCAAAAGTACTAAATTTACCTAGTTATACAAAAATCTAATGTAATAGTACAATTTTGAATTCTCAATAAATTTTCACATTTTCTATAAAATAAAATGACAATAAAAAATAAAAATAAAATTCGATACCCATTTTTTTACTTCAATTTTACGGTTTTCATTGAAAAAATCAAAATCTGATCAAAATCCTTGGCACATAATGGGTATAAATATTTCGATTGCAACCATCATCACCAATAATTCTTCTTCACCATGTAAACCTATAAACAAACACATAAATTTCACTAAAACCGAAACTAAAACCAAACCAACAATAGAGAAAGAGAATCACACAGAGAAAAAAATAAAATTAAAAAACAAATAAATTTATAGAGTGATAAGATATTACCCCCTCAACAACTTAGACCTCGCCTCACCTAATCCATCTGCTCCTCCGGTAGCACCTGCGAAGTCTAGGAGTTGGGATGACTAATCAGATTATTCTTTAAATAAGACTTGAAAATTGATTAATTTGTCCCATTAAGTGATTTAAAATTTTGATAGATATACATCCAAAAAAAATAGAAAATTATATTATTAAATCATAATTCAAATTTAGATATTGTTATATCTTTTTGAGATCTATATCTAAATTCTTATCTTCTTTATTTTTGTGTGGTTTCTATTTTTTTTTAAATTTATTTAAGATGGAGTTGTGGGTTTATATTTTTTAATTTAATTTATCTATGGTTTCTATTTGTTTTAATTATTATTATTTAGGGATAGTTATGATGAGAGACTAGATATGTGATAGACATGTGAGTTTTATTGATTTAATGTATGATGGCGTGAGATATATTATATTTGTTTAGCTAGTCTTTAAAGATTTTTAAAATTTAAAATTGGATATTGAGAGGCAAAAGAAAGATTTTAATTGAATAAATATTTGTTTGTATATTTGATTTTTAATTTTTTTTATTGCGTTATAATATAATATATAAGATATAGATAGATAATTACAATTCTCATGAAAAATATTATTTGATTTTTTTAGGGAGAGAAAAGGAAGGCTAGTTTTAATATTTTCTTTTGGAAATCGAAGAGAGAAATTAGAATGGGGTGATTATGAAATATTTTTGTTATCTTTTCATTTGAAATCCATAAATTAATGGATAATTATTATTTCCAAAATAATTAAATAGGTATAGGAGAAGTTGAAAAGGGGAAATAAGTATTATTTCCAAAATAATTAAATAGGTATGGGAGAAGTTGAAAGGGTGTGCATGGAAAGTCAAAAAAGTTTGGGAGAAGTCAATAACTCGTTTGACAACATGCTAATTTAGTAACTTTTTGGCTATTTGGCTAAAATATGAGCTAAAAAAAACTAGTATGTTTGGGATGACTTTTTGGCTTTTTACGAAAAGATGTGCAAAAAGTAGAGAGAAAAGAGAATCTTTGACTTTTTGGTATGAGTTGTTGACTTTTTGGCTAATTTAGTAACTTTTTGGCTAAAAAAGTGGGTTCCCAAACGAGGCCTAAGTTTTTATTTTTTTGAAATCAAAAAATTAGAAAATTAAGATTGAGACATTGGAGCTCCCACAAGACTTGTGAGTTAAAAACCCACTTTTCCTTATATAATACTAGCATATCACCCGTGCTATGCACGGATTGTGTTTATAATTATCTATATATGTGAATTGTGATTTTTAAATTTTTTTTTAAATGTCTTCTTTTTTCCTTTTTTATATTATATTAAAGTTTAATATTTTGATAATAATCATATGTGTTGGACTTTCCAAGGAATTAAATGTCTTTTTTTATTATTATATTATATTAAAGTTTAATATTTTGAAAATAATCATATGTGTTGGACTTTTCAAGAATTTTTTTCTATGCTTGTTCTTAATGCATTAAAGTGTTATTATGAGGGATAATAATCATATGTGTAGGGACTTTTCAAGGAATTCATATGTGTTGGATTTCAAAAAAAAAATTTATGCTTATTCTTAATGCATTAAAGTGTTATTATGATGGTAGACTTGGGAGTTGAGAGAAGTTAATAAATGCAAAAAAAAAAAAAAAAAAACTTAAATAAAAGAATCAGGAAATTATGCACAGATTGTGTTTACAATTATCTATATATGTGAATTATGATTTTTAAATGTCTTTTTCTTTCTTTTTTAAATGTCTTCTTTTTTTCCTTTGTTATATTATATTAAAGTTTAATATTTTGATAATAACCATATGTGGTTAGACTTTTCAAGGAATTAAATGTTTTTTTCTAATTTATTATATTATATTAAAGTTTAATATTTTGATAATAATCTTATATGTTGGACTTTTCAAAAAATTTTTTATACTTGTTCTTAATGCATTAAAGTATTATTATGAGGGATAATAATCATATGTGTTGGGACTTTTCAAGAAATTCATGTGTTGGATTTCAAAGAATTTTTTTTAGGAAAATGTTTTTTTTCCTGAATTTGAGCCCCCCCGAATCCCCCGAATCAGATAGAAGAGAAGAGAAAAAGAGAAGAGAGGGGAAGAGGAGGAAAAGAGGGGAAGAGATGGCAGCCCCTCCGCCCGCCGTCACCTCCGCCCAATCGTCGCCCCACCGTCGCCTCGTCGCAGCCCCGCCGTCGCCTCCGCCTCCGCTTCGCAGCCCCCGCCTGCCTCCGCCTCCGCCTCCGCCTCCAGCCCGATTTTGTTGGCCTCTCCAGTCCAGTTCTTCTTCTTCTTCTTCTTCCTCCTCCTTCTTTCTCTTCTTCTGAAAAAAAAAAAAGAAAAAATCAAAAGCGACGAAAAAACGTCATTTTGAATTCGGGGGGGATTCGGGGGGCTCAAATTCGAGCCACCAATCACTTTTCTTTTTTTTATGCTTGTTCTTAATGCATTAAAGTGTTATTATGAGAGTAAGCCTTGAGGGTTGGGAGAGGTTCATAAATGTTAAGGTTTTTTTTTTTTTAAAAAATAAAAAACAAGAAATTTAGATTGGGAGATTGGAGCACTCATAAGACTTGGGGTTAAAAACCCCATTTTGTTTAATATATAGTATAGATAATTAACTACATATGTGAATTGCGATTTTAAATGTCTTTTTTTTTTTTTTTTAAAGTCTTCTTTTTTTCCTTTTTTATATTATATTAAAGTTTAATATTTTGATAATAATCATATGTGTTGAACTTTTCAAGGAATTAAATGTCTTCTTTTTTTTATATATATTAAAATTTAATATTTTTGATAATAATCATATGTGTTGGACTTTTCAAGAAATTTTTTTTATGCTTGTTCTTAATGCATTAATATTTTGATAATAATCATATGTGTTAGGACTTTTCAAGGAATTCATATGTGTTGGATTTCAAAGAATTTTTTTTATACTTGTTCTTAATGCATTAAAGTGTATTATGAGGGTAAAACTTGGGAGTTGGGAGATGTTAATAAATACTACGATTTTATTTTTTATTAAATCAAAAAATCAAGAAATTTAGATTGGGGATTGGAGCTCCCACAAAACTACATATGTGAATTGCGATTTTTAAATGTCTTTTTTTTTTTTTTTGAAAGTCTTCTTTTTCCTTTTTTATATTATATTAAAGTTTAATATTTTGATAATAATCATATGTGTTGAACTTTTCAAGGAATTAAATGTCTTATTTTTTTATTATATTATATTAAAATTTAATATTTTGATAATAATCATATGTGTTGGACTTTTCAATAAATTTTTTTATGCTTGTTCTTAATGCATTAATATTTTGATAATACTAATATGTGTTGGGACTTTTCAAGGAATTCATATGTGTTGGATTTCAAAGAATTTTTTTATACTTGTTCTTAATGCATTAAAGTGTTATTATGAGGGTAAAACTTGGGAGTTGAGAGATGTTAATAAATACTAAGATTTTTTTTTAAAATCAAAAAATCAAGAAATTTAGATTGGGAGATTGGAGCTCCCACAAAACTTGGAGTTAAAAACCCCCTTTTGCTTAATATATAGTATAGACTAGCCTATCACCCGTGCTATGCACGGGATAATTATAGATATTTTATATTTGTTTTAGATTTTTTTTAATATATAAATTATGTTTTTTAAGATTTTTTATAAAAATAATTTAACAATCTTATCACTAACCATAATGTAGGGGAAAAGTTGAAAAGGGTACTGCAGTAACTATACATGGATTGTATCTATAATTATTTGTATGATGGGATTTTAAATGCTGATCAGAGGATTTTGACCAAATCAATAAATGCAGACATGTGGATTGAAAAAATTTAATAAATGCTGATCAGGAGATTTTGACCAAATCAATAAATGCTAAAAAAAATTTTAAATAAAAAATAAAAAATATAGAAAATTCAGATTGAGATATTGAAACTCTCA
This sequence comes from Camellia japonica, assembly GCA_030407325.1. Lineage (NCBI taxonomy): Eukaryota > Viridiplantae > Streptophyta > Magnoliopsida > Ericales > Theaceae > Camellia > Camellia japonica. The sequence goes on from JAPPVO010000019.1 coordinate 54,238,755, forward strand.
CAGGCCTTGGGGGTTAAAACCTCATTTTGCTTAATATATAGTATAGATAATATATATATATATATATATAAATTATAAGATGAGAGAAATAAAGTGCTATCTTATTATAATGGAGGAGATCTTATAAAAAAAAGTGTAGACATGAATGCCCTCCTATTTTATTGTGTTTACAATTATCTATATATATGAATTGTGATTTTTAAATGTTTTTTTTTAAATGTCTTTTTTTTTCCTTTTATATTATATTAAAATTTAATATTTGATTAATAATCATATGTGTGGACTTTTCAAGAAATTTTTTTTATATTTGTTCTTAATGCATTAAAATGTTTATTGAGGGATAAATAATCATAGTGTTGGGACTTTTTAAGGAATAAATGTCTTTTTTTTTTATTATATTATATTAAAGTTTAATATTTTGATGATTAATCATATGTGTGAACTTTTCAAGAATTTTTTTTATGTTTGTTCTTAATGCTTAAAGTGTTATTATGAGGATAATAATCATATGTGTTGGGACTTTTCAAGGAATTCATATGTGTTGGATTTCAAAGAATTTTTTTTTATACTTGTTCTTAATGCTTAAAGTGTTATTATGAGGGTAAAACTTGGGAGTTGGGAGATGTTAGAAATGCTAAGATTTTTTATTTTAATCAAAAAATCAGGAAATTTAGATTGGGAGATTGGAGCTTCGATAATACTTGGGGTAAACCTCCTTTTGCTTAATATAGTATAGACTAACCTATCACCCGTGCTATGCACGAGATAATTATATAGATAATATTGTTTTAGATTTTTTTAATATATAAAGTATGTTTTTAAAGATTTTTAAAAAATAATTAACAATCTTATCACTAACCATAGTGTATGGGAGAAATTGAAAAGGATACTGCAGTAATTATACACGGATTGTATCTATAATTATTTGTATGAGGAGATTTTAAATGCTGATCAGGGAACTTTGACCAAATCAATAAATGCATGCATGTGGAAAGAAATGTGGATTGAACAAAATTAATAAATGCTGATCAGGGAATATATATTTATTTGTTTTAGATTTTTTTAATAATTATTATGTTTTTAAGATTTTTTTATAAAAAATAATTTTAACAATCTTATTATTAGCCATAGTGTATGGGAGAAGTTGAAAATGGCACTGCAGTAACTATACACGGATTGTATCTATAATTATTTGTATGAGGGGAATTTAAATACTGATCAAGGGATTTTAACCAAATCAATAAATGCAGGCATGTGGAAAGACATGTAGATTGAAAAAAGTTAATAAATGTTGATCAGGAGATTTTGACCAAATCAATAAATGCTGAGTTTTTTTTTTTAAATAAAAAATTTAGAAAATTCAGATTGAGATATTGGAGCTCCTACAAGTCTTGGGGGTTAAAAACCCCATTTTGCTTAATATATAGTAAGTATAGTAGATAGATGGGATAATTATAAATATTTATTTTTGTTTTAGATTTTTTTAATTATATAAATTATGTTTTTTAAGATTTTTTATAAAAATAATTTAACAATTTATTACTAATCATAGTGTATGAGAGAAGTTAAAAAGGGTACTGCAATAACTATGCATAAGTTGTATCTATAACTATTTGTATGTGAGGATTTTAAATGCTGATTAGGGGATTTTGACCAGATCAATAAATGCTTAGTTTTTTTTTTTAAATAAAAAATTTTGAAAATTCAGATTGGGATATTGGAGCTCCCACAAATCTTGGGGTTAAAAACCCCCTTTTGCTTAATATATAGTATAGATATAGATATAGATAGATAGATAGATGTTTTTTTAAGATTTTTATAAAATAATTTTAACAATCTTATCACTAACCATAGTATATAGGAGAAGTTGCAAAGGGTACTGGAGTAACTATGTACGGGTTGTATCTATAATTATTTGTATGAGGAGATTTTAAATGCTGATAAGGGGATGTTGACCAAATCAATAATGGTAAGCATGTAGAAAGACATGTAGATTGGAAAAAAGTTAATAAATGTTGATTAGGAAATTTTGACCAAATCAATAAATGTTGAGATTTTTTTTTTTAAATCAAAAAATTAAGAAATTAGGATTGAGAGATTGGAGCTCTCACAAAACTTGGGGTTAAAAACCCCTTTTACTTAATATATAGTATAGACTAGCATATCATCCGTGCTATGCACGGGTTGTGTTTCACCACTTTGTCTTTTTTTTTTTTTTCCTTTTTTTATACTATATTAAAATTTAATATTTTGATACTAATCATATGTGTTGGATTTTTCAAGAAATTTATATGTGATGGACTTTTCAAGGAATTTTTTTCATGCTTGTTCTTAATGTATTAAAATGTTATTATGAAGAATAATAATCATGTGTTGGATTTTTCAAGGAATATATATGTACTTCACAATTATTTTTATATATGTGAATTGTAATTTTTAAATGTCTTTTTTTTTTAATATTATATTAAAGTGTAATATTTTGATAATGATCATATATGCTGGACTTTTGAAAGAATTTTTTTTTATGATTGTTCTTAATGTGTTAAAGTGTTATTATGAGGGATAATAATCGTATGTGTTGGGACTTTTCAAGGAATTCATATGTGTTAGACTTTTCAAAGAATTTTTTTTATACTTGAGGGTTTGGAGAAGTTAATAAATACTAAGGTTTTTTTTTTTTTAAATAAAAAATCAGGAAATTTAGATTAGGATATTGAAGCTCCCACATGACTTGGGGCGTTTAGAAACCCCATTTTTTCTTAATATATACTAGCATATCACCCGTGTTATGTACAGATTGTGTTATACAATTATCTATATGTGAATTGTGTTTTATTTTTTTTTTTTAAATGTCTTCTTTTTTTCCTTTTTATATTATACTAAAGTTAATATTTTGATAATAATCATATGTGTTGGACTTTTCAAGGAATTAATATCTTTTTTTTATTATATTATATTAAAGTTTAATATTTTGATAATAATCATATGTGTTGGACTTTTCAATAAATTTTTTTTATACTTGTTCTTAATGCATTAAAGTATTATTATGAGGGATAATAATCATATGTGTTGGGACTTTTCAAGGAATTCAAGTTTTTCAAGGGTAAGAGTTGAGAGTTGAGAGTTGGGAGAAGTTAATAAATGCTAAGATTTTTTTTTTTAAATCAAAAAATCAGAAAATTTAGATTGAGAGATTGGAGCTCCCACAAGACTTGGGGTTAAAAACCCCCTTTTACTTAATATATAAGTATAGATATATAGTATAGATTTTGATAGATATACATAAAAAAAAAATACATAATTATATTATTAAAAATAATTCAAATTTAGATGTTATATCTTTCTGAGATCTATAGCTAAATTCTTATCTTTTATTTTTATTTTTGTGTGTAACCATAGTGTATGAGAGAAAATTGAAAAGGGTGTTGCAATAATTATGAGAGAAGTCAAAAGGGATGTGAGTTGGGAGAAGTCAATAAATGCTGAGATTTTTTTTTTTTTTTAAATCAAAAAATTAGGAAAATTAGGATTAGGAGATTGGAGCTCCCACAGGCCTTGGGGTTAAAACTCCCTTTTGCTTAATATATAACTAGCCTGTCACCCGTGCTATGCAAGGGATAATTATAGATATTTATATTTATTTTAGATTTTTTAATATATAAATTATGTTTTTTAAGATTTTTATAAAAATAATTTGACAATTTATCACTAACCATAGTGTATGAGAGAAGTTGAAAAGGGTACTGACCGCAGTATATACACGGATGTATCTATAATTATTTATATGAGGGGATTTTAATACTAATCAGGGGATTGTATCAATAAATGCAGGTATGTGAAAAGACATGTGGATTGAAAAAGTCAATAAAAGCTGATCAGAGAATTTTAACCAAATCAATAAATGCTGAGTTTTTTTTTTTTAATAAAAAATTTAAAAAATTCAGATTGGAATATTGAAACTTTCACATGCCTTGAGGGTTAAAAACCCCCTCTTGCTTAATATATGTACTAGCATATCACCCATGCTATGCACGGATTGTGTTTACAATTATCTATATATGTGAATTGTGATTTTTAAACGTTTTTTTTTTTAAATGTCTTCTTTTTTCTTTTTTTGTATTATATTAAAGTTTAATATTTTGATAATAATTATATGTGTTGGACTTTTAAAGAAATTTTTTTTATGCTTGTTCTTAATGGATTAAAGTGTTATTATGAGGGATAATAATCATATGTGTTGGGACTTTTCAAGGAATTCATGTATTGGATTTCAAAGAATTTTTTTTTTGTGCTTATTCTTAATGCATTAAAGTGTTATTATGATGATAAGACTTGGGAGTTGGAAGAAGTTAATAAATGCTAAGATTTTTTTTTTTAAATCAAAAATTATAAATTGAAGATTGGAGCTCCCACAAAGCTTGGGGTGAAAACCCCAATTTTGCTTAATATATAGTATAGATATTAGCATATCACCTGTACTATGCACGGATTGTGTTTATAATTATCTATATATGTGAATTGTGATTTTTAAATGTTTTTTTTTTTTTTCCTTTTTTATATTATATTAAAGTTTAATATTTTGATAATAATCATATGTGTTGGACTTTTCAAGGAATTAAATGTCTTTTTTTATTATCATATTATATTAAAGTTTAATATTTTAATAATAATCATATGTGTTGGATTTTTTAAGAAATTTTTTTATGCTTGTTTTAATGCATTAAAGTGTTATTATGAGGCATAATAATCATGTGTTAGACTTTTTAAGAAATTTTTTATGCTTGTTCTTAATGCATTAAAGTGTTATTATGAGGAATAATAATCATATGTGTTGGACTTTTCAAAGAATTCATATGTGTTGGATTTCAAAGAATTTTTTTTATGTTTGTTCTTAATGCATTAAAGTGTTATTATGAAGGTAAGAAGAGTAGACTTGGAGAGTTGGGAGAATAAAAATGCTAAGATTTTTTTTTTAAATTAAAAAATCAGGAAATTTAGATTGGGAGATTGAAGCTCCCACAAGGCTTGGGGTTAAAAACACCCTTTTGCTTAATATATAGTATAGATAAATATATATAGATATAGATATAGACAGATGTGTTGAAATTTTCAAAGAATTTTGTTTATGCTGGTCTTTAATGCATTAAATAAAGTTAATTAAGAGGGGGTTTTGACCAAATCTTCCAAAATGTATGGGATTGGGAGAAATTAGTAAATGCTGATATTTTTTTTTTTTAAATCAAAAAATTAGAAAATTAGGATTGGGATATTAGAGCTCCCACAAGCCTTGGGGTTTAAAAATCCCCTTTTGCTTAACTAGCCTATCACCCGTGCTATGCACGGGATAATTATAGATATTTATATTTGTTTTAGATTTTTTTTAATATATAAATTATGTTTTTTTAAGATTTTTTACAAAAATAATTTAACAATCTTATCACTAATCATAGTATATGAGAGAAGTTGAAAAGGATACTGTAGTAACTATACAAGATTGTATCTATAATTATTTGCATGAGGGGATTTTAATGCTGATCAAGAGATTTTGACCAAATCAATAAATGCAGGCATGTGGAAAGACATGTGGATTGAAAAAAATTAATAAATGTTGATCAGGGGATTTTGACCAAATCAATAAATGCTGAGTTTTTTTTTTAATAAAAAATTTAGAAATTCAAATTGAGATTATTTAGAACTATTGAACAAACTACAATCACATTTTAATTTTTATGAGTTAACTTCAATCATATTAAAAAATCAAATTATAAACAAAAGGAGATAACTTCAATCATACAAATCACAATTTTTTTAATGCTATCTAACTACAATGACATTTTTCTCATAATAAAAAATAATAATTGAAAAAAATAACCATTAAAATAGTAATAAAAAAGATTATTTAAAACCATTGAATAAACTACAATCACATTTTTCTTTTTGTGAGTGTTTATGTTTGTCTAATTTCAATCATATTAAAAAATAAAATTATAAACAAAAGGAGATAACTTCAATAATACAAATCACAATTTTTTAATACTATCTAATCATCACCAATAATTAAAAAAACACAATAATTTATGTTTCAAAAAACATAGTGAGTTAAAAAGATCAATTACATTTTTTTTGGGGTCAAAATCCAATCTAATCATCATCAATAATTGGAACATTATGTGACCCTAATGAGTACAATCCATTTTTGTTTTTCAAAAAACACAGTGAGTTAAAAATCAAATCACAAATTAAGTGAATTGATAGTTAAAAAAACACAATAATTTTTTTTCAAAAAACACAGTGAGTTAAAAAAATCAATTACAATTTTTTTTTTCAAAATACAATCTAATCATTATCAATAATTGGTACTTAAAAACCAAATCAGAAAAAAATCAAATCAAATTAAATCACAAATATTTTTATGCTATCTAACAACAATCATATTTTTTTCATAAATAATTGTAAAGAAAAACCATTAAAATAGTAAATAAAAAATTAAATCACATTAAAAAAAAAAAAAGAACCATCGAACAAATTACAATTACATCACATTTTTTCCATAATAAAATAAATAAATAAATAAATAAAAGAACCATTGACTAACTGCAATCACATTAAAAAAAAAAAAAAAACCATTGAACTAACTACAATTACATTTTTTTTTCTTTGTGAGTGTTTATGTTTATCTAACTTCAATCATATTAAAAATAAAATTAAAATAGTAAATAAAAAGATTAAATAACATTAAAAAAAAAAACCCATTGAACTAACTACAACAATCATATTAAAAAAAAGTGCCATTGAACAAACTACAATCACATCACATTACAATCACATTTTTTTTCTTTGTGAGTGTTTATATTTATTTAACTTCAATCATATTAAAAATAAAATTAAAATAGTAAATAAAAAGATTAAATAACATTAAAAAAAAACCATTGAACTAACTACGACAATCATATTAAAAAAAAGAGCCATTGAACAAACTCCAATCACATCATATTTTTCCCATAATAAAATAAATAAATGAAAAAAAAGAACTATTAAACTAACTACAATCACATTAAAAAAAAAGAATCATTCAACTAATTATAATCACATTTTTCTCTTTGTGAAGATTTATATTTATCTAACTTCAATCATATTAAAAAATCAAATTATAATTTTTTATTCGCTAGACAAATCACAAATATTTTTATGCGCTATCTAACTACAATATTAAAACAGTAAACAAAAGGAAAAGTCAAGAAAGAGAAAACAAAAGAAGACTTACTGTTTGCATATGTGGTTACTGAAGTTAAAAGTGTAGAAGTGAGAAATCAAGAAGGAGAAAAAAAAAGAGGAGACTCACTGTTTGCAATAGGTATGTTTCAAAGTTAAAAAGAGTGTGTGTATTGGAAAAATTAAAAAGACTTGGAAATTTAATAAATGCTAAGTTTTTTTTAAAAAAAAAATAAAAAAATTAAGAAATTAAGGTTCAGATATTGGAACTCCCACAAAACTTGTGGGTTAGAGATAGATATAAATAAATAGATAGATATAGATATAGATATTTATATTTGTTTTAAAATTTTTTTAATATACAAATTATTTGTTTTGGAAAAGGTACTGCAATAATTATGAGAGAAGTCAAAAAGTCTTGTGGGTTGAGAGAAATTAATAAATGCTAAGGTTATTTTTTTTTTAAAAAACAAAAAATGAGAAAATTAGGATTGGCATATTGGAGCTCCCACAAGCCTTGGGGGTTAAAAACTCCCTTTTACTTAATATATAGTATAGATATAGATAGATAGATAGATATATCTTTTTATTTTTATTTTTATTTTTGTGTGGTTTCTATTCGGGTATTTTTTTTTTCAATTTATTTAAGATGGAGTTGTGGGTATCTTTTTTTTTTTAATTTAATTTATCTGTGGTTTTCATTTGTTTTTAATTATTATTATTTAGGTAAGTTATGATGTAAGTTAGATATGTGATAGACATGTGAGTTTTTTAATTTAAAGCTTATTCAGATAAGATTTAAAGTTTATTTAGATAAACTTTAAAGATTTTTTTTTTTAGTTTTTTTTGTTATGTTATAATATAATATATAAATATAGGTAGATATCTACAACTTTAATAAAAAATATTATCTGATTTTTTGGGAAAGAGAAAAAGAATGCAAGTTTTAATATTTTTTTTGAAAATTTGTGAGAGAGATTAGTAGAGAGAGATTATAATATTTTGGTTATTAAATAAATAAATCAGTCAATAGTTTTTTTTTAAAATTTATTTTGTAAATTAAAAACAAATAAACCAATCAATAGTTTTTTTTAATCTATTTTGTAAATTAAAAATCAATAATTTTGAAAATTGATTAATTTGTCCCATTAAGTGATTTAAAATTTTGATAGATATACATAAAAAAATACATAATTATATTATTAATCATAATTTAAATTTAGATTATATCTTTTTGAGATCTATAGCTAAATTCTTATATTTTTTTTAAAATTTTTGTGTGTAACTATAGTGTATGAAATTGAAAAGGGTGTTGTAATAATTATGAGAGAAGTCAAAAGGATTGTGGGTTGGGAGAAGTCAATAAATGTTGAGGTTGGGTTGGAAGAAGTCAATAAATGCTGAGTTTTTTATTTTTTTAAATCAAAAAATTAAAAAATTAGGATTAGGAGATTGGAGCTCCCACAGGCCTTGGGGTTAAAAATCTCCTTTTGCTTAATATATAGTGCCATTTTGGCAAGTTGGCAAAAAGCCAACGTTTTGCCAACAAAATCAAAAACGCCAGCCATGCTTTTTACCCAAGAAGCCCATTTGGCAAGACCAAAAAACGCAGTACCAAATTTATCAAATTACCCTCTAAAATATTTTAATTAATTAATTTAAAAATCAAAAAGTAAGGATATTTTAGTAATTTCAGAGTGATGTGACACTTAAGTCAAAAGCTAACTTTTTACCAACTTTCCAAATCACTTCAAAAAAAGTCAAAAAACTTGGTAAAAAGTCAAAAGTCAACTTTTTACCAACTTCTCAAAATACTCCATAGTATAGATATATAGTATAGATATAGATAGATATAGATATATTGAAAATGAAACAAGAGAGAGAAAATGCAGAAATAAGGAACACTCTAGAGACACCCTCCCTTTTCCATCATCCATCAAAGTGGGGACATTGTTTGCTAATGGAGGATTACCAGGGCGGCTTTGGGCATAAGCTGGCAAAACCGCTGCTTTGGATTCCGGAAAATTGAATAAAAAAAGGCCTCAAAATTTTATTAATTATTATATTAGCCTATAAAAAAAATATCTCATTGAAATTTAAAGGATGTCGATAAAATTCAGTTATGATTTAAAATTAATATATGGTTGATTTGACAAATTATTTAAAAATAATAGATTTTTTTTTTAATTATTAGAAGAAAAAAAAAAAAAACTTATTGATGTGGTAAATTGTTTGAAATTATTGAATGGTTATTTTTCAAATGTATGAATTATATATAGAATACGATTAGATGTCAAATGAAAGATTAAATGTATTAGTAATTTTATTTATAAAAAGTTATTTAACTTATCAGTTGGATTATGCGAACTAGATTAGTAATTTTATAAATAAAAATGTCCAAAAAAATGATGGTTAAGTGATTTTTGTTACAGTTTGTTTGCTTTTTATTTGATTCTTCAATTTAAATTATTTTGATTATTTTTTTTATTGTAAACTTTAATGTATATTTAAGTAAATTTTAATAAATATATATATTGAAAATAACTTTTTTTACGAGTATTGTAAAAAAAAAAAAAAACTAGACGCATAATTGTTTTTAAAAAATATATATATGAAGACTCTAGGTTAAAAGTTCAATTTAAACCTCAAAAAAGTCAAAGCCGACCTGAGGATTAGTATACCTTAAGCTAGGATCCACAACCACAACCTAGTTGAAATATCCATCCCATCTACCACTTCATCAATAAAAGTCCATCAATGTCCACATGCCAATCATGGGCCATGAAACCATGGACGTTCTTTAAATCATGGTATATATATATATAGTTAGATTACATTGTTATCACTTTTGAAGTTAGAAAAAATATATAAGTTTTACAATTTTAATATAATTATGCAGATGATATAAAGATATAAATAAATAATATGAAATGTATATTTTAAAGCGAAAGATATAAATATATTATTTTTCTATCAGTAAGATTGAAGAATTTTTAATAAAATAAAAGTTGAATGTTAGATAAATTAAAACTTTAAGGGATCCCGATATAATTATGCCAAACTTTGGGTATTATGTTATTAGTCCATTTAGTTTGAGTCAAATTTTACTTTAATTTTTGAAATTTCAATTTCATCAATTTAGATAGCATATTTTCAATTTTGTTTAAATGTGGTCCTTCCGTCAATTATTGTTAACAATTTTGATGGAAAACAACACGTGAAATAAGAGGAATTAAAGTGAAATTCAAAAGAAACTCTAAGAACCATTGACATAATTTATTAATATTATTTTATTGTAAAGGAATTGTTAAAATTTCTACGTTCCATGTGGCATTTTTTCCATTAAAAATTGTAAAGACAATTGATAAAGGGATCACATTAAACAAAATAAAAAATGCGAGATTTAAATTGATAAAATTGAAGCTAAAGTTATTACAATAAAATTTTGTAAAATTAAAGGGACTAACAGTTTAAATTACTTTCAACCTATCAAATACAAATACAATTTCCCCTACAAATTAAAGCAAAACATTAATTTGGCCATGACCTGACAAGTGTCATGCAGTTGAATAATATATATAATTTTGTTAACGAGTTCCTTAAGAATATTTATTAAGAAACTTAAAAAATAATTATATATTTTTGGGCAAATTATATTTATAATGTCTATAATTTGATCCATATAGTTTTGATTAGGTCAATTTTGCTTTTTAATTTTTTTATATTGTGTCAATTTAATTCAATTTGTTTAGAAATTAGATAAAAGCTCAAGGGTTATATTTTTACTTTTAAAAGGAAATAAATTAGTTCAAGTTAGACGATAACCCCTCAAACAAAGAGAATGAATCAAGAGTAAAATGATGATTTCAAAAGGAAATAAATTATTTCAAATTAGTTGATAATCTCTTATTCATTTTATGAGAGTGAAATGAACTAATTCGTCGGTTGATTTTAATACAATTTTTAAGAAGATATTATCAATTAAATAAAATTCATACAACATGAAGAATATAATAATAAAATGATACAAAATTATAAGAATCAAATTAATATATATAAGAGGTAAACTAGAAGATTGCAACTGTATTTGTCTTATATTCTTTATTGAATTGCTTGTCGTATGACGATTTTGAACATATCTCAATATTCCATTCATTGCATGAACAAATGATTAATAAAAATGTCTAAAATTTCATTTTTTTTCCACCTTCTTTGACCCCCACTCTCTCTCATTGGTTGGAGTTTCTTTTCTTTCTTTTTTTGTTTCCCTTGTCCTCCAATCACCACCTGCCACATGTGTGTGGGGTGGTGAGGTGATGATTGGAGGGGGTCTCTATCACTTCTTAATGATTAATTGAAAAAGCTTTGCGTGCCAAGTGTGAATCAATGTTCATATGACACGAGTCATCATCTCTTTCGAAGCTTTAAATTTTTTTAAAAAAATAACATCCACAAATTGTGAATGACCATGTGTCTTTGGTGACGTGAATTATGACCTCTTTTGGAAAGTGAGTTAAAAGTTACTTCTCAACTTTTAATTTATGTTAGGTCATATCATCTTTTATATTTTTTTACTTATTTTATTCAAAAAAAATCATAAAAAATCAAAAAATAAATTTTTAACCATTTTTTTAAAACACCTCTATATCGCCTTTTGTAGAGGATAAACATCAAACGAGTTTATCATTGAGAGAGAGAGAGAGATCGAGATCCATTTAGTGCTTGAGAGAGACTTCTTTAATCATGCAGATGGAGCACTACCACCACAATCTTTCCACCTACTCTTTGCTAGAGTCGTTTTCTCCACTAGCCTTATTTTCTTCATGATTTAAAAGCCAAACAACACCTTATTTTTACTTCCAACCTAAGTTCTCTATAAAATTCGAATCAATAATTACATGCAGATATAGAACCAATCACCAATAATAATAATAATAATAATAATAAGGTATTTGGTATACAGTTAAAAACGTTACATTTTTTTTTAAATATCTGTAATGATCTTTTTTATTTTGTTTATACTTGAATAACATTGACATATGATTTTGTTACTTGTAGTAATATCACTTCTTATTTCCCTTTGAGATTTCAATTATTCAACCATATAGCCTTAGTGGAATTGGGATTACTATTATGTTCCATGATGGTAAAATTCAAAACTACGGCTTCTTTTTTTATTTTTGATAATTTTTTATTTTGAAATTCTTTTATTAAAATTTGTCAGAGAAGATAATAATAAATATGAGTTTTATTAAAAAATGACAAAATTTCACTGTGCTCATTGTTATGAAACAGTGAAAGACATTGAAATATCAACCAGCACAATGTTCAAAGGTTAAAAATTGTTAGTGGGACAATTGCAGAAATTAGATACCTAATTTCAAATTTAGGGCTAAACATTTCAAAATTGAGTACAAAGTCAATTCAATTATTGAAAATCTCTCATTATAGAAAAATTTAACTATTTTGAAAACAGTGAAATTTCTCTATTTTATTTGAAATTTCATTTACTGCTTGTTTCAAGCCCCAATATCATATCTACAGAAAGAAAAGAAAAGAATAGGTTTGAAAAAAAAAAAAAAAAACCAAGTTGATGTTGCCTCGCTTAGATAGGAAAATTCCAAAATTGGAAGCTAAAAATTCCAAAATTTTGGGACAATTGCAAAACCAAGCACCTAATTTCATATTTAGGGCTAAAAATTTCAAAGATGTACACTACAATTTCAATATATCTCTGTGGACAAATTATTTGTTTCCTTAACATAGAATTTATCTATATTTTTTTATATAATTTTTTTTTTCAGTTTTTTGACACTGAAATTTTATTGTTATAGTGAAATTTCACTTGGGATAACAAAACAGTGAAAATTTCAATTAGGGCTAAAATTTGCAATCAGTACATACTATATACAACAATACATACTTCTATATTTATTCTTTTAATATCTCTTTTGTTTAGGGAGTTGAATCTATATTTACAATTATTCACATATATGATGTGAAAAAAGTAAATAACATGAAAAAGTTCTTCTAGAAGACTAAAAGAATAAGAAGCATGACCAGGTTTGATGTGCTACCATGATTATTCATGGATGTCAGGTGCTCTGGGGAGAGGAGAGCCATTGATTGATGTACTTTGTTGGAATATAGAATGATTTCTTTGTTTCTAGTGCTAAGCATATGCTATTGTTGTGTTGGCCTACAAAAACCATTGGTGCCTACAAAAAGTTTTTTTAAATCATTTTAACCAACCTTGGATTTTAAAAAAAAGAAAAAAAGGAAACAGAAAAAAAAAGTATTAATATGGAATCCAATTATAGAATTAGACACAATTGTCTCATGAGGTTATGTGCCATTCTATAATTGAATTTTGTGCATTTAGTTATTTTAAAAAAAAAAAAAAATATCATTAAGCATTCTGTGCAAATTATGAAGACACTAAACCTGCGCATTGAAAACTTCTTATGTTTGTTGGCATATGATATTTGTGCTAGTGATTCCATAGCAAGATTTAGCACATGATATGGGTGATTGGCAACATCGACCGAGTGATTGTTATATACTAATCTTGAAGAATTAATTGGTTCAAAATAAATTCATTACAAGGATATTATTTAATTTTACAATCATGTCAAATATAATGATATGTCACACACTAGTGGTTATCTCTTTATATCTGTAGTAATAATCAAAACAAATGTAAATTATTTAATGGGACCAATTTAGTTCCTTAGTTATTCAAAAATTATTTCTATCTATAATTATAAAAGACAAAACAATTAACTATGAGCACAGCACAATCATTTCTTATAATTGACTGATAAAAATAAATTCCTCCAATTTTACATTTATATAAGCGGGACTAGTTTTTATGGAATTGAAATGACACCTTTCACATAAAGTGAAATGTAGATGTAGAACTTTGAGACTAGTGGGGAAGCATTAACTTGGCTTTATTCAAAGTCATTGCCCTCTTTATTTTGGTAATTTGGACTAAAATGCTAATTGCGTTCAAAATTTGCAACCAAAAACACTATTAGAGTATTATGTCCCATGCCTAATTGTTTCTCTATACTCAATACTCTTTAATGCTACAATTGTATATCATGAGATTTTCGTATTTTGAGAGTGTCGTCATTACCCTATTGTACAATTAAAAAAATGTTTATTGGCATACCATTATATATATATATATTAATAATTGTGCACAAATATATGTACAAAAATGAATGACAGTTATAACAGTTTGAAATGCAAATATAGTTTGAAAGGTAATTTGTAAGGGAAAAAAAATATGATTGAACTTGTGTTTATGCTGAACTTAAATATACTCATTATAGATATATGTGTGTGCATCTGAGCACCCATATTTAGGGAGAGGATTCTCTAGTTGGGAAATTCGACTTGAGGTTACTATTGGACCTTTTTGGACTCACTATGGAACTCGTATCGATAATTTGAACCGTTCAATATGTAGAATTTATTGAGTATTTCATCCTTGCAAAAAATCACGTTGATCAGATATCGATAGGTACTTGATCAGATTACATTTGTGTTAACAATTTATTTTAAAAATCATAATTACCGTTGACACAAGTATTATTTGATTAAATATCTATCGATATCCGATCAATGTGATTTTTTGTAAAAATAAAGCACTCAACAAATGTTACACATAAATGATTTAGATTAGCGGTACAAGTTTCGTGGTGGATCCACGGAGGCCCAATAACACTCGCTGGTCCAATTTGGATGGAAGAGAAGCCTTACCCCATATTTAATGATTATAAATTTCTTCCACATAAATTGGTAAGGCCAACTTATAGTATTTATTTGAGGTTTGCCTATTTCGCCAAATATTTCTTCTTCTTTTTTTTTTTTTTTTAATGTGGCATGATAATTTTTAATATTCTATCTTTTTGAGTGCTATGTTCATCAAGAGGGGAATGAGGTTGCTCATTGTTTAGCAAAATTGGCCTCAACGGGACTTTTATTACATGAATACATACATGAAGTAAAATAAAGGAATAAAAATAAATCCGATCATAAATACAATTTCTTTTTAAATATTGACTGACAATTATTCTTCAGAGTATATATCTTTACAAAAGAAATTTTCATATATATGAAAATTGATGTTAATTTTTCTTTTCTTTCTTTGAATGGGGGTTCAACAAGCTTGAATTATACAGTATGACTAGAGTTCATAGTACCAAATAGAGCCACTCGGGGAGGGACCTCTTCCAGAGACAAGACTTAAAACCATAGATAATGCCTGCTATGTAAACCATGTACTATAATAATCCAAAATATAATTTTTACATATATATATATGTATATCATATGTCTCATTTAAAAATTAAAAATAAAAATAAAAATAAAAATGAAGGGTCCATGACAGCCTAACAAGAAGATGATTGCTAACCCTAAACTTAAACCAATATTTCTCTACAAGCTGTAAGCCACAAAGGGGTATGTCACTAACTCTGATTTTTATTTTTATTTTTTTATTTTCGTTTTTGGGGACAGTTTTACTAACCCAATTTAGCACTTCTTGAAAGTATTTGAAAAAAAAAAAATTAAAACTTTCCTCTCTTGATGTAAACCACACATAGGAGTATCTTACTCTTTCCTTTTTTTTCAATCTCATTTTTTTTCCCGGTGTTTTTGTTTTCTTTTTGGGGTAATTAAACTAGAGTACTATAGTGTGAGTTTCGCACTTATGTGAGACATTTAATAAAAAATTTGATAATTTTTTAAAATCTCTAACATTTTTCATTAAACTAACCCAATTTACTAGTTCTTGAAAATAATTAAAAAAATAAATAAAAATTTCATCACATATTTCTCTCTTGTGCTTGACAGGTGACATCCCAACTACTAGAATGATAGGTCAAGATTCCAGACCACAGGAAACACTAGCCCAAAAAGAAAAAGGAAAAAAGAGACCGTTGCACGGACACAACACAAGTCACAGAAGTTTCAAAACAAACCCTAATAATTCCAAACCTTCCCACCCACCAACCTTGAATGGCAATACATTACATTAAAAAGCTTTCGTTGGCAAACCAAACTTTTCCAATTCTCTTTATCAAACTAGTCCTTGTAGGTACAAACTTTATAGAAAGAAAGAGAAATTCATGAATTTAATAATCTTTATTTATTTCTCAACAATCAAATTAACACCATCAAGGAGAGAGAAGCAACTGTACCCAGAAAAGAACCACAATGATCTTCCAAAGAAGACTTTTGCATTTGGTGTTGAAGCCACCACACTTCCACAAGTAAACTAGCCCTAAGAGTAAAAAAAAAAAATTACGCCATGGTCATAATAAGAAGTAGTGAGCCCAACCTTTTGTGATTAATTACGTAAAAAATTTATGTACTCTTAGCAAAACTGATTACTAAATCACTTGATTTCGATGTTGCAAAGAGTAACTAGTTTAAAAAACCCTAATTGAAATATGTTGTGGTTAGCTTAGCTAGCCCATATGTGGTAAGGTGATGGAGATTCTGGGGCAGCCCTTCTCTCTTGATTTTCTTGATGGGCAGCCATTCTCTTTTGATGCTTCAACTCTTTGTAAAACTTCTTAATAAACTCTTCAGCTGCCATGTCCACTTGACTGTCTTCTTGATCTCCATCTTTCAATGGAAATGGTGAGTCAGTTATTCTCAACTGCCTCACTATCGGGCTTTGCCCGAACCCTGGAAGCGCCAGTGGAGATGCTGACGCTTCCAGTACCTCATTACTATTCAACAGATCAAACACCTTCTGTACGACATCGTCAGAATTGTAGTCATGGTGGTGGCGGCGGCGATGCTGGTGGTGGTGGTGTTTTCGCCGGTAGTACGAGGGATAAACCGGGCTGTTGTTGCAACTGAACTCGTACTCGCGGGGAGAGACGAAGGAGAGGTGGATATCGTCGGAGCGGCAGCTGAGAGCGGAGTGGTGGTGGAGCATGAGGTTGCTTATGGCTTTTCCGGCAAGCTTGCCGCGTTTTAGAAACATGAGGAGATCAACCATTGGCTTGCTCTTTGATATGCCTGTCCTTAACATCAAGAACATTGCTCTTGCTATGTTCCATAGCTTCTTGGCTATTTCTTGTGGACTTGGTTCCATCTCCATTTTTAGAGAGAGAGAGAGAGAGAGAGAGAGAGAGAGAGAGTTTTTTGGTTTGTTGAGAGGGAAGATGAGAGGGGCTGTATATATATAAGTCCTTGGAGAGAAGAAGACACCACGAAACTAGAAAATGTTTTACAAAAATCTGAAATATAAAGTAGAAAAATGCTATGACCACTCTCAATCATTGCGAGTTGTTTCAATCTCTAAGCTCCATAAAGCAGTTCAAGTTTGGCATTAGCAACCGTCTCTTTGCTTTTAGCACTTTTATGCTTTTAAGGATAATTATTATAACAATAATGCATCCCGCTAAAATTAGAGTTTTAATTGAGTTTTAGTAAGATAAAAAGTCAAAAAAAAAAAGAAAAAAAGATCAAAACGTCACATCAAATGGGCTCTACATACACATTAGAGTTATTAGAACTCACAAATTAGAGCTCTAAAATATTTTTGTTATTATTATTATTATTTTTTGATCACTTGATACGAGGTTAGTAAATTTTTATTTTATTTTTTTTGATTGCTAAGGCTTCGTTTGGGAACAGATTATTTTAGAAATTTTTTAATTTTTTAGTTAAAATATGAGATAAAAAAACTAGTATATTTGGGATAATTTTTTAATTTTTTTACGAAAATATAAGTAAAAAGTATAGAAAAAAGAGAATCTTTAACTTTTGTATAAATTGTTGACTTTTTAATTTTTTTGATGACTTTTTAACTTTTAAACTAAAAAATAATAACATCAAACGAGGCCTAAATTTAAATTATTATGACCACTTGAATTATAATCTGAACATGTTTAGAATGACATATATGACAACGAACAAATATATAATACCAATAATGAACATATTTTTTCTCTTACTATTTCCAATCAGTCTTATTTGCCATAAAAATAAAAAAAAATTAAAAAAAAAAACTGTCTCATTAATCAGCATCTTTTTATAAACTAAAAGATAACATTTAAAAATAATAAATTAAAACTAATTTTTTTTTTAGTTTTTTTATAATTAAATTATATTAATTTATAAATTGTAAATAAAAATCATATCAAATGCTTTAATATTAAATTTTAAAATAAAGAATTACAAATAAATTCAATATATTGCACCAAATAAATAAATGTAACGTGTCTAGTGTAATTGAAGACTAGTGTTGTTTCATTGCGCGTGGGAAGATGTTTGCTTTCAATGTGTGGAAGTGTTGTGGCAATTGTTATTATTATTTTTTTTATTTATTTTGGGACATGATTGGAGGGTGCTTTTTGGAGATTGCTAGAAAGTCCCACCAATGGGATTAAGGCTAAGTTTGGCATTCTTAAAATAATCCATCTTTTTATCTTTTTATTTTTTTTCATCACATCACCTCTCTACTTTTCTGCACATCTTTTCGTAAAAAGACAAAAAATACGTTTATTTAGATCATCCCAAACAACCTAATTTCTTACCCTCACTTCGAAATTACAAAATTAATTATATACAAATAAAAAATTTATACGTAAAATTTATATAAAATGATACGTTAAAATAATATTCACTCACTCAAAAAAAAATTCATGAAAATGGCTTGTTATTTCAAC
The DNA here is from genome assembly GCA_030407325.1 of Camellia japonica. NCBI lineage: Eukaryota > Viridiplantae > Streptophyta > Magnoliopsida > Ericales > Theaceae > Camellia > Camellia japonica. The sequence goes on from JAPPVO010000019.1 coordinate 54,257,666, forward strand.
TACCATCAACATTGGTTTGATAGGCAATTTTTCTTTTTCTTATTTTTTTTTAACAAAAAAATTATTTACAAATCACATTCCAAAGTTAACGGGTTGTTACAGTTTGGTTAGACCGGGATTTGATTACTTCCTCAACATGCTAATTACACTTCTGACCAACTTTATATAGACTCAAGTATATGCCCTGTGTGATGTGCAATCATGTAGCATTGGTCAATTTTTCAAACATTTTAAAGAGAATAATTAATTTCAATCAATTTGTTAACAAAGTACTCATTTTAAGGGATTAGTGGCTTACACATAAACAATAACCACAAACGTTCTACATTAAAGTAGGCCTAAACAAGAATAACAGTTTTTATGGGAGCAGCTTCCCTTAAAACTCTATCCCCTTTATATTCTCTCAAAATTCTATTTCGTGGGCTCTATGACATTCGCAACGGTAATTTAAATTACTTATCTTGTATGTCTCGAAAATAAGAACATTTATGTAAAAATTAACTTGATCAGATATTAATAGACAAACTAACTAATTGTGTTTTGTTTTATATTGATGCCAGATCAAATTAATTTTTTGTATATATATTCTTTTTTGTTGGCCTTACTAGTTGAATAGTTCGAATCACTGTTATGGGTTTCATGAATCGACAAAATAGAGTCTTCAAAAAATACAGAGAAAATAAAATCTTGAGAGGATTTGTTCCAATTTTTATAGCCCAAAATTATAATGTAAGATTTGGTATTGACTAATTATAGATACATAAACATAGTTTGTGATTCCAAATATGTTACGTTCCTATCTCCTCCCTATCCTAATAAATATGAAATTTTATGTGAATTTATATTAAAATGGAGATTTTAATTTTCGCACATAAAATTTCAAAGGGAAAATTGGTCTAAGGTCCCTCTTCCAATTTTAGTAATGGAAGAGATCCACAATATTATATTATGATGTCTAAGGTCCCTCAACTTTCATACCAATATATCACAGAGAAAATTAACTCTCTCAAGTCAATCCTTATTTTTTTTTCTGTCTGTCTAAACTTTGTCTTCTTTGCAGAGGCAGATCTTGAGTTGGACCATGCCATGGGGGCAGCCGGAGGGGCGCTTTAGATCCAGGTTGCGGGTGGCACGCTTACCAAAGCCGACGTCGCGGAGGGAGAGGCGGGCAGCAAAATTGAAGAAATCAACAGTTCTCACACATGGCACGTTGAAATATTCGCAACTGTTAGGAATCCATCGATACAGGTTTGGTATACATCTTCATGCTCTGCATGGTCAAATACCACAAAGATAGCAACAATGGTTAGACTCGACATTATAACAAGTATATCATGGTCAAGATAGGCTTTAGAATTTGACACAATGAACGGAGCGATTTTCTTGGTCAAGTTCCAGATTCAATGAATTTGTGTGTGTACGTGTGGTATATATATGGTGTGTGTTTGGACTAGTGAACTGAATTTTTTTTTCATTTGAACTGAATTTTCTCTGGGTTGAAACCAGAGAAATTCTCTGATTTTTGAACTGAATTTTCTCTAGGTTGGTCTAGAGAAATTCTTTAGTTTCGAGCTGGAATTTGAAATGCTTAATTTGTATAAATCCCACTGATGTTATTGCTTCTTTTTTTTTTTTTGGTAATCAGCTCGATGTTGTATGCACTTTCTGTCCTCCATCAACCACTCCTGAAGGTCAGAGAAATTTTCAAAATTTTTCTGGAAAGTTCAGAAAATTTCTTCCCAGAATTTCTTTGGATCAATTTTCTCTGTAACGTGAATTTTCTCTGGACCAATTTTCTCTGGATCAACTTGAGGGACCTTAGACATTATGAAAATATTAGATGTTCTTTATGCCATAAAATCTTAATACGAGGGACCTTAAAAAAAAACCCCCAATTTCAAACACATCGTGAAAAATTAAAATCAACGATTTATAATTATTACTAAGTGTTTAAAGTTTTTAAATTTTTTTCAATATTTATAACCATATTATTAGATTTTGAAATGAATAACTCAAATGTTAACATTTGCCGACACATAAGCGTATGTGATGAATGGAAAAAATTATTTGATTATTCAGGAGCCTCATATAATAGTACCTTTCACCAATCATTAATTATTGTGTAAATTACAAATACATTCTTTGAGATTGACTTAAAATACAGATTGTCCCATGTGATTTGAAAAATTATAAATATTCCCTTATTATAATTTTTTATTTAACAAAATTAACTGAAAAAATAAAATTTATAATTGTTCTCCTATACAATAATAAAATTACTTAAATTATTAATTGAAATATATTTTTAATATCATTAAAAACTATTAATTGACTTAATGATTTATTAATAAAATGGATGATTTGCTATGAAATTAGAAACCTCAAGAGTGGGATGTAATTTTCAAAATTACAAGAAATAATTCGTATTTTAATTAAATTTCAAGAAATGTATTTTTAATTTACCCTTAATTATTATGTTCTTTATTATTCACATAATTTTAATATAAAATTATAAATTTTACCCACTTTATTAATCACAGTATAACCGGGGCACAGTGACTCGTAACAACCAAATAACTTGAGAATTTAAGGGTTGTTTGGGGTGTTCTAAATAAGTGCACTTTTTATCTTTTTGGACTAAAAAATTAAAGAAAAAAATATGGATATTTGGGTTAACTTTTTAACTTTTTATAGAAAAATGTGTATTAAAAAATTGTATAAATTAGTGTGTAAGGGAAATTTAGGATTGTGAGTTGTGCAGCCGTAATTGTTGACTTTTGGTGAATAGTATTAATTTTTTAACTTTTTGAATAATTTTTTGACTTTTTGACTTTTTATAGACTTGCCAAACTTGACCTTATATTATAAATTCTTGATGTGTTCTCTAACATTCTTCCGCTGTTAGGAGTATTTTACAAAGATGATTAAAAATTATTTTTTATTATTTTTAATTTTTTTTAATAAAAAAGTGAAATGAATTAAAAATTAAGAATTATTTTTTATTTTTTAAATTTTTTTTTTTTTAGTGAAATGAATTAAAAATTAAAGAAGTGACTTCACTTCTCAAAATAAGTCATAGCCAGAGAGATCGAGTAGCTGCAACTGCCAGCCTGACATGGTTGGCATGATTGAATAGTCTCACCTACTTTTGACACGTGTCACCCTACCTGGAGATCTAGAATGAATCTGTGGCCGTACACTTCCTCATGGATCTTAGGGTGGGTGTTTGTTGTTGTTGTTATTTTTTTTTTTTAAAAAAAAAATTTAGATCTTATTCCATGAGAGAAATCTAAAAATTAATTTTTAAAATTTTAATTTTTTTTTACTTTTTAAATTCATCTACATAAGATGAATGGAAAAAAAAAAATTAACATAATTTTAAAAAACAATCATCAAAGATTAAAAAAAAAATCAAAAAAATGTGACTTATTTAGAAGTTCTCAAATAGTTGCTTCTAAACAGTTTAATGAATGATTTGTTATTGATTGAGCTTAGAATATCTCCGATAGAATGATTAGAGGTGCATTTGGCAATTGATTTTTTTAGTTAAAAAATCAAACAGTCATTAATATTAAAAAAGGGTAAATTACACAAATAGTCCTTATAATTTGGGACTTGTGTCACTTTGATCCTTGACCTTTCAATGGTGACACATTTGATCCTGAATTTTGAATTTTGTTTCAAATAAGGACAATTGAAGATTTCATTGTTTAATTTCAATGACAAAATCGTCAATTTAATAAAATATAATCTAATTTGACAAAAATAAATGTCAAAAAATATTTTTAATTTTTTAAAAATTATTTTATCCATCAATGATAAAATTATGTAAAATTGATAAAAATTAATAAAATTGAAAATTAATTTTACATGATCATTATCCAAACACATAATAAAAATTAATTTGGTAAAAAAAAAATATTTAAAAGATTTATCAATTTTACATAATTTTATTTTTAGTAAGTAGAAATAATTTTTAAAAATTCAAAAATATTTGTTTGACATTTATTTTTGTTAAATTAGTTTATATTTTATCAAATTGACGATTTTACCCTTGAAAAATTTAATGATATCTTCAATTGTCCTTATTTGGAATAAGATTCAAAATTCAAGATCAAATGTGTCACAATTGAAAAGTCAGGAACCAAGGTGACATAAGCCTCAAACTATAAGAATATCACTTCTAGTTGGCTTCAAGTCGGCTTGCATTTAATGAAATGTTAAATAAATTAATGCAGAAAATAGGGGAATCCATGGCTACTTGGATGTTATTGAGCCCATCTTAATAAAAATTATTGTATGTTCATGAAGATATACATGAGATCAAAAACGTTTGATTTTTGAGACTGTTGAGAAATTATGTTAAAAGGCATCAGTTGTTGATTATCACAAAGTTTGATCATGTGTAGAAGCAATTTAAATAGGCAGGACGTCATTAATTCATAGCTCTTCTAATATTAATTAGTGAGGTATTGACTATTTAATAATTTTTTATATCACACACTCCAAGTTAAAAAGTTAAATTCTAGAGAGAGAAAAAAAAAAAAAAACCAAAAAAGGACTGCTCAGGTAGTTAAATTTGACATACACTTTTAGCCTCATTTTGGTGTGATTGATATATCTAGTTGAAATATATATATACATATATTTTGCTTCATTTGTGACAAGCCCATTGAACAATAATGTTGACACAAGCTGCTATAATGACATCTTTGGTTTTCTATCTAATGAAATTTATTAGAGAGGGCCAACTAATTGAAACATTAGCATGTCTATGGTGAGAAATGAAAGTCATTTTCTAATAGAGAATTTACATTTCCTGTTTATTATTACCTTGTTTGGTACAAGTTTATGTGCATTTTGCATCAACATGCCCAAAGTACAAAGCAGAATGACACATTAAACATTTGGTCCAAGCCAAGGTCAATTTAAAAAAATTAAGGGGTCGGCTTTTCTTCTCTCTCAGAGATGGGGTTCACTCTAGACCCATCAAGATAATTTGATTCATTCATTTTGTAAGATATGCTAAAAAGATTATTCATGTAAAAAATCAAATTATTCGAGTATTAGTGACCACATAATCGGTTAAAATTTGTCTTTTAAAAATGTCCAATCTATTCTCAAATCCAATCATATAACTAGCGTTTCTTGATGAACTTGAATTTTTTTACATGGATGATGTACTTGACAGAGTTTATAAAATGAACAGTTCAAATCATCTCTAAAGTGCAACAATCATATCATTTCCAACCCCAAGGGATTAGTCTAGTGGGTACAACTTGAGACTAAGGGATGTGTTCTTTGTAGGTCTCAGGTTCAACTCATATTAGGAGCAATCCGCTCCTTACGGCCACGCCCGCGGCAATACCCGAGATTTATCCGATCCATATGTAATGGGCACTTTGCATGGATCCCGGGATTAGTCGAGGTGCACGTAAACTGGTCTGGATATCCGATTATTCACAAATATATATATATATAATATATATATATATATGTGGGGTTATATTTCTGAGCATCAACACGTGGCAAGATGACGTCGGCGTGTCATCAAGAAAGCTATGTGTCACAATATAGTTTTGCCACGGTATCCTAGTATTTGCCGAGGTTATTTCTGAAGGCATCTTAATCCGGATGAAGGCCTGCAACCTCGGCTACACCTGCAATGGCCGAGCTACCCGCAGAAAACTGGAGCCGAGGTAACTGTCGGACTGACCATATCAGCCAATATAAAATATTATCTTGGTAGGTGGATGTCCAACTATGTGGAGTAAGCCATCATTTCACTAACTAAGTGGCCTCGAGGCCATAAGAGTTGATCACGAGGCCATTAGAGGCCATGTGAAGGGATAAAGAGCTTTTACCTGGAAAGCTGCCGAAAGTGCATTGGTGGGCTGGCAAGACAGCTCAAAAGTTAGTGGCTTCTGCACTAACTTCACTAGTATATATATGGAGAGGTCAATGGACGAAGGGGGGGGAATTCATTCGGAGCAGAGCATATAAGCTTCAAGTTAATAGTAGCATTTGTAATTATTTACTTTGTGAGTGGGAAAGTTACAGAGAGTTAATTGTAATTTCTGTCATTCAATAAGAGAATTACCTCGGCCTCCCGTGGACGTAGGCACTATTGCCGAACCACGTAAAATCCTATGTGCCTTTGTATTATTATCTGTGCCATCTATTCTGCTTGTGTTTTTGCCGCTGAATCACTAAGATAGGCAGTGTGATCAGAAAATCACTCACACAATTTGGCGCCGTCTGTGGGAACGAAAGACGAATAGATGGCTAGTAATACACAAAACGAGAAGGTCGGGGGCAACGCTCCCGCTGGGAGTGACAGGTCTAATGACCTTGATGTTGACAGAGACAACCACAACAACAAAGTCCGTGGCCAGGGGCACGAAGGGAAAGACGCCATCCAGGAGGACAGATACTACAAGGAGGATGACCTCCAAGTATGGAGGGAACGGTGCATACGAAGGGATGAAGAAGTCAAGGACCTAGCAACAAGTTGGCCGACCTGCAGTCGGTCGTCAACTTCATGATGCAAAATAATGCATGAAACCACCATACCCACTGCAGGATACGCCGATCCCAGCAGTTCAGAATCAGAATGGAGGACGAAAGATAAATCCAGAAGCATCACAACGTTCGAAGAGCAAGAGGCATTCACACCCGCCCTCCGAGGAGATCGGGCGAGAGGAATCCAGACAAGAAAAGTCCCAAGAACATGTCATACAAAGGATCATGAAACCAGAGAACCTCGGCATATACAAAGACGGGCTCTCTGCTTCGACACTACCCAGGGAGAAAAATCTAAACAGGCACACCACGAGGCCGAGAGCAGCGTGCCAAAGGGACTCAAATCGAAAGATAGCCGAGCTCCAGGGAGAAGCAAAGAAGATTTGAGAAACTACCTCAAGAGAAGGGAACAGAATGCTGAGGCCGAGGTAACCTCATTCGTCAAGCCAAGGACGCCATTCTCAGTAGAACTAGACAAATTCGAAGCTCCGAAAAGGTTCAGCATGCCGAGGTTTCAAATCTATGACGGAAAGTCAGATCCTAACTTCCATGTTGGGTTATTCTTAAACTCAATGGCATTATACAGTGGAAATGGCCTTTGCTCTGCAAAGTATTCCCATCGTCCTTTGGGGAAATTGCATCGGATTGGTTCCACAAGTTACCAAAGGGAAGCGTGAAGACATGGGAAGGCCTGGCCGAGATGTTTGTGGCCAGGTTCGTGACAAACAAGCTACAGCCATTAAGGGTGGATGCACTAATGGCTTTGAAGATCAGCAAGGATGAAGGCCTTAGGGCCTATGCAAAAAGATATTACGAGGTGTTTAACCGAATACCCGAATGCAACCAGGAGGTAGCAGTAGTGTCTTTCAAGAACGGCCTAAAAGAAGATTGTTCACTTCGGAAATCTTTGGCGAAAACATTGCCGAAGAACATGGAGGAACTCATGGCAAGGATCGAGAAGTATGCCAGAGCCGAAGAAGATACATCGGCATCAAAGCAAGTCAAACCGGAGCAAGGGAACACCTCGCCAAGCGAAGCCGAAGTAACAACGGATTCAGCAAGGCGAGGTAGAGCTGAGGGCTAAACAAGCGGTAATAACCGTGTTCCGAATTCCGATTCAGAAGGTCCTAGGAAAAATTCGGGGCGAACCCTATTTCAGAACACCGGCGAGGCAACCTGGGGAGTTTATGGGACGAAACGCGGATAGACATTGCTCATACCACGATGAAAACGGACATACAACACAAGGTTGCAGAGCCCTCAAAGCGCACTTGGAAGATCTGGTGAGGCAGGGCCACTTAAGAGACCTTGTTGACGAAGCCAGAACAAGAGAGGAACAGACCAGACTGCCTCAGGCTGAAGCGGCCCCACCACCACCGCAACCCCGGGCGGAAAGACCTCGGGTGGTAAATGTGATTCATTCCAAAGTGAATGCAAATGACGTTCGGGGAGAAACCCAACGAGTAAAACATCTGCAGTGTGAACCAGGTCGGACTGAAAAGACCTCGGCCAGATTGCCAAGGTCCGATGATAACCTTCACCGAGGCCGACCTAGAGATGGTCCAGCATCCACATAATGATGCCTTGGTAGTATCCCTCCAGGTTGGGAAGTGCCAAGTAAAACGCATCCTGATAGATCAAGGCAGCTCATGCAACATCATGTACGTTAGATGTTACAAGGAGCTGGACCTTCACCCTGATGACCTGGAGCATTCAGACGGCCCGATGGTCGGCTTCAACGGAACGCCGACGTGGCCCCTTGGTGCCACAACCTTGGACGTACAAGCAGGCACAAAAATGATCAAGACTGAGTTCATTGTGATTGATACTCCATCGCCATACAACATCATCATAGGCCGGCCGTGGTTGCATGTAATGGGGGCAGTCCCCTCAACATTGCACCAACTACTGCGCTTCCCCACAGAACATGGGATTGAAGAAATCCGAGGAGATCAACTGCAGGCAAAGAATTGCTCCATGGCAGCAATGAAGACTACCTGCAATATTCAAGAACCAGCCAAGACCGAGATTGAAGACAAGGACATAGAAGTCCTAGAGGATGTCGGCAAGGAGCCGGCCGAGAAGAGTGAAGAATCACTAAAGAAGATTTTCGTCCAGGAGGGCGATGAAGAACGTTTCTTTCTTCTCGGTTCAGGCTTAGCCGAGGAAGAGGAAAGGGAACTAGAGGCATTTTTAAGAGCAAACATAGAAGTGTTCGCCTGGACACCTTATGAAATGCCTGGCATTGACCCCGAGGTCACATGTCACAGACTGAATGTGGACAGGTCGGCTAAACCAGTGGTGCAGCGAGCCAGGAGGCCGACGTTGGTACACGTCGACGCAGTGGAAGAAGAGGTTGACAAACTTCTAGAGGCCAGGGCCATCAGAGAAGTTAATTACCCGACATGGTTATCAAACACCGTGGTGGTGAAGAAGAAAAATGGCAAATGGAGGGTTTGCGTAGACTTTACAAGCTTAAATAAAGCCTGCCCCAAAGACAGCTTCCCTTTACCAAAAATTGACCAGCTGGTGGATGCTACATCGGGACATGGAAGGATGAGCTTCCTAGACGCTTACAGGGGATACCACCAGATAGCCATGTACCCACCAGACGAGGAAAAACAGCATTCATCACCCCAAAAGGCCTGTACTGTTACAGGGTGATGCCTTTTGGACTAAAAAATGCAGGAGCAACCTATCAAAGGCTGGTAACCAAGATGTTCAATCATCAGATAGGCCAAACAGTGGAGGTCTACATCGACGACATGGTTGTAAAGACCAAGGAGCCAAAGAATCATCTTGCGGACCTAGCCGAGGTATTTGACATACTCAAGACATATCAGCTCCGACTAAATGCATCAAAGTGCGCATTTGGGGTTGGGTCTGGGAAGTTCCTAGGGTACCTGGTAACCAGAAGGGGAATAGAAGCCAGCCCAGATCAGATCAAGGCCATCCTAATCTACAGAGCCCCACCTCGGCAAAACAGGTTCAAATGCTCACTGGCAGGGCCGCAGCCCTAAACAGGTTCATAAGCCGAAGTTCAGACAAGTGTAAACCCTTCTTCAACCTGGTAAAGAAGACTGCAGACTTCCTGTGGACCAGGAATGTGAGGAAGCTTTGGACAATCTAAAGAAGTATCTGACCACGGCTCCAATCCTCTCAACGCCGGAGCCCGAGGAGGAGTTGTTTTTGTACTTGGCCGTGTCCGAACATGCTGTGAGTGCAGTACTAATCCGAGAAGAGAAGGGAGACCAGAAGGCCGTCTACTATGTAAGTAAGACCTTAGCCAGTGCTGAAACAAGGTACTTGCCATTAGAGAAATTAATGCTGGCCCTAGTCATGGCCTCAAAGAAATTGAACCACTATTTCCAAGCACACAAGATTCTGGTGCTAACAGAACACCCATTGAAATCCCTGTTACAACAAGGAGATTTGACAGGAAGAATCGCAAGGTGGGCAGTAGCCCTGGGACAATATGACCTGGAATTCAGGCCCAGAACAGCAATCAAGGGCCAAGTTTTGGCCGACTTTGTGGCAGAATTTACGCCAGAATCAATCGAACGTCGGCCTCCGATTAGCCGAGATGAACAAAGCTCTAGCAGGCAAGAAGAATCCCGCCGACAGCAAAAGAGCAAAGGAAGGAGAAGCACAGACCATGCAGCATTTACATCGGCGATTCGTTTAGACTCTTTGTCGATGGAAGTTCAAACCGACGAGGAGCGGGGGCAGTGCTGCTGATATCCCCAGATGGAGAAATAATAGAACAATCCATCCGTTTGGGGTTCAAGGCCTCAAACAATGAAGCTGAATACGAAGCATTGATTGCCGGACTAAAACTGGCAGCAGCAGCTGAAGCCGATGAGGTAATAGTTTTTTGTGATTCACAACTAATTGTTAATCAGTCAACAGGGGAATTTGTAGCCAGGGACGAGCGTATGTCGGCATATGCGAAAGAGGTGATCAGATTAGCCGAGCTATTTCAGAATTGCCGACTTCTTCAAGTTAGCCGAGATGATAACAGCCACGCCGACGCTTTAGCCAATCTGGCGAGTCAATACAGACTGGAAAGACGAGAACAATTATGATCGACTATATGTCGGGCCCGAGCATAGAACCACGGCACGCGAAGCAAGAAGCAATGTGTGTGGACATGGGGCCGAGCTGGATGGATGCAATTGTTGCATTCCTGAAAGAGGGAAAATTGCCAGAAGATCGCAAGGAGGCACACAAAGTCAGACTGAAGTCGGCAAGATTTTGCCTATCTGCGGAGGGACATCTCTACAGAAGGTCCTTTACCGGACCCCTATTAAGGTGCGTACACCCTTTTCAAGTTGAAGATTTTTTGTATGAAATTCATGAAGGGATTTGTGGAAGCCACACTGGGGGCAGATCGTTAGCCCATAGGGCCATTACCCAGGGGTATTGGTGGCCATATATGCAAAAAGATGCCGAAGCATATGTGAAAAAGTGCGAACCCTGTCAACGGTTTGCACCCTTGATTCATCAGCCAGCGCCGACCTGAACCAGTATCCAGCCCCTGGCCGTTTGCCCAGTGGGGCATGGATCTGGTCGGACAACTTCCCCAAGCAACTGGGCAGAGGAAGTACTTATTGGTGGCAACGGATTACTTTACAAAGTGGATAGAGGCAGAACCTCTAGCTAAGATCCGAGATGTGGACGTCAAGAATTTCATATGGAAGAACATCATCACCAGATTTGGAATTCCCAGAGCCATTGTAGCCGACAACGGAACGCAGTTCGACAGCAAGCTGATCAAGAATTTCTGTGCGAAATTCAAATCAAGAATTACTTTTCAACACCAAGCTTCCCTCAAAGCAACGGACAAGCGGAAGCATCCAACAAAGTAATTCTGGATGGAATAAAGAAGAGGTTGCAGGCAGCAAAAGGGAAATGGGTAGATGAATTACCCAATGTGCTTTGGGCATATCGGACTACGCCGAGAAGATCAACGGGGGAATCTCCCTTTGCCATGGCCTATGGCACAGAAGCAGTCATTCCACTGGAGGTCGGCATCCCAGGGATCCGAACCCAGGGAGTTGAAGATGGGACTAATGACATACTTTTAGCCCGAGATCTGGATCTTTTGGAAGAACGAAGAGAGAAGGCTGCAATCCAGCTTGCAGTATACCAGCAACAGCTTGCCAGGGCTTACAATAAGAAGGTCAACCCACGAGATTTTCAAGTCGGCGACCTAGTCTTGAGAAAAGTGGTCGGCAACAAGAAAGATCCCAGGGAGGGCAAGCTTGGCCCAAACTGGGAAGGGCCTTACAGAATTACCTCGGTGTTAGGTAACGGAGCATATCGGCTTGAAGACAATGAAGGCAAAGCACTGCCAAGACCCTGGAACACTTGCAACTTGAAATTTTTCTATCATTGAGAGATCCTTATTCTTGGCCGATGCCATATGATTGGTAGAGATGCTGGAAGACATGGTAAATGAGAACCCAAGTGGAACTCAGGTTCACATTGGGGGCAGAGAAGATACAAAGCCTACCACTTGTTGAAATTTGTAGCAATTTACAAGTTGGTTTGGCCGAATAACAAAGCCTACCACATAATAGATGGTCTGGCCGAATAACAAAGCCTACCACTTGTTGAAATTTGTAGCAATTTACAAGTTGGTTGGCCGAATAACAAAGCCTACCACTTGATGTCTGGCCGAATAACAAAGCTACCACTTGTTGAAATTTGTAGCAATTTACAAGTTGGTCTGGCCGAATAACAAAGCTACCACTTGTTGAAATTTGTAGCAATTTACAAGTTGGTCAGCCGAATACAAAGTCTATCACTTGTTGAAATTTGTAGCAATTTACAAGTTGGTATGACCGAAAAGCTTAGCTTCGCTTGTTGAAATTTGTAGCAATTTACAAGTTGAAGTTGAGCCGAGAAGATTCCTTAGCTTCGCTTGTTGAAATTTGTAGCAATTTACAAGTTGAAGTTGAGCCGAGAAGATTCCTTAGCTTCGCTTGTTGAAATTTGTAGCAATTTACAAGTTGAAGTTAAGCCGAGAAGATTCCTTAGCTTCGCTTGTTGAAATTTGTAGCAATTTACAAGTTGAAGTTGAGCCGAGAAGCCGAGAAGATTCCTTAGCTTCGCTTGTTGAAATTTGTAGCAATTTACAAGTTGAAGTTGAGCCGAGAAGATTCCTTAGCTTCGCTTGTTGAAATTTGTAGCAATTTACAAGTTGAAGTTGAAGCCGAGAAGATTCCTTAGCTTCGCTTGTTGAAATTTGTAGCAATTTACAAGTTGAAGTTAAGCCGAGAAGATTCCTTAGCTTCGCTTGTTGAAATTTGTAGCAATTTACAAGTTGAAGTTGAGCCGAGAAGATTCCTTAGGCTTCGCTTGTTGAAATTTGTAGCAATTTACAAGTTGAAGTTAAGCCGAGAAGTTCCTTAGCTTCGATTGTTGAAATTTGTAGCAATTTACAAGTTAAATTGAGCCGAGATGGTTCCCTGGCTTCGCTTGTTGAAATTTGCAGCAATTTACAAGTTTGTTTCTCTTCACTTGTTGAAATTTGTAGCAATTTACAAGTCGAAGGAAAGCCGATGTTATGGCATACAGTCTTATAGCAATTTGCTGGTTGGACATACCAATGACGATGTTCAAACACTTGTTGAAATTTGCAGCAATTTACAGCAATTTACAAGTGGGGGAAACTGAGATTATTTTTGAACGATCATTGAAACATGAGAAAGGTTTGCAAAAGTTAACATTGAATTGTACTTGTTGAAAATTATGAAAGATTGCAGGTTAGTATCTTGCCGAAGTAAAACTTGCAGTTATCATATCCGAAGTATGTAACCCCGAGAAGACTATCCAAAGGAAGAACTGTGCAAAATATTCAAAGTACAGAATCAAATAGAAGATTGAAGAAGAATTAAAGCATAAGATAAAACATTTAAAGAAGGCACTATGGCCTAGCAGCAGTCAAGTGATCACAAGCAAAAAGAAAGGCACATCGCCATAAGAAAGTTCAACAAAACAAAAAAAAAAAAAAAAAAAAAAAAAAGAAAATACAAAGGAATCAAACTTCTTCGACTTGAGCAGATGGTTGGGTTGAAACCTCCGGAGGCTTTGGCAGAACCACCTCGCATCTTTTTGCTTCACAACCTCTGCGTCTTCTTCTACCACGACCTCGGTTTTCCTTATCCGCCGCGACCTCGGCATCAATTTCGGCCAAAGTCTCTCTCACAGTTTTTTCAGCCAGAAGCAGGTCAGAAGATAGCACGCCAGTGTTAGCATCCTTGGGCACCTCCTCATCCTCCCCTCTTTGGGTCAAGTCAAGAAATTGATCATCCTTTGGAGGAGATTTGGCCTTCCTCACCAGGGCTTCTTCTTCACTTCACCTTCACCTCTTCTTCAGCTTCTGCTTCAGAATCTTCTTCTTCAGCTTGGCTTGGAGATGGAGAAAGAGGACAAGGAAGACGCATGGCCTTGGTCTTGCGCCATGGCGAGTCGACTGAAAGATTAAGATGTTTGGCCAAAGCATTCCAACCTAGGGAATATCCCTTGTTGCATGCTTGCTTGACCTGACGCTTATCGTCTACAGCGACATCGGCCATGCCTTCAGTTATAAGCAGCATCAATTTCGGCTTTCTTGGTGGCCAAGCCTCAATCAGTTCTTGCTCGGCTTGATTCCTTTTAACCTCGGCCTCTTTTTTCTCAGCTTCGGCGACCTTCTTGATGTCTTCAGCAGCCTCAGCTTTTTTTTAGAGCCATCTGCTGGGCCTGTTGGCCGCCTCGGCCTGATCTTCCAGCTTTTTCATCTTCAATAGATCCCTTTTATGGATCTTTTGAAGGGCAGAAAACTCCTTCTTCAAATCAGATAGTTCCTGCCTAGTTTCATACGCCTTCATAGAAAAAGAGTGGGCGTGCTGAATGGCCTGAAAGTTCACAAGGCAAAAGTTATTACAGAATGAAACAAAGTAATAGTAAGACAAATCAAAATTCTGAAGACTTACTTGGACAGAGTGTTTGCAGCATAAGGGCATAGTTCTCATATTCGCTGATCTTGGCATTTTGCTCAAGATCACCTTCAAGAAGAACCGCCGTACTGAGCGCTACACCAACGTTTAATGTCGGCGGCGCTTTCATTAGCATAAATTGGCCTGTCTTCAAGGGTTATTTTGGGTTCCCAGGGAACTTTAGGAACCCTGGATCCCGAGGTCGAAGGTTTCTGTTTCTTCGGTGGAGCGGACCCTGATGGTTGGGCTTCGGCAGATCTTTTTGTGGGTGCAAGGAATGGACTTGACTGATGAAGTCAATTGGGCAATGGGCAGGGCATCCTCGGCCTCGGCATCAGCTTCAGTCCCTTGGCCTGGTTGGGTCTTCTTGATTCTTTTTGGTTTCTGAGGTGGCAGAGGTGAGCCGATTCAGCGTCATTGTCATCTGGCAGATTGGCCAAAAGATCAAGCACTACTTTCTTCGGGCGCTCCATCTCGGCTTTTTTAACAAGTCTACGTCGGCGTTTTGTTGCTTGATGTTAAATTTGGAGCCGAGGTTGATGGCTGATCCGTTGGCTCAGAAGTGGAGGCAGTCTGTTCTGTAGAAGCAGTTGATGAAAAAGTGCTCTTCTTCTTCTTCTTCTTTGGAACGTCGGCCAATTTGGACTTGTATGTTGGAATAAAGTTCAGCAGGAGCGGGGCCTTGCGCTTCTCAAAGGAAGATCTAAGAGCTTCTTCATCAGGCCTTTCCCAGGATAATAGGATTGGCGGAAATCCTTATGAGGCTGGCGAATGTCTGCAACAAAAAACACAATATCAGAAACAGATAAAATTGGCCGAAAAATCGAAGAAAACAACAGTTAAGAAGTTAACACAGGGATCTTACCCTTGCCCTCCTTCACCGTTCGAGAAAGAGGGAATAGATGAACTTCTTCATCTGGGCCAAATTCCCAGTTCCCAGATGCGATGAGGTATCATCTCCAGCCCCTTTGTTGGAGTCGGAAGGTCGGCTACGATCTTAAAGGCGGTGGACCTCGGCTTAAGGTAGTAAATATAACCTTTTTCTTTAAGGTTCAAGGGACACATGGTATAGCAATACTGGATGTCGGCAAGAGTGATTCTAACACTCTCCTGCTGAGCTAGGCATTATACCATTCAGCGTCCTATAAGCGTTTATGGAGAGTAGCATGGGGTTTAAAGAATAGTAATGAAGGACTTCACGGAAGAGGGGGTTAAGAGGGAGCCGAAGTCCACACTGGACAAAGGCTACAACAGGAAAAGGCATGGTATTATCCTCGGGCATAAT
Organism: Camellia japonica; assembly: GCA_030407325.1. Classification (NCBI taxonomy): domain Eukaryota; kingdom Viridiplantae; phylum Streptophyta; class Magnoliopsida; order Ericales; family Theaceae; genus Camellia; species Camellia japonica. The sequence goes on from JAPPVO010000019.1 coordinate 54,273,458, forward strand.
GGAGTCTTTTTCCCCAGCTAGTCTGAGTTGGACATCGTCTGGGATTGAGAACTCTTGCCTAAAGTTTTGCAGTTTGGTTGGGGTATTGACTCTATTCTCCACACACCCATGGTCTTGATATAAAAGAATTGGGTAACGGAAAAATGGAGATCTACAGATTTTAAGGACCTCGGCTTAAACCTAGGTACAAATTGTTTTAATTTTTCCTAAGGACTGAAGGTTCTACAGCAAACCAAACCTAAATCTAGAAAGAATGAGTATGAAGGGCAAAAATCTGGAAAAATAGAGAAGCAAAAAGAAGTCTCAGAACACGAGGGAGTAGAAAGCCAAAAAATAGAAATGAAACAGTGTAGGTGTTTGCAACATAACGAAATCGTGAGATAAGATACATGATTCACAAAATCAGATACAGAACAATCAAGTGACAAGAATTTCAGAAAACCAAGCAAGAACTGGGAAGAGAAAGGAGCGACGGCTTACCAGAAGAGTTTGAAGCCGAGATGACTGGCGCCGAACTGAAAGAGCTTCAGAACTTCACAGAAATGGCAGATGGAGGCAGTTGCAGAACTTGGAGCTTTCGGCAATGGCGGATTCAAAGAAGAGGGAGCTTTAGAGTGAGAGAAAGCAAGAAATCGGAATGCAAAAGTGAAGAGAGAGAGAGAAAGGCAATTGTTTTGTCAAAAATTGAACGGCGGCAAAGGCAATATTTTGCCTAGGGTATCGCACGCGTCAGACGGCGCGGACGAAGGAAAGACGACCAACAGGCGCGTCACCAGCACGGGCCAATAAGGATAAAACACGTCGATGGAACAGTTGTAAAACGGTGCATGACAGCTCATGCGCATATGGGAGTGATTTGAATTTAAAGAAGAGATGTCGGCCTGCAATAAAAGATCTCGGCTAGAAGTTCTTAAGCCGAGGTACGAGAAAGAAGTTCAATATAAGTTCATCACCTCAGTATGCGAGGAGATAGAACTTAGGGGGCAGTTGTGGGTTATATTCTGAGCATCAACACGTGGCAAGATGACGTCGGCGTGTCATCAAGAAACTATGTGTCACAATATAGTTTTTGCCACGGTATCCTAGTATTTGCCGAGGTTATTTCTGAAGGCATCTTAATCCGGATGAAAGCCTTCAACCTCGGCTACACCTGCATGGCCGAGCTACCCGCAGAAAACTGGAGCCGAGGTAACTGTCGGACTGACCATATCAGCCAATATAAAATATTATCTTGGTAGGTGGATGTCCAACTATGTGGAGTAAGCCATCATTTCACTAACTAAGTGGCATCGAGGCCATAAGAGTTGATCACGAGGCCATTAGAGGCCATGTGAAGGGATAAAGAGCTTTTACCTGGGAAAGCTGCCGAAAGTGCATTGGTGGCTGGCAGACAGCTCAAAAGTTAGTGGCTTCTGCACTAACTTCACTAGTATATATATGGAGAGGTCAATGGACGAGAGGGAAGGGGAATTCATTCGGAGCAGAGCATAAAATAAGCTTCAAGTTAATAGTAGCATTTGTAATCTATTTACTTTGTAGTGGGAAAGTTACAAGAGTGTAATTGTATTTCTGTCATTCCATAAGAGAGAATTACCTCGGCCTCCCCGTGGACGTAGGCACTATTGCCGAACCACGTAAAATCCTATGTGCCTTTGTATTATTATCTGTGCCATCTATTCTGCTTGTGTTTTTGCCGCTGAATCACTAAGATAGGCAGGTTGATCAGAAAAATCACTCACACATATATATATATATATATATATATATCATTTCTATATTCAAAACGGTAATTAAATGTCTAGTTGTGAGGAGTTATGGCTCCACGGCAGTGGAACTATCTTTTCTCAAAACAATCGAAGGGAAGTTGAAGAGAAAAAGAAAAAACAAAATTCTTAATGAAGAAATATAGATACAACACTAAATGTGAAATCAAAACAATTGGAAGTCTCTAATTGGCAGCTTCCTTCTGTTAATTAAACCAAAGTACTACTACACGAAGAAAAGTAAGGCCCGTCAACATCAGTAGGTCACTTGATGATGTTTACATGTTTTCAATAATACCTGAGGAGGACTAGACTTTTATCAGTTTTTGCTTTAGGACAAAGTGTGTTTTAATTAATTTTGAACTCTTTTATATTGAATCTAGTATGGAGTATTAACTAGGAAACTTCCCCTAAAAATACCCAATTTATATTAGTTTAATGTCCTACTAAAATGTTTTTGTAATTTACTCTTATTATCTTAGAATGGATACCGATGTAGTTTAGCAGCTTGTCCATTAGCTAAGCGAACTTGCTACCTAAGTCCCTCGAATTTTTATTTGTTTTTAGTAGATTCTCTAGACATAATTTTTTAAAATTAAAGTTAGTCATTATATTAATACACAAATAAATGTTAGGAATTTTTTAATACAAAAACTTAGGTATGATGTGTTCAGGTCACAAATTTGTGTAAGAAAATGAAAATAAGAGGAAAAAGCTTGTATGAAGTAGACGTTATTTTATTTTTATTTTTTTCCATTTCTTTATACTGCACAAATCCTTCTCTAGATTCATGATTGAAGCATAACATAATTTTGTATCTCAAAAAGCAAGAAAAATAAATTTAAATTAAAAAATATATATATACAATGTAAAAAAAGGCTCAGTTTTAGATTTTTTGTCTTAGGTCCAAACAAAATTTGAGTTATCTCGAACTATTTATAACTTTTTATTTTAGAATTGTTTACTAGGCTGTGTGTTATAAATTTTGCTTACAATCTATGAAGTAAAAGCAATTTAAATAAGCCAAATACATCATTTACTGTAAAGTTGTGGGAGTGGTACTTTTAACTCTACGTAAAAATTATAAAATTTTAACTTAAAATAAGCTTAAAACAAAGCAAACTACTCGTTTCAACTCTCACGATTATCCCTCATTTGATATTTACAATATAAAACAATCGTATGGATGTATTTGCCTCACAAACTATAAGCTATTACTGTGATATTGGTTTCTCTTGGCCTACAAATGAACTATTAAAATAATGATCAATCTTCCTCAAAGTTTAAATGCTAATTTTATACATTACACAAAGAGGTAATGAATCAAATATATCTTTCTTTTTTCATTGTTTTACAATCGTTAGAAAGTGAATAAATTGAGAGAAATGTTATTCCGCAGTAATGAGACTCAAACTCAAACCTTACACTCAATTAAAAAAACACCTCATCAATTAAGACAACCTTTAGTCTTGAATAGTTGGCTATGTTAGATGAAGACTTCATCGAAGATAAATCAACCCTAAATTGCAGCCACCATTAATGTGGCACAAGAAGATCCACTATGTAAACAAAGTATCAGTTTCCAAACCAAAAAAAAAACAAAAATTTAAAGAAGAAAATGACTCAATGGAGATATTAAATTAATCAAGAAATGCAAGTTGATTTGAGTTTCCATTGCATTGTTTAAAATCAAACAATCAATACAAGCGTGTCAAAAATAGGCCCTACAAATCACTTTCATCCAACCACTTGATAGCTTTTCTTTGACCCTTAAAGGGCTAAATTAATTGATATTTGTGTCCTAAATTATTGGTAATTAATGTTCTTGGAGTTGTTGTTTTCCTGTCATTTTCTTTGTTCTTTCCAAAGTTTTTCCAAGTAAGCTTCTCTCAATGACCTTATAATCTGAGAGGGTAATTTATATGAAAATTAGGCCGAATTGAGTAATGGGTCGGTATGATTGCAGTGCGAAGGGCTGAGTAAAATGGCTATATAAGTTACTCCGGTCTTGAAGATTCTCGAAGTTACTCCGGTCCTAAAGGGCCTACGGTTAGTTCGGTCACCATACTAAAACTTATACCGGTCATAGCGCAGTATACTTAATGTAGTCTAAACTTTACTAAAAAGTTAGCTTGATTTGGGCTTACTATGGTTTATGGAAGAGGAACAAAGGTAAGGGCAGGAACCGAATTAAGGATAGTTCGGTCTATTCTGCGGCCAAGCATAGCCATGCTTACCTCGGCCACTTTGGAGTCCGACCATGGTAAAACCATCTCACTTGGTTTAAGCAGTGAGGGAAGTGTTGAAGGATAAGCATTATTTTTCAGGAGTATGAATCCTAGGAGGACTCTACATGGAGGAGTAAGAGTCCTACTTGGATTGTGCCACACGGAACCTATAAAAGCTCACAAACATCACCTATGGAGAGGTAACTGAACTTTGATTTCCAAATACACAGAGCTTTTAGCTACTTGTCTATTTTGCTGACTTAGGCATCGGAGAGGTTTTCGGCACACACCCGCCGGCTAGCTCACGTTTGTGTTTTCAGGGAATAAAGCGACGACGTACGGAGGAGCGCAGACTTGATCAACAGGATTATACGAGGACAATATTTCGTGCTCGTACAATTGGCGCCGTCTGTGGGAATCCAGACAAGAACAAAACCTCTTGATCAAGCTTTTCCTCTTTAGAATCAATGGCGCACAACGAAGATTTGCCACAATCCGCTATTGACGGACAAACACCGGAGAGGGGTGCAAGGTGCGAAGGTCTACCTTTTATCCCTCCTATGGCGGATTTAGAGCCACAGCGACAGAATCCCAGGAGGGATGCGAGGGAGAAAAGGCGGACTAACAGCCCCCGTCACTCTCATTCACAAAGTCCTGAGAGACAAAGGCGAATGATTGATCCTCAAACTCTGGAGGACCGTGTGAAGGAGCAAGACGAACTGATACGACGGATGGCGGCGGACATGGAGTCCATGAAGCGCCAGATAAAGGGAAAATGAGTGGCGACAGGAGAGGGGCACAAAGGCAAGACACCCCCTCGCCACTTGAAAGATCGTAGTAGACGTACCACACCCTCACAAGCAGAGAGTAGAAGCCTCAGGACAGGCGATACCCAATCCAGGTCTTCCAGAACTCGTCACTCCAGGTCTGAGAGGACGAGATTTGAGAGGTCGTACACTGAAGGAAGCACCTATTGGCCCTCACATACGCACCAAACAAGATCCAGACAGATGAAGTTGCCCAGATCATCCGATTTACGAACTGCGCTCGAGGAGAGACACGATGAAAGGAGGACGCCAGGGCACGCGATCCACACAGAGTTTCTGCCTTACAGCGGTTGGCTCCTCGGACGCATGGAAGCGTCGAGGTTGGAATGCCAATACCGCGCTGTAGACGTCCCCGAACGCCTCGGGAGGATGAGTCCCGTTCTGTTCATTTTGGGCTCACTACAGTTCGGACTCAAATTGTCACGGTTCTCAATCTGAACCAAAGAGTCCAAATCCGGCAAATCGTTTTGAGAAAACAGATTTTTGAAAGAAGTGCCAAACATGGACTGCTTTGCCAGATACAGAGTCGCCACCTAAATATTTTATTTTGGGGGAAATTTAGGAAATCCTGACTCGTTGCCTAAGGCCACGTGCCCGTCATCACCAAAGTTGCCTCGGCTCGGGAACTTGGGTACGATTGGAGAAAGTCACTTCATGAGCACCCCCGCTCGCCCGATCAAAGATCGGCCTATACTAACCATGATATCTAGTTTTGAAAACATTATGCGTTCTTATTCCAGTTATTAGCCTAGGTTTACTATGTGATGCGCACAACATACAAGTATAGACCGGGTTGCCTAAATTGGAACAAAACATTTCATGTTTGTTTTTTTGAAAGATGGTTTGCTACTCGCAAGTAGGCTTAAAATGCAGATTTTGCCACCTTCAGGTGGGCTTAGAAAAGATGGTTTTGCCACTATCTAGTGGGCTTAAAACTCACAGTCAATGCATTGTTCCAATCTAAATAACCCAACCTTCACCCACAGGCATTCAGGCAGTTATATCACATAAGCAAATAGCCTCATGGTAAGCATTCTATCGTGGCAGTCACTCACACTCATGCAAGGATGCTAAAGCGTAAAAACTTACTGAGTACTCCAAGCCAAAACAGAAACTATGTTAGAAATTCATGCATGATCCTAACTATACAGAAATGCCTAATGCAACACATGCAGGAATGCAATTAAGATAGGTTCGGCTATTCTAAACATGGCATATGGAATGCTACAGCTAACATGTATTCAACTCGAAATTGAAATACAATGCAGTGAGTATGATGCGCCGAGCCCGGTGCATGCAAAACGGATGAATGGATGCAAACATGCTATCATACTGTATGCTAATTGAAACATGCCCTAATCTAACCATCATAAGCTGGTAAATAAAATGGAGAAAGACGTGGGGTTGGAAGACATACATCGCACACACGCACACTTATTACAATTTTGCCCTCGCTCGGAGGGTCCGAATAAATAATACAGTCCCGAAAAAATAATACAGTCCAAATAAGTACAAAACCCTAATTAATTAACAAATTTAACTAGGAAAGCAGTAAACTAGCACGTAAATCTATGGACCGCCTTAGCTCCGTTCCAAATGATGAATGATGCACGCTTGAGTTGCCTTGCGCGGAAATCCATTGCGATGCCCCAATTAGCCTTTGTTAACAATTAAGCTCGGAATATTGCACGGAGCTCCAAAGGACTGCCGGTTTCTAATTTGCTGCAACAGAGAGCAAGAAAGGGGCATGACAAAGTATTTTCACACATGTATGCATACCTCGATCCTCGTGTCACCAATCACGCATCTCGATGCATGATGGCCGAGGAGTCGAATTGCATGACTCAATGTGAAATGAATGCACATATAAACACAACAAGACCGAGACTCCATCATGGTTAATCCGGAGTGTCGGTGACCGGGAATTGAGACACGTTCCGTCACTCGGAGTACGAAACATCCCTCGTTTCCCGTGTTTGGGCTAACTCCTATCCCATACACAATGCAATATGCATGACATGCATGAATGCAATCCTAACATACAACCTAGCATACGCAATGCTATGAAATGGCATACACAATGCACGACGTAACATGGCATACACGATGCTCTAACATGCAACCTAGCATACACAATGCTATGAATTGAAATGGCATACATGATGCATGACGGACTTACACCAACATGAGTGGACCTCAGCCACACTCACATCAATAGCCATGAGATGAAAATGAGGCAACCGAAATGCGTGCACACATGCACGCAAACCGAGGACCGAACCTAAGGCACCAAATGCCACTCTAACAAGGCATGGCAAGGCATGAAATATGGCATACAGACATGCAAACTCCAGCACTGAAACATGATGCAAAATGATCCCGAATCATGGATATATGACACCCGATGCATGAGATGAGTCCCGAAACTCAAAACTAGGCACATGTATTGACTTATAGCTATACAAAGCATGCATTATTTGACCATGAAGCACAAAGACAAAGCCAAGGCAGTCCCAAAACATGAACATTTCTAGTTCAAAGCATGACCAAAAGATGCTAGCATGATGGACTAAAATAGCATGCAACTTTGACTAGCAAACATGGTTTACATGGCATGTATGTGAAGCATGTAAGATCTCATCAAACCAGCAAAAATCAGTGAACAAAACATGTGAAAATATGCCCAAATAATCACTGAATTGCAACCAACATGCGCAAAAATGATGAGTTCCTTTAGAGGGCCATACAAGGGGTTATTAAGCACATACAAGATGGACACTTAGCATGGCACAACCAACTCTGGAAATCAAATATGCCAGCCCTAAAACTCACCAAATAGGCCCTGGAAAGTGACTTCAATGCATGCAAAATGGGGGTCCTTTGGAAGGCCAAGAAGGCCACCAAACAAGACAAGGAGAGAGGGGGTCACCCCCCCTCTGATTTTGGCCTTCAAGAAAACACCTAAGCCACTGAAAATCCGCTGGATTTCAGTGGCTAAGAGGCCAAGCCATGGCCAATGCAAGAGCTCTAATGCATGGCCCTAATCATGGAGAGATGAAGCATGCATAGGGGGGAAGATGACTCCAAACAGAAAATAGACCTTAATCAAACATGAATATGATGTCAAAACAAGACTTTTTTCAGTTTAGGTCAAGGTCCAAAAGGGCTCACAAATAAGGCTAATATATTATGCAAAAACAGCCCTAAAAGAGAGATTGAACAAACAGGATAGTAAAAGGCCTTAAACGGCAAAGAGCCCTTCAACAAAGTTGAATAGGGGCTCAAAATAAGACTATTTTCAGTTTATGAAAAATCTCAAATATGCTCACAAGTAAGGCTAAAATATGATGCAAAAATAGCCCTAAAAGAGAGATAAAGGGAAAGGGGCAGTAGAAGACCTCAAACAGAGAAAAGTCCTTGATCAAACATGAAGATGAGCTCAAAATAAGACTATTTTCAGTTCAGGTCGAAGCCCAAAAATGCTAGCAAAAGGAGCTAAAATATCATGCAAAATAAAGCAAGAAAAGAGGAAATAGGGACTCACCCTTGTAGCACAGATTTCCAGCAGCTTTTGATCCAAGAAAAGGAGCTCCTAACCTCTGAAAATCAGCCTCAAGATGTTAGAATGGAGTGTGGAGGTGATAGGCTATGAGTTGGTGTATAAATGGTGCAAGAACAAGATGGTTTTAAGCTTGGATGAGAGAGAGAGGGATGGTTGTATGCAAAGGCTCCAACTGATTTTTTCTAACCCTTAGAAATGAGGTAGGGTGCTGGTTATATAGAGGGAGAGGAGCCAAAGAAAAGGGGGGAAAAACCAATTCAAAAATCCCCCCAAAAGGACAGACCCTCGGATAGAGGGTCTGGTGCAAAACAGCTGGCACAGTTGGAATGCACTAGGAGAGAGAAAAATGGGGCCAGGTTCAAAAGGGCCAGGTGGCGGCCGACCACTCCCTCTGGTCGGCCGACCAGGGCTCAAAAGGGTCAACAAAATTGCTGGCCGGCCACCCCAGAAAGGTGGCCTCCCATGTGTGTACAACACAGCTGTATGGTCAAAAACTGGAAAAAGTGAACCAGGAGAGAGAAAAATCAGCTTTTTAGAGGGGTTCAAAAGGGTCAAGGACAATTGCTGGTCGGCCTACCCATATTGGTGGCCTCCCAGGTGTGTACAACACAATGGTGTGGTGGAAAGTCAGAAAAAGTGGCCCGGGGATGGGAAAAACCAGCTTTTTAGTGAAGAAAACGGGCGATGAAAAGCGATGAAGGAATAAAACTAGTTTTTCAGAAAAATTGCTGGCCTCCCACCTTCCTACAACATCTCTAACAATGAAAATAAGGTCCCTGCCAAAAATGGACCAAGACGGATGCAAAATGAAGGTTCGGGGGCCGAAACACGCAGTTCGGAGCCCCGAAAACAGGCTGTTAAGCACCGAAGGTGGCGTTCGACCACGAAGTTGGTCTCTCGGGCCACAGTGTCCCTCAAAAGGGAGGAAACAAGGTGTGTGCCAAAAACCGGAGCAAACGGAGGTTGTTAAGCGGTCCCGAACCGAGGCACACGGCCGACAGTTCTGAAAAACCGGAAACCGGGCTCCAAACGGGAAAAATGGCCTACGACCACGAAACGTAGCCTACGGCCACTAAGAGATGATCTACGAGACCTCTCCCTCCCTTCGGGAAGAGAAAACAGAGAAAACAGGGCTTGGTTCGCAAACCGAGGCAAGGCACGAAAGAGTCCGGAAGTCCGGAGGCAGGGCTCGCAGCCGAGACTCTGAAACCTCTGAACGAGCACAATATGCAACATCACCGAGCGCTCAATTGGTGACGTTTGAGTCTTAAGGTCGGTCAAAAATGGGGTGTCTACACGCGCCCTGCCTACAAACCGACGGACAAGGCATTAGCAAGGCTGCAGACCTCGCTATTCGTTCCAGCGATTGAAAATGCGCCCCTACCATCAGGCTTCCTTCAGCCCAAATTCACTACATATGAGGGAAAGACGGACCCCTACTCACACTTGAGCCACTTTCGCCAGGTCATGGCTGTATACCGGCGAAACGAGGCTTTGATGTGCATCCTCTTCCCATCTAGCCTTGGCGACCTAGGCTTGACTTGGTTTGAAAAACTTCCCGAAGGCAGCATAGCCTCCTGGGCGCAATTGGCAGAGGCGTTCGTAACGAGGTTCAGAACGAACACCAAAACCCCGGTGGAGATCGATCAACTGCTCTCCATCGACATGGGCGACAAGGAGACCTTAAGATCCTACAATAGTCGCTACTGGGAGACCTTCAACCAGATTGGGGATTGCCCCACCAATCTCGCCATTGCAATATAAAAGAGGCCTTCCAGTCGGGAACAGACTAAGGGACTCAATCACCATGACACCGCCCCTCACCATGGAAGCCTTGATGGAAAGAGTGCATCAGCACATCAGGGTGGAGGAGGATGGCGCACGTGCCAAAACAAAATCTGGCACGACCGCAGTACCAGAGAAAAAGGCCTCAGCAAAGGTCAACGCGGTAGACCGTCCAAAAAAACGGACGAGGCAGGCGAGACAACGGAGAGGACCAGGATAAAAGATGGTTGAGAGTCCGCACTGCCATAACCACGGTATTCAAAAACCGATCTATCGATTCTAAGCGAAATACGCGATGAGCCTTTCGTCAGATGGCCAGCTAAGCTAGGAGAAGCTCAGAAGACTACGACGAAAGATCACGTGCACCTTCCACAAGGAAAAGGGGCACCGTACTGAAAATTGCACGCCATTGAGACAGCACCTGGAGGAGTTGGTGGCAGCAGGTCACCTGGATAAGTACATTGAAGGAGGGACGCAACCAGCCCCCCAGGACCACAATAACCCCAACGGGATGCCAATCGACGCCCCACCTCAAGGCATAATCAATGTGATACATGGAGTCTTCGAACCTGAGCGTGTATGCGAGCTCAGAGGGTCAATCAAGAAGGCTGAGCACTTAAGAGAGGTACTAAGTGCGCAACCTACCTTAAAAAAGGGGAAGACAGAGGCCACGAACGTCATGTCTTTTTCAGATAGAGACTTGGCGAGGATATATTGCCCTCACAATGATGCCCTGGTTGTCACTCTCCGAGTCAAGGATTTTGACGTCAAGCGGATTTTGATTGACCAGGGTAGTTCATGTGAAATAATGTACTACGAAACATTTAAACAATTGAAGTTACAAGATAAAGACTTGGCACCTGCCGTATCTCCCCTGATTGGATTCAACTCAATGCCAGAGTGGCCAGTCGGCAAAATAATTCTTCCAGTTAGAGCAGGAAGCGTAACGAAACAAGTGGAGTTCTGGGTATTGAAAGTCCCTTCCACTTACAACATCATCTTGGGCAGAACATGGCTGCATGCCATGCGATCGGTGGCGTCATCCTACCACCAAGTAATGCGATTCCCCAACGATACCGGAGTAATTGAAGAGGTCTTTGGAGACCAAATCATGTCCAAGCAATGCTTTGTTACGGTTAATGGCAGCCGCGCTGCCAAGGGATATGTTCATTCGGTGGAAGAACCTGAGAGCAATGAACTGTTCGCAGACGTCGGCAAAGCAGCTAATCAAAAAGCGGTGGAAGACTTGGTAGAGGTAAGAATAGATGAAAAGAACCCGGATAAGTTCTTTTTGCTCGGTTCGTCGTTGTCCAGCACTGAGAGATTAGAGGTCTTGGAATTTTTGACCTCTAACATCGAAGTGTTCGCCTGGACACCATACGACATGCCAGGCATTGACCCCAACTTCATCTGTCACCAACTCAATGTCCACCCATCCGCCAGACCAATCATTCAGCGCACACGCAGATCGGCACTCCACCATGCCGAGATAGTGGCGGAAGAAGTAAAACCTGCTAGAGGCAGGAGCTATCAGAGAGGTACACTACCCAGATGGATCTCCAACACAGTCGGTGCCAAAAAGAATGGCAAATGTGTGTCTGCGTCGACTATAAGACAGTCAACAAAGCATGCCCAAAGGACAGCTTTCCTCTACCATGGATAGATCAACTGGTAGACCTAACGGCGGGGCACAACCGACTTAGCTTTCTTGATGCGTATAGAGGCTACCATCAGATCGCCATGTACGAACCAGACCAGGAGGTCACGTCCTTTATAACTCCAAGAGGATTGTATTGCTACAAGGTCATGCCCTTTGGCCTAAAGAAAGCAGGGGCAAACATTCCAAAGAATGGTCACCAAGATGTTTGAGCCATTGTTAGGCAGAACAATGGAGGCTTACATCGGACATGGTGGTCAGAGCAAGGATGAGAACGACCATCTAAAGGACCTAGGTGAGATGTTCCAGATTCTGAAGAGACACAAATTGCGCCTTAATGCATCTAAGTGCGCGTTCGGTGTATGGGTCTGGCAAGTTCCTGGGCTTCCTGGTGACCAACCGGGGTATAGAGGCAGACCCCTCCCAGATCAAAGCCATTCAGGATCTGGAGAGGCCTAACTCAGTAAAAGAAGTGCAGCATCTCACCGGCATGGCAGCTGCGCTCAATCGGTTTCATAAGTCGGTCGACAGACTACGACCATTTTTCCATGCTCTAAAAGCCAAGTTTGAGTGGGGCGACGAATGCGACCGCGCCCTGGAAAGCTTAAAAGAATACATGTCTTCTCCACCACTACTTGTAACCAATTCCTGGAGAAGAACTCTTCTTGTACCTGGCAGTCTCGCAGCACGCAATTAGCGCAGTGTTGGTCCGCGCAGAAGGAATCCAACATTTGCCCATCTATTATGTCAGCAAGACATTGCTGGGCGCCGAAACGAGGTACTTGCCACTGGAAAAACTGGCCTTAGCCTTGATAATGGCCTCAAGGAAATTGTCGCATTACTTTCACGCTCACACCATAGCTGTCCTCACAGCCTTTCCATTAAAAGCTCTCTTTGAAAGGGCGAACTTTTTTGGGCGAATTCTGAAGTGGGCAGTAGAGTTGGGACAATTCGACATCAAGTTCCAACCCAGAACCGCGATAAAGGCTCAAGCTTTGGCAGACTTTGTTGCAGAATTCACCCCAGGAAGTCATCATATCTGCCCAATCGACCTGACTAAAACAACCGAACTAGGGATGAAAGTTGACGTCGGAATAACGCAACCCCTGGTGCAAGTTACCCAGTCAGGTCCCAAGGCAGACCAGAGCAAAGTAAGGGAGGAAGAAGCAAACCATGCTACACCAAGTCAAGACTCACCAACAAATAAAGACTTGGTACAATCAGATTGCAAGGGGCACATAGTAGGCATGGATCATGAAGAAGACACCAGCAATACGGAAGACCCCAAGGCATCATCTGATCCCTCCACTTGCTGGAAGTTGTTCGTCGGAGAGATGTGAAAGCTCTTCGTGAATGGAGCATCCAACCGACATGGAGCAGGACTTAGCGTAGTCCCCATCTCTCCAGACGGTCTAGTAGTGGAGGAAGCAGTCAATCTAGGCTTCCCAGCATCAAACAACGAAGCGGAGTATGAAGTGCTTCTTGCAGGCCTCAAAACAGCATTCTACATGAAGGCCACCGAACTAATGGTTTACAGTGACTCACAGCTGGTGGTAAACCAAATATCTGGCGACTACGAAGCAAAGGATGACAGGATGGCCAAATACCAAGAGTTAGTCAGAACAGAGATCAAGAAATTTGAAGTAGTGCGGATAGAACAAATCGGCAGGGAGGAAAACAGCAGAGCAGATGAACTAGCAGGTTTCGCCTCAATGGCAGACACTACCATCCCTCATCCGTTGTTGATTGACTACCTACCTAGACCAAGCATTGAAGACCCTGAAGCAGAAGAGGTATGTTGCGCGGAGCTAGGCCCTTCTTGGATGGATCCCATCATCCTGTTCTTAAAAGACGGCATCTTACCAAAAGAAAAGAAAGAGGCCAACAGAATAAGAGTGAAGTCGCAGCGATTTTGGCTCTCCCCATCTTTGGCATTGTACAAAAAATCATTCTCAGGACCCTACCTAAAGTGTGTCCACCCCAGCAAAGTAGAAGCATTCTTATTTGAGATACACGAGGGCGTATACGGAAGCCATCAAGGAGGAAGATCACTAGCATATAGAGCAATTTCACAAGGATATTGGTGGCCATACATGCAAGCAGATTCAGAAAAGTATGTCAAAAAGTGCGAGAAGTGTCAGAAGTTCGCACACCAAATACACCAACCTGCCAGAGAACTTCTACCTCTAACTAGTCCATGGCCCTTCGCAATGTGGGGGTTAGACATAGTAGGACCACTTCCAACGGCACCAGGCAACAGGAAGTTCTTTCTGGCAGCAACCGACTACTTCACAAAGTGGGTGGAAGCAAAAGCCTTGGCATCATCAATCAAGGAAAAAGATGTAAAGAAGTTCGTCTGGCAGAATATCATCACTCGGTTTGGCATACCAAAAGCCCTAATATCAGACAACGGCACTCAGTTCAATGGCAGAATCTTTAGGGGCTTTTGTGAAGAGTACAAGATAGAGTTCTACAATTCTACACCGGCATATCCCCAAGCAAATGGTCAGGCGGAAGCATCAAACAAGGTAATCTTGGATGGATTAAAGAAAAGGTTAGAAAAAGCCAAAGGCAAGTGGGCAGATGAGCTCCCTCATGTTTTATGGTCTTACTGCACCACACCTCGGCGGTCAACAGGAGAAACTCCATTCTCCTTAGCCTATGGTATGGAAGCAGTAATCCCACTAGAAGTTGGCCTCCCCACAATTCGAAGCGAGAATTTTGATCCAGACTTGAATGGCGAAGCCATAGCATTGGAGCTCGACCTTGCAGAGGAAAGAAGAGACAGAGCGTTGATTCACATTGCCTCATACTAACAAGAGTTATCCAGGAAATACAACAAAACAGTACATCCAAGGCAATTCAAGATCGAGAATTGGGTGCTATGCAAAGTGATGGGAAACACCTTGGTACCAGGAGATGGCAAGTTAGGGCCCAATTGGGAAGGACCTTACAAAGTGGTTGGATTAGCAGGCAAAGGGGCATACCACTTGGAAGATCAGGACGGCAAGACAATTCCCAGGCCATGGAATACTGCCAATCTCAAATTATTTTATTTTTAGTTTTTTTTCTTTTAAATATTTGTAATTCTTCCTTTCTCAATAAAACAAGTAGTTCTCTTTTCAGTATAGACGTTTTTCTTCTGTAAAAGTTTGTTTTAGTGAGTTAGGTGAGTAAGGGGCATTAAAAACATAGTTGGCCGGAATAACCAACTGCGAACCTTCCTAAGCCCAGGATAAGGATCCAGGCTGCAGGACGTTTGGTCGAAATAACCAAACACTTTATTCTAAGTTGGCTGGAAAAACCAACTTAGAGGCTGGCTGGATTAAACCAACACCCTTCCTAAGCCCAGGATAAGGATCCAGGCTGCAGGACGTTTGGTCGAAATAACCAAACACTTTATTCTAAGTTGGCTGGAAAAACCAACTTAGAGGTTGGCTGGATTAAACCCACACCCTTCCTAAGCCCAGGATAAGGATCCAGGCTGCAGGACGTTTGGTCGAAATAACCAAACACTTTATTCTAAGTTGGCTGGAAAAACCAACTTAGAGGTTGGCTGGATTGAACCAACTATTATTATTCTTCAGCCGAAGTAAGGATATCGGCCGAAGTACGGTTGACTGGATTAAACCAACTTTTTGTACTCTTCAGCCGAAGTAAGGGTATAAGCTGAAGAGTGGTTAGCTGGATTAAACCAACTCTTATTACTCTTCAACCGAAGTAAGGGTATAGGCTGAAGAGTAGTTGGTTGGATTAAACCAACTCTTATTACTCTTCAGCCGAAGTAAGGATATCAGCTACACAGCGGTTGGCCGAATTAAACCAACTCCTGGTACTCTTCAGTCGAAGTACGTATATCGGCTAAAGAGTGGTTGGCTAATAAGCCCAGTTAGATTGCTCAGCTAAGACCGGAATAACGTATCTCGGCCAAAAAATATTGTGTTTCGTCCAAATTGCAGTTAGAAAGCAAGTACAAACAGGAAAGTAAAACCGAGATAACAGTTGGAGCAAAAGAACTCATTACAAGTACAAGCATACAGATCAAACCAGAATAAGTGTTGAATACAAAAGAAGATTTTCATTAATCAAGTTCAAGGCAAATACAAAGGAGGGGCCTCAGCCCGGTTACAAGATCAAAAGAGAAGAAGAAAAATACTGAAAACAAGCAACAACAAAAGAAAGTACAGAATCAGTTGAATAGATCATCAAGATCAGCATCAATGTCAACACGAAGACCGGTTTCAGACGGTAGAGTGGTCTCGGTTGGGAGCTCGGTGTCTATTGGAAGTACGGTTTCAGTCGTCAGGTCTTCAACCGTTGGCTCCAACTGAGCTGATTGATCGTTGGCTTGTTCATTTACGACCGAGGTATTATTGGGCTCGGTATCTTCATCATCATCTGAACCTTGAAGAAACTGTTGTTAAACGGATGCAACGTACTCCGCCAGTGAGCTCGGTATGAAGTACTGAGGAGGATTGTAGACCTCGGTCTCAGGCTCACAACCGAGCTGCACCACGGCTGCCCTCCAACCGCATTTGAAGAATAAATCTTTTGCTGCCTCACATTGTTACATGTAGAGGGCTTCCCCCTTCTTGAAACCTTCAGCATTGGCTTCATCCACTTTCTTCTTTAGTTCGGCGATCTCTGCGTCTTTCTTCCCTTCAAGCTTGACTAGCTTATGAAGGTACTTGTCCTTTACCACGGTTAATGCCTTTTGTTTATCAGCATTAGCCGAGGTAACCAGTCTGGTCAGACAGGCTGCCTCGGCCTCTAGCTCGGCGGTCTTCTGTTGGGAGTCTTTCAGTTCGGTTGTTTTTTCTTCAACTTCAGCCATGGCTTGCTGTAGACGTCCCCGAACGCCCCGGGAGGATGAGTCCCGTTCTGTTCATTTTGGGCTCACTACAGTTCGGACTCAAATTGTCACGGTTCTCAATCTGAACCAAAGAGTCCAAATCCGGCAAATCGTTTTGAGAAACAGATTTTTGAAAGAAGTGCCAAACATGGACTGCTTTGCCAGATACAACGTCACCACCTAAATATTTATTTTTGGGAAATTTAGGAAACCCTGACTCGTTGCCTAAGGTCATGTGTCCGTCATCACCAAAGTTGCCTCGGCTCGGAACTTGGGTACGATTGGGGAAGGTCACTTCGTGAGCACCCCGCTCGCCCGATCAAAGATCGCCTCTACTAACCATGATATCTAGTTTTGAAAACATTATGCATTCTTATTCCGGTTATTAGCCTAGATTTATTATGTGATGCACAGCATACAAGTATAGACCGGGTCGCCTGAATTGGAACAAAACATTTCATGTTTGTTTTTTTGAAAGATGGTTTGCTACTCACAAGTAGGCTTAAAATGCAGATTTTGCCACCCTCAGGTGGGCTTAGAAAAGATGGTTTTGCCACTATCTAGTGGGCTTAAACTCACAGTCAATGCTTGTTCCAATCCAAATAACCCAACCTTCACCCACAGGCATTCAGGCAGTTATATCACATAAGCAAATAGCCTCATGGTAAGCATGCTATCATGGCAGTCACTCACACACATGCAAGGATGCTAAAGCTTAAAAACTTACCGAGTACTCCAAGCCAAAACAGAAACTATGCTAAACCCATGCATGATCCTAACTATACAGAAATGCCTAATGCAACACATGCAGGAATGCAACTAAGATAGGCTCGGCTATTCTAAACATGGCATATGGAATGCTACAGCTAACATGTATTCAACTTAGAATTGAAATACAAATGCAGTTAGTATGATGCGCCGAGCTCGGTGCATGCAAAACGGATGAATGAATGCAAACATGCTATCATACTGTATGCTAATTGAAACATGCCCTAATCTAACCATCATAAGCTGGTAAATAAAAGGGAGAAAGACGTGGGGTTGGAAGACATACATCGCACACACGCACACTTATTACAGTTGTGCCCTCGCTCGGAGGGTCCGAATAAATAATACAGTCCCGAATAAATAATACAGTCCGAATAAATACAAAATCCTAATTAATTAACAAATTAATCTAGGAAAGCAGTAAATTAGCATGCAAGCTAGGGACTGCCTTGACTCTGCTCCGGATGATGAATGATGCATGTTCGGGTTGCCTGGCGCGGAAATCCATTGCGATGCCCCAATTAGCCTCTGTTTACAATTAAGCCCGGAATGTTGTGCAAAGCTCTGAAAGGCTGTTGATTCTTGATTTGCTGCAACAGAGAGCAAGAAAGGGGCATGGCAAAGTATTTTCACATATGTATGCACGCCTCGATCCTCGTGCCACCAATCACGCATCTCGATGCATGATGGCCGAGGAGTCGAATTGCACGACTCAATATGAAATGAATGCACATGAAAACACAACAAGACCTAAACTCCATCATGGTTAATCCGGAGTGTCGGGGACTGGGAATTGAGACACGTTCCGTCACTCGGAGTACGAAACGTCCCTCGTTTCCCGTGCTCGGGCTAACTCCTATCCCAAGCACAATGCAATATGCATGGCATGCATGAATACAATCCTAACATGCAACCTAGCATACACAATGCTATGAAATGGCATACACAATGCACGATGTAACATGACATACACAATGCTCTAACATACAACCTAGCATACACAATGCTATGGACTAAGATGGCATACACAATGAAATATGGGCTTACACCAATATGAGTGGACCTTAGCCACACTCACATCAGCGGCCATAAGATGAAAATGAGACACTTGAGATGCGTGCACACATGCACGCAAACCGAGGACCGATCCTAAGGCACAAATGCCACTCTAACAAGGCATGGCAAGGGACGAAATATGGCATACAAACATGCAAGTTTCAGCACTGAAATGTGATGCAAAATGATCCCGAAACATGGAAACATGGCACCCGACGCATGAGATGAGCCCCGAAACTCAAAACTAGGCACATGTATTGACTTATAGCTATACAAAACATGCATTATTTGACCATGAAGCACAAAGACAGAGCCAAGGCAGCCCCAAAACATGAACATTTCTAGTACAAAGCATGACCAAAAGATGCTAGCATGATGGACTAAAATAGCATGCAACTTTGGCTAGCAAACATGGGTTACATGGCATGTACATGAAGCAGGTGAGAACTTATCAAACCAGCAAAAACCAGTGAATAAAACATGCCAAAACATGCCCAAATAACCTCTGAAATGCAGCTAACACATGCACAAATGATGGGTTCTTTTAGAGGGCCATATAAGGGGTTATTAAGCACATACAAGATAGACACTTAGCATGGCAAAATTAACTCTAAAAATCAAATATGATAGCCCTAAAACTCACCAAATTGGCCCTAAAATCAGTCAACAAAGCATGCAAGATAGGGCCTCTTTGGAAGGCCAAAAAGACCATCAAGCAAAATAAGGTGAGAGGGGGTCACCCCCCTCTGATTTTGGCCTTCAAGAAAACACCTAAGCCACTGAAAATCTGCTGGATTTCAGTGGCTAAGAGGCCAAGGCATAGCCAATGCAAGAGCTCTAATGCATAGCCCTAATCATGGAGAGATGAAGCATGCATAGGGGGAAGATGACCCCAATAGAAAATAGACCTTAATCAAACATGAAGATGATGTCAAAACAAGACTTTTTTCAGTTTAGGTTGAGGTCCAAAAAGGCTCACAAACAAGGCTAATATATCATGCAAAACAAACCCTAAAAGAGAGATTGAACAAACAGGGCAGTAAAAGGCCTCAAACAGAAAAGATCCCTTCAAAAAAGTTGAAGATAGGCTCAAAACAAGATACTTTACAGTTTATGGAAAATCTCAAATATGCTCACAAGTAAGGCTACAATATGATACAAAAATGGCCCTAAAAGAGAGATAAAGGGAAAGGGGCAGTAGATGGCCTCGAGCAGTGAAGAGCCCTTCAACGAAGTTGAAGAGGGGCTCAAAATAAGGCACTTTTCTGTTTGACTCAAATCTCAGAAATGCTCACAAGTAAGGCTAATGTATCATGCAAGAATAGGGCCAAAAGGAGGGATACAACACAAAGGGTGAGTAGAAGACCTCAAATAGAAAAAAGTTCTTGATCAAACATGAAGATGAGCTCAAAATAAGACTATTTTTAGTTCAGGACGAAGTCCAAAAATGTAAGAAAAAGGAGCTAAGATATAGAACAAAATAGTGCAAAAATGGGGAAAATAGGAGCTTACCCTTGTAGAACCAAACTTCAGCAGCTTTTGGGCCAAGTTGGTGAGCTTTCAATCTCTGAAAATCAAGTCCAAGGGGCTGGAATGGATGATGGAGGTGGTATGCTATGGGTTGGTGTGTAAAATGGCCAAGAAACTAGGGTTTTAGAGTTTGGAATAATGAAAATAGAGGGAGAAGGGGGTGAGCTTTGGCTGATTTTTCTAACCCCTAGAAATGGAGGGGGGGGTTAGTTATATAGAGGGAGAGGAGTGAAAGAAAAGGGGGGAAAAACAATTCAAAAATGGAGCCAAAAAGGCAGACCCTCGGACAGTGGGTCTGGTGCAAACAGCTGGCACAGCTGTAATGCACCAAGAGGGACAAAAATGGCCGGCTAGGTGCAAAAGGTTCAGGTGGCCGGCCGGCCACCTCCCCTGGTCGGCTGGCCAGTTCAAAAGGTTCAGGTGGCCGGCCTGCCATCTTTTCTGGTCGGCCTGCTACTTTTCCTAGTTTTTCAGGAAAAAAATGGATCTGCCTGAAAGAAAGGTGGCCGGCCAGTGATTGGGAAGTCCAAAGGTGGCCAGCCAGGTGTCCAAATTGAAGCCCTGGAAGTTAGATTTCCAATGGCACAAACCTTGCATTAAAATTCCTCCTGTGCAAAAAGTTATGCCTGTTTTGGTGAGGCCGCGCAGATTCGGTTCAACCGGAGTGATGCCCTACTTCAATCAACCATATCTCCCCCGTCCGGAATTGGCTTTAGGAGATTCTTGAGTGAAAAATGAAGCCCCGGAAGTCTTCTTTCCAACGGTGGTGGCCTCATAGCTTGATTCCAAGTATGCAAATGAATAGGCCCGATTCGGCGAGGGCTGCTCGACTCTCTCTTAACGGTTCATGCCCATTTTCTCCCCCAACTGGATTTCTTCCCTCTTCTCCTCTTTTCTTCAACTTCAAACCCCTAAGCAAGGTGTTTTGAAAGATTTTTCAAAGATTTCATCTCTCTTTCATTCATTTCCACTTTGTCCTTGCTCGATTTACCGAAAAGCGCAACATTTAACGAAATACGAGCGTTGGAACATCGTAGGAACTTTATTTCAAAAACATTTTTGAAAGAGAGGGTTTTAAGGTCTAAAAACCATTCAAAATAGCTTTGGTCCAAAATGGGGTGTAAGGTTGAGATTTGACTCTCTCTCCTGGCCGAAGAAATTGAACCTTTGCACAACTTCCAGAACCATCAGTCGCGTCCAAGTCTTAAAGGCGGTCAAAAATGGGGTGTCTACACTTGCCTTAGTGTTTTTCGAAGCTCCAACACACGCTTGTGTGCAATTTGACTCTTTTGCATGGCTTGAAAAAGAAGTGAAAGAAACTAATGACAAAACCGAACAGAAAGTTGGAAAAAATTAGAGAGACAAAAGGAACAACTTACCAGGATCATTGATTTCGTCGCCGACCGGATGGCCTTGAGCTCGGTCAGGTGCTTGTGATGCTCCATGTCAGGGGGTAGACATACACTCTTAGCCAGATTGAAGGCTAGCATGTGGTCTTTGTCTGCCACCACTGAGTCAGTATCACAGATAGCACGATTTTGGAAAGTCATTTTTGGACTCCATTTAGAGGAGCTAGCTCGATCGGCAGGCTCCGGTTGCGGACTTGGCAGGTGGCTTGG
Source organism: Camellia japonica (assembly GCA_030407325.1). NCBI lineage: Eukaryota > Viridiplantae > Streptophyta > Magnoliopsida > Ericales > Theaceae > Camellia > Camellia japonica. The sequence goes on from JAPPVO010000019.1 coordinate 54,295,105, forward strand.
TGGAAGGGAGGTTTCGTCTTCATCAACTAGGCGTTGCTCGGTCTGGGTGGTCCGGGCACGCTTAGTTGGGCGTGATGAGGAGTGTTGTTGTGATGGTAGGGCCACCACGATTTCTTGTGTCTGGTGCGGTGGTGGTACCTCGGCTCTGTTTGTTTCGGTTATGAGGGCCCTTACTCTGTTTCTTTTGGCCATTTCTTCTTTAGCAGTCAGAGGGACTAGGTTGATTTGAGGCAAGTTGGGGTCCGGCTCATGGGAGGCTTCTAGTAAAAAATCTGTTACTCTGGCTTTTCGTCGGCTACTGTATCTGTACGTCGGTTCGAAGTTTAGTAGTTTAGCCCAACTTCTTTCGGGGTATCGTAGTGCGGTGCGAAGTACGCCTAAGTTGGGGTAACTGTATAGTGATTGAAGATGGGCTGAATCTGCAAAAAGAAGACAACTGTTAGTTCAGTTCAGAAATTGGAAACCGAAATAAAATAGAAGCATGCAATAGAGCCGAAGTAATTATACCGGGTGTTCCTTTATTCCCATTTATACTGCGGCCTGGGATTTGGGCTTAGTGGTCTTCAAAATTCCCAGATACCCAGAAAAAATCGTCATCATTCAAGTCTTTGTCTGGTGTGTCTTTTATTATTTTCTCTCGGCGGCGTCGTATTCTTAAATAATAAACCCACCCATCTTCTTTTGACCCTATAGAATATTGGTGGAAGAGTTCGGCTAAGCCGAGGTTGATACTAGCACGGCGGTTTAGCTCGGCTATACCGTTTATTATGCGGTATGAGTTTGTAGAAAGTTGGGTTGGGCATATCCTAGTTTGCCTAAGGAATTCACAAAGCGAGGGTTGAACGAGGAATCGTAGTCCGGTCTCTATTATGGACAAGAGGGTAAAGGGTACAAAGCCTTGGTTTCCCCATGGTATGGTATCTTGTTCGGCTAAGGTGAGATGGACGTCGTCAGGAATGTTATACTCCCTTCGGAATTCGGCCAAACCACTAGGTGTCTCTACTAAGAATCTATACTTTCCCATTTATGTTTTAAGTTATGAATAAATTAAAGCCGAGTGTTAGATCGGTCAGAGAATGTTGCTGAGTAGCTCGGTTGAGCGCTCAAAGGAATGCCTGGGCAACCTAAGTCTGCAAAGTAAAAGAAACAAAGGTATTAAGTACAGACCGTTGGACCGTGCTAAAAAGAAATAAAGGCAACATATATCAAGTCTTAGTTCGGCTATGTGGCATACTACGGGCTTTTACACTCGGTTTGAGCAAGGGATTTGTTAGACCGGTTGAGCTTTTAGGGGCAGCTTTCTTAGTTCGGTCTAAAACTAAGAATGCTGGTTTAGCCCCGAGACATAGCTCGGTCGGAGTTGAGGTTTCCTAGTACACTGTTGTACAGCCCTAGTCCGGTTCATTAGCTCGGTGAAGAAGAGTATTGTACTTTGGCTTATTGAGGCTAATGGGGTAGTGTGAAGTACTAGTTCGGTTAGCTAGTCTGACTGCAGTAACATTAACTACAAACAACTTTCTAGTTCGGTTGCATCATGATTTTGGATCAAATACAGCGTTCTACAGGATATTATATGTATTCAAGTGTACTATTGCTAAGTTTTTCTAGAAAATACAAGGCAAAGCAAACAGAAAGAAAGTGTTTTTACGAAAACACAAACCTAAAGCTATGGATTAAACAAATACGAAAACAAGGAAAGCAAGACAGATTTGAATAGCTTACCAGGTAAAGAGGAAGAAATTGAAGATGGAAGCAACGGCAGCAGCAAAACACGAGCTTCGAAAATTACAAGGTTGAAGAGCAATGGAGGTTCGAAGAGAGAGAGAAGGGGTTGAATAGAGAGATGAATAAATTTGAAAGAAAAAACGAAAAGGTTTGTTTTGATGAAAAGACCTAATGGCAGGAACTGTTCAAATTTTGCGAAGTACGAGGGCGGCGTGACAGCTGCAGTAGGCCAATAACAGCCTGCCACGTGTCCTTAGAATGGGAATCGATTCAGTCACCGCAGCTGAAGGGACGTTTCGACCAGACAGATCAAATCGGCCGGTTTGAAATTTAGCTCGGCTGGAAAGGCTAAATGGGTTTTTTAGCTCGGCTGGAAAGGCTAAATAAGTTTTTTTGTTCGGCTGGAAAGGCTTAAAAGTTTTTAGCTCGGTTGTAAGGCTAAAATTGTTAGCTCAGCTGATAGACAGATAATCCCTATCATGCTAAGTAGATGGAATTAAGGGGCAATTGAGAGGGTAATTTATATGGAAATTGGGCCGAGCTGGGTAATGGGCCGGCATGGGCCGCAGTGCGAAGGGTTGAGTAAAATGGCCATATAAGTTACTCCGGTCTTGAAGATGCTCGAAGTTACTTCGGTTCTAAAGGGCCTACGGTTAGTTCGGTCACCATACTAAAACTTATACTGGTCATAGCGCAGTATACTTAACGTAGTCTAAACCTTACTAAAAAGTTAGCTCGGTTTGGGCTTACTATGGTTTATGGAAGAGGAACAAAGGTAAGGGCAGTGAACCGAACTAAGGATAGTTCGGTCTATTCTGCGGCCAAGCATAGCCATGCTTACCTCGGCCACTTTGGACTCCGACCATGGTAAAACCATCTCACTTGGTTTAAGCAGTGAGGGGGGTGTTGAAGGATAAACATTATCTTTCAGGAGTATGAATCCTAGGAGGACTCTACATGGAGGAGTAAGAGTCCTACTTGGATTGTGCCACACGGAACCTATAAAAGCTCACAAACATCACTTATGGAGAGGTAACTGAACTTTGATTTCCGAATACACAGAGCTTTTAGCTACTTGTCTATTTTGCTAACTTAGGCATCGGAGAGATTTTCGGCACACACCCGCCAGTTAGCTCACGTTTGTGTTTTCAGGGAATAAAGCGACGACGTACGGAGGAGCGCAGACTTGATCAACAGGATTATACGAGGACAATATTTCGTGCTCATACATAATCTATCATTGAAGCGACTCGAGATAGAAGCACATATGTTAATTAAGGCTTTAAGACTTTTTCATTTTAATCCTCTAAGCTTCAACCACTTCCTTGTCATAAAGTTTTGCCGTGTCGTAAGCGGTTGAAAATTGCCACCTGTCATGAGGGCAATGGCTGTTTTTTGCAAGTTGATTAGGTCTAGTTCACCACCATCTTATCAAAATTAGAATTTCAATGTTTAGCTTGATCGAAATGGTAATGCAACTCCAATGATAGAGATTGCAAGTAATCTTAATCCTAATTAGGATAACATATATAAAATCAGGCTTGGCATGAAGTCTGAGTTTAAATCTTTTTAATATGTAATATGATTTTCCCTATCCCTATTTACCTTCTACCCATTGTAAGCTTGGGGTCGAATTACTTGCATAAGGTTTAGGAAACAGTTAAATAGCCCAAGGTCATAGGATAGATCAAATTGTTGACCATGAGCATAAATGTTACTTTTGAGCTAGCTTAAAATGCCTCCAAATTTGATAGACTGATTCAAAACGCATCACTATCCTCAACGATGGTGCATGATGAATTTTGTCCCAATTCCTTCATTCAGATCTTTAAATTAACAATTTTGTCATTTATGAATTTTGTTTTTAGTAATAACTTCGATTAAGAATATCAATTTTTTAGTGCCATTTAATTTGACACATTGCTCATACAAACACAAATTTGATATTCTGCTAATTTTCTATTTACTTTTTATTATTTTTGTGTCTATCAAAAATTAGTCTTTAGTTGTTTCCTTGTTGAAGTAGAAGTCCTTTTATATTATAAATTATAATGTAAATTTTAGGGCAAAATAACTTATCAATACAATATTCAGTCTTTCTGTTTGAGAATTCCTTCTCTTCCTTGTGAATTCTTTGTTATTTTCTTGTAGATTAGAAATCTCGTCTATTAAAACGATAATTCTATATGATAATTATACCACATCAATAAAAATTAAATACAATATATAAAGGTGAAGAAATTCGAATTCTTCACCTTCTAATAAGGTTCAAGAGTTCTAAATAATTGATGGCTCAAACTTTTGGATAATTAATATACTTGAGGATGTTGCTTTCATGTCATTTTCTTTGTTCTTTCCAATTTTCTTCTTAGTAAACTTCTGTTAATAATCTTCTTATCTGTCATTGAAACAATTCGATATTGAAACACGTACATTAACTAAGATTTTAAGACTCTTTTATTTTAATCCTCCAAGCTTCAACAACTTTTATGTGAGGCTTTGTCGTGTCGTAAGCGGTTAAAAATTGCCATGTGTCATGAGTGCAAAGGCTATTTTTGTTGGTTCATTATGTCTAGAGTTGCAAACAAACCAAGCTGAGCCGAATTTTGCTGAGCTCGAGCTCAACTCGTTTGCTTATCGAGTTCGTTTATTGAGCTCAAGCTCAGTTCGGCTCAATAATTTTTTTTTAATATTATTTATATTATTTAAATAAAAAATATTAAATAAAGATAATTTATTACTTGACTCGGCTCGTTTACTAAACGAACCTTAACGAGCCGAGCCGAGCTTATTCATAAATAGTTCAGTTCATTTATAACCTTAATTATGTCTAGTTCACCATCATCTTGTCAAAACTAGAGCTTAAATGCTTAGCTTGGTCGAAATGGTAATGCAACTCAATGATAGGGATTGCAAGCAATCAAATCCTAATTGGAGTAACATAAAATTAAGCTTAGTTAGGGTAACTTATTACTTGACTCGGTTCGACTCAATTATGTGCATTATAAAAAAATCAAGTTACCTAGGCTTGGCTTGTGACTAGCTCAATTAAACCTGGTTTGAGATCAGTTTGAAAGGTAAACAAACTAAACTTGAAAAACTTACCACTCAACTTGACTCGACTTGTTAAAAATTCATTTGAAATTGACTCGTTTTGTGAATACATCAAACTTGGACATTTAAAGTTCATTAAATTTTCAAGATAAGTTTGAATAACTTATTACTCGACTGAATTCAATTATGTGTATTAAAAAAAAAAAGAAAAAAAAAGAAAAAGGTTACTCAAGCACAGCTTATGATTGGTTCAATGAAAAAGCTATTTTGAGATCAATTTAAAAAGTAAACAAGTCAAACTTAAAAAATCTATTACCCGACTCCACTCATATGTCCTACTTGCACTATAGTAAAGTTGGTATCAAATTATTTGGTGTTGGATTGGGTTTGGTTTCATAACCCCTGAGATTTCACAGATCAATCCAACCTTATCACTGAAAATTCAACCCAGCTTTCTCTGTCTTTCAAATTGGTTTGGGCTGAGCCCACTAAGGGATTATGAATAAACACATAATAAACGAACACTACAAAAGGGAAGTTTTCCAGGGAAATTCAAGAAATTTCACAAATTATCTATACTTTTGAGGATTCTTTTATTTTAAAAAAAAAAGAAGGCAATTTATTGGTTGTTTTCATTTTTTAATTTGTTTTCTATTTATATTTACAAAAAAATTAAAACTATAAATAAAAACTCATTTGTATTATTTCATTTTAAAAACTTATAAATAGTTTACAACATTTATTAATTTTTTGTAATTACAAAAAAAAAAAAAAGTTTTTTGTTTAGAGTTTTATTTTTTTATTTTCAATTTTTTCTCCTCACCCACTTTCAGGACACTACCTATTACTCATCATCACCATTGACCATCACATATGGCTACCTTTACCTTCGCCTTTGTTATAGATGACCTTATTCGACAACTAATTCTTATAGCGATCAATCACCTCTAGCCGCTGCTAACTAACTTCAATTATCACTTTTAGCGGTTGACAATCATCTCCTACCGACAACAACCATTTTTGATTACCATCTCTTGCTGCCAACAATTCTTTGACCATCATATCCCATTAGACTATCTCTTGCTTGTTTTTTATGTTTTTTAATATATATATATATATATAAATATATATGAGTGCACTGAATAAGTTTCCTGTTTAGTTTTTACTTAAAAAAATAATAAATTGTAAACATTAACAAAGGACTGAGTGTTTTCAATTTTTTCCTTGATTTTGTTTCTACAATATAAAAAATGGAAAAAAAATAAAAACAAAACAAAACAAAACAAAGCACAGGACAATAGGGCTGCCATTGGGCTTGCTTGAGAGCAACCCAATCCATATCCAATAACGTAAGCTTGTCTCTTTAAAAAAATATATATATCCACGTGGCAACACAGTATTGGTCAAGAACGCCTAACTCTCAACAGCCTAAAGTGAACATGTTAGTGTAGCCGTTACTAAAGGCGACTCTGGCGGCACAGCCATAAATCGAGTTCCCAAAATTACCCTCAACATGTCGCTTTATTTACTTCTAAATTCAGTGCTTGTCAGTTTCGATAAGAAAGGGTATTTTGGGAATCTAAGAATAGAAATTAACCGCAGCTTTGGAATTGTCAGCCATCTCTTCAGTTTCAACGCCCAATTTCTCGGAGCTAAAGAAAAGGAAAGAAAGTGAAAGAAAATTCACATTTCAAATACTTCACTTTGTTCTCATTTTTGGGTACTTTTCAATTCCATCGTTCTGGGACTCTTCGATTTTCTATTCTTCGAAAAAAGGTCAGTTTCTACAGTTTCTTCTCTATACATGTTTGTTTTGTGTAATTGTACTTTGAATTCGTTGTGTGGGTTTAATAATTTTGATTACTTGTGGAAACTGGAGTAAGTCTTGTGTGATTATTTTGGGTTTGTAATTGATTTGCCAATTTATACTCTCTGTTTGGTTACTGAGAAAATGAAGGGGAACAAAACAGAAAGTGAAGTTTTGGGACTTGCAGTTCTTGTGGTTTGGATTTCCTGAAAATTACCAAGCTAAACGTTTTCATTACAAACAGTCAAAATTCTAAATGATTCAAGATTCAAAGTTTTCAATTTCCCCTCTTACATTTCCTGGCAACCAAACATAGCAGGAGTTTGTGTGAACTCTGGTTGGTTACTGGTGAAAGTGCAAGAAAAGAAAAGGGCAAAAGAGAGGGAAAGAAAATAAAGGCAAGGGAAATAGAATCCTCTCCTTTGTTTGATTTTCTTGGAGAAAGTGAGGAAGGAAAACAAAGATTGATTAGAAAATAAATAAAGTGATATTGATTGAGTCTGTAGACTATCTAGGTCTTAATGAATGAGTAAAACTTTTTCAGAGAAAATAATAGATGGAAACAAACAAGACTTTCTAAAGAGAGTATATAGAAACAATCGAGGAGTGGGATTATTTATCGTGTGTGAGTTTCACTCCTTATCTCACATCTGTGATTGTTTTTGTATTTCTATTTGTGTTTAAAGTTTTTCTATTTTTAAATATTTAATAATGTCACTTGTACAAAAAAAAAAAAAAAAAAAAATGTATACCCATATCCATTCTAGTTGTGGGGGAACCACACCCCAAATGAATATAGGCTGCACATTGATTTTTTTCGCACGTTTCTGTGATTTTTTTTATTTATTTATGAGATCAAATAGTTTCATTACAATCAGATTCATACCAAGGCTTGAGAAATATTTTTTCATTTTTTTTTAAATGAATCCTTTTGTTTTAAAAATTCTTTTAACTTGTCATTTGTGTTTTTTTTTTTTTTGGCCTTTTCTTTTCTTTCTCTTCTTTTTGTATTGGTTTTTAGATTACTAATAACATTCAGAAGAACGCGGAACAAAGCGTGATGAATTACCAGTCTGCCTCAAGAAACCCGCGTCCCAAAGGGTTCAAGGTTAAGCGAGCCCTTCAATTCACATTGCTCTTGGTTCTCTGTATCTGGTTGTTGTACCAAATCAAGCACTCGCACGATAACACAGAGGACAATGGCAGAAACATACAAAGGAAGCTCAGTGAAGAACTCGGTGCTTCCATTTTGGGGCGTAAAGGGAATTTAGGATTGTCTAGCGGTGAAAGTGACTCCAATTTTGAAGATGGAGGTGCTAGATACGATGGGTTTGATAAAAAAACAGACAATTCTGAAGAAGAATCTTACCCTAAGGAAGTTGCGAGTAATGGAGGGGAACAGGATCAGAAGGAACCGGAAAGAAAAAATACAAGTTTCAAATTAATGACAACAAGAAGTCGGATAATGAAGAAGTTTCTAGAAAGGAAAATGAAGCGATCAAGGGAAGTAGTATTGTTGAAAAGAAGATTCCGGTGAATTCAAGTGGAATTGATAATGCCACTGTCTCGGGCCACAGTAAAATGGAAGACGGAGGGCATAGCTTCCATGATGAGAATGGTGTTCCACAAGATGTCGACAACGATTTGGAATCCATGTTGAATAGAAAAGTGACGATAAGAAAGAATTTTTACGTCAAAATGGGATTTTGAGTTTGAATGATCACAATAAAGTCAATGAGAGCTTGCAAGGGAGAAGAAGAAGTGGTTGGATCTAAAGAGGGAAACAATGTTGCTAAAGGTGAAACGGGAACTAAGAGTGTCGTTGAAGACTCAAAAATTGGCAAGGCAGCTGAAGAAGGATTAAACCCGTGAATTAGCCTTTGAGGTGATGTATGAAAAGCATCAATCGCTCTTGTGCTTCATAAGAAGGATGAGAAAGATGTGTATAGTCTCGGTTAATTCTCATTCTCTCAGCATGTTTTCACGAGATTGAGAAGAAAGACTGAATTCTGATGTTTTTTCAAAGTACAAGATGCATTTCTGCCATTACTTATGGCATTTTAGAATGTAGTTAAAGTTTGAATTTTTATTTATTTTTTATGCATCTTAGACACAGCTGAGTTCAATTATTGGGACACAAAAACTTGATTTGGTTGTGCATTCTTAGGCATCTAACATTTTCTTTGCTGATTAAGAGCACCTATGCTCACAGTCGTCAATGGGAAACCCATTCCCATACAGTGTTTTATTTTGAATCACATGTTTTTTCAATACCAATCATTCACGAGAAACGAGAATGAAAACATATATACTATATGCTCGAAATATGATATGATATGAGTAGGCTTGTATAAATACCATACAATCAAGTTCCATTTAATAATTAGACATTCAATAAGAATAGGTAATTATTGTAAAACATAAATCTAGGAGTATATGACCCATTATTTTTTTACAGTTTGTCATGCCAAAACTCCTGTCTATAATTTATTTCGCTATATTTGATTTTGTTTTTGCTTCTAAAGGGAAACTTTTAAGAATATATACATAAGAAAAAAAAAATTAGGTCAGTTTGAATAATTAAATATACTGTTTTGAAACGATAATGTACTTCAGAACGTGTGTTTCTTATTGTCACCTTGATAAGTTCTCTCCCGAATACACTTCAGCAGAAGTTTGTTGCCAAGTTGAAGAAACTTGAAAGCAATTGGAGTTGACCAATACACTACTATTTTATTACAGACTTCATGTGTAACAGCTCTAAAAATGTATAAAATGTTCCATTTTAATGCCGCTTGTTTGACATTCGGTTTTGCTTGTTAGTCAATATCACAAGACTCCATCAACAATTGAGCAAGCGTGGCAACTGAGGCAGACAACAAATGGAGAGGCTGAGTTAAAGCCAAGATAACCGGCTGCAGGGTGGATCAAATATGGCCTCTCTTGGAGGACTTCTTCAACCTCCACAAGTTAGTCCCAACAATGGAAACATGCTATGGAGTTAAAGGTCTATCCGGTCAACCCGGATGCGTCCGGTACTGCACAACCACAGAGAACTTTCACAGGTCCGAAGAAACGGTTACAAAACGGGGGTTGGAGAAGTTGCTAACCATTGATCCGGTTGCCTGGAGCTATAGCTTTGAGATTTTGGATAACTATATTGGTTTCAATTCATTTGTGGCGGCGATGAAGTTCCTTCCTTTTGGAGACTCGTACAGTGAAGGTTGTGAAATGGAATGTTCATTTGTTGTGGATCCGGTAGAAGGATGGAGGCTTGAGGATTGGGTTGTTTTCTATGATTCTGCAATACATGGCATGGCAAAGCGAATCGAGGAAGTTATTTCAACTGTCAATTAGGTTTGAATATTTGGTCATGTTTTCTGTTTATGTTTTCAAATAATGTGTAAACTGTAAACGGAAAAATGTTGGCAACATTAATCGCTTCCAAAAAAAATGTATACAGTTAACAAAAAATTGTGTTGTCGCTAATTTTTTTTTTTTTTGTTGTTGAAAACAAGGTTTTTCCTCCTCCCCCTCCCATCTCCTCCCACCACCTCCAGCCACCCTCTCCCTTTGGCCACCACTCCCATCCCTTTTGTCACTTCTGGCCACCATCATCAGCCATCCACAATCGCCGCTGCCCACCACCTCCAAAAACCACCATCCTCTGGCCACCACCTCTGGCAACCCCCCACCCTCCAGAAACTCACTTAACATGATTTCTTGTTTTCGTTTTTGTTTGTTTTGAAAACGTTACCAAAAACTACCTTAGCAACATCACTGTAGTTTCAAATTGGACTTCATCGATTTCAATGTTCAACTCTTCATTTGAATTGAACCACGGGATGGGGTGTGGAATCTGTCACAGGAAATACAGAACACTAAATCAGGAATGGTAGAATCAAATCTGGGAATCATATTGAATTTAAAAAAAATCCCGGTTCCAGTCTACAGCACAACTTGACCTACATATCTAATATTTCACTTACCCTGTTCCAAGCCCAGCAATATGTCAGAATCAAGTAGGTGTTGTACCATGTAGATTCAAAAGGTATCAACCATTTCATCTGGTACCTGTAACTTCTCAATTTTCAACACGTCACAAGCATGAGAGATGAGAAAATTTGATTGTATGGAAAAAATTAAATTGCTCCATGATGAGGACCAGAACACTACACTTCTAGAAAAGAAATGTACTCTAACTAAAACTCAAGAACGAATCAAATCCAATAAAAATTCAAATAAATGCGACAAAAACATGAAATCAGTTGATATTCTTAGCCCAAACAGTGAACAAACCATGGAGATTAAGCTTTCTAATTAAGTTTCATTTCAATTCCAAGGCAGAACAAAATGAAGCAAGGCCTTGCCTTTAATATGCACTCCACTTGTAAATCATCAAAGCATACACACTATCTTCACAAGGGCATACTCTTTGAGTTCCTCTAGGACTTTAAAGCTTCATCAAACTTTAGTATGCTCACAAGGATACAAGATTTCTTAATACATATGAAGCAGGTTTTTTATTTTTTGTTTTTGACTTTTAAAATTGCTTTCTCCATCATCACCCACACTTCCTTACTTTTCAGTCAGATGGTAGAGACAAAAACAAAATTCAGGCATCCATAGAAGAGAATATTGCTTTTTCACACTGGAGAATAATGTTTAATACAGCCTTCCAACCTTCAAGGAAAGGAAAATAAGCTGTCCCAAGATAAGACATTGTAATAGAATACTGTGCATTGATTTGGAAAGCTATCTTGAAAGGGTGTTCTGAAAACTCAGGCTTCTCGTGATTATAACAGAATAACGTGCGTTACAATGTCTTGTTTCAATCCAAAGTATTCTGAATTTCTGGTAGCTCAAAATCCTTCAAGGCTACATATCTGCAAAGAAGGATATAATCCGAGACTACAATCAAAGCTAATAAAATGAAATAGAGTTTACTAAAAAAATCTACTAAAGAAAAAAAGTGTGCCTTGTGCTTCATACTAGAAGAAGTACAAGGAAAAAGAAAAAGAGAATCACATACTCACAACCACAAAGAATGTGTGCATGTGAAAATCTTGAATGCAGTTGCAAAGGCAGTGATGTCCCATAGGGCACCATGCTGAGCATAACCACTGTCTCTAGCCTCCAAATCACAACAACCCCGGTCTCATGATGCATGCCGACCACACATCAGTGTGTTCAAGCCTTGCCTCTAGGCTTAGAGGCTTTAGTATCACGGTTGAAGTGGGTAAAAATTAATCAAGTCTTGGTGCTAGGCCCAATGCGATGCTCACTCCGAGGTTGAGCTAGGTTGGACCTCGGCCCTATGGCCAACACTTGCTCCGAAGCAAGACAATCATAGGAGTTCGGCTCAATGTACGAATGTCACTCCAAAGTGGGCCGAGCAATATGCGGGACCTCCTGGATGGGCAGCCAACCACTCCGAAGTGGGTTGAGTAACATGTTGAACCTCCTGGTTGGACAACCACTCTGGAGTAGACTAAATTAAAGAAAGCAAATTCACTGAACTTGGGCCCACAAGAGACAAACAACTCTGCTCCGCTCCCTCTGTGTGAACAGAACGTAGAGACAAGGAGGTGCAGAGGGACAAGGCGCACACATGACAGACCTGCATTTGCGTGTTAGGTGAGTGGTCGTCCTCCTCCAATAAGAAATGACCGCTAATGAGACAAACAAAACAGACCTACACCCGAGTGTCAGACGGAGTGGCCGTCCTCCTCCAATGGGAGACGACCACGAATAAGACACATTGGACAGATGGCGGAGAGAGAAGGTCTTGGAGGACAAGCAACCTTCTCCTATAAAAGGTGAGCACTATTCACCCTCAAGGGATTTGAAATCCACACACTTAACACATACACACTCTTTGTATTCTCTCTTCTTCCTCTCCTTGAGTCCCTGACTTTACCATTGGAGGGGTTTCCGACCAAACCCCGGTCGGGCAGCCTCACCGTTTGTTATTTTGTGCAGATCTTCAATTCCCAAAGCACGTTGTTCATCCACGAAGTTCAACCCTTCTTCATAGTGCGGAAATCACCCTCGCACAATTGGCGCCGTCTGTGGGAAGACCACTGATTGCTTCGTGACGAACTCCAGCGATGGGAATTGAAGATACACCCTATTCTGGGCTAGCAGAAAGGACTCCAATGACGGAGAGAACCAAAGATAAGGGTCTGGCATTCCCTCCAGTGCACAATGACCTTATGGACCACGACGATCAGACACCCAACGCGGCGGAGCGACGCCGTGTCATTGCCGTTGAGACATCTCAACGTCTTTTGTTGAGAAAGACCATCGTGACCGCATCATCGACTCAATGGGTTTGGAGATCACTGAGCTTCGCACCCAATTGATGAAGTTCATGGCAACCCTAGCGGAGCCAAGAAAATCCGTTGGTGGACCATCGCAAAGGAGACATACTCCTTCGCCGCTTCACAAGGAGCGCTCCAGCCGTGGCCCTGCTCGTAGAGAGCGTAGCTGGCCGATTCCAGTACGTAGTGAAGGGGCCAGCAGTAGGACAAACAACCTACAAAAAAATAACCCATGAGAGAATTCTCATAAAAGGCAAAGGACTGTCAGCCGCCTATCTGAAACCTTTCATTGCCGTCGCGACGAGCAACCGTACAATTTGAGAAGTTGGCTGAACGATAACAGAGAAGAGGCACGACAACTACGCAGGGGAGAAGAACATTGACAAGACAAGGAGGAGGAACGCCGGCTCGACAAGGAAAGAGACCAGTTGGATCGGTTCATATACCAACTAGAGCGTCGCGCTCTAGACCGATTGGGGTCCACTCCCTTCTCCCCAGAGATAGAAGCTGTAGAACCTCCACGGAAGTATAGCCTGCTGAAATTCATTCTCTATGACGAGAAAACGAACCCTCTGACCCACATTAGCCATTACCGCGAAATGATGTCCCTCTGGAACCGCAACGACACACTCATGTGCAAAGTCTAACCTTCTAGCCTTGGAGAACTTGGCCTCCGATCGTTTGACAAACTCCCTAGTGGCTCGATTTATGACTGGACGCAGCTCTCTGAGGTGTTTTTAGCTCGATTTGTCTCCAATAGCAGAGTCCCAAAGTAGTTAGATACCTTGTTTAATATCTGAAAGGACAGGAAAGAGACCCTACGCCAGTACGCGTGATGGTATTGAGAGGAATATGGCGACTTGGAGGAAAATGTTTGCAGTAAACAATTGGCCGTGCTATACTTCAAGAAAGACCTACCTCCTTCGCACAAGCTAAGGCAGTCGTTGACGAAACGACCTGCCCCCACCATGAAGGATTTGAGGGCTCGAATAGAGCAATAAGCTCGTGTAGAAGATGACGCTGCTTCAGTACATGTTGCGGTTGCTGAAGAAGAAGTCAGACCGCCTTGACCTAGGACTGAACAGCCAAGGAGGGATGAGCAGCGCAAGAACTATGGCCAAAAGAACTGCTCCACAGCGAAAAACGAAGAGGAAAGGGCTAAGTCTTATGAAGGCATCACTACCGTCTTCAAAGAGCCAATATACAGGCTCGTCGAGAAACTTAAAAGGGAAGCCTTCTTTGTCTGGCCAGCAAAGATGCCTAGAGATCCTACTCGGCGCAATCAGACACTATGTTGCACCCAAGGTTTAAAAAAGCGGTGTTACGTAACGGTTTCGGCCGTTACGTAACGGTTTCGGTGGTAGGCACCACGCGTTACCCCCGATTTTGCGGTGTGATTGAAATTCACAGGTGTATCGGCCGTTACGGCCGACATATCGGCCGTAACGGTGGCGTAACGGCCGTAACGGCCCGTTACACCCGTTACAGGGCTTTCTTCGCTCATTATTTTCAAAAAAAAAAACAAAAGCAATACAGATGGTTCAAATGTTGGTTGGTTCAAATGTGGATGGTTCAAACAAAAGAAAAAAACAAAAGAACAAAAGATGTGGTAGTACATACCTTTACAGCACTCTTTCAATTACTTTTCCTTTTCGTCTTTACAGCACATGCATCACTTGGAGGTGAAGTGTATCCATCCACAAATTTTCAGATCTGCCTCTGATCTGTTTGTTCTTCAACACAAAATTTACAGCACATGAACCTATCCATCCACAAATTTTGAGATCTGCCTCTGATCTGCCCCTTTGTTCTTCAACACAAAATTTTGAGATCTGCCTCTGATCAACCGAACTGCTGCTTCCTGGGAAAGACAGGTTCATCTCCTCTTCTCTGATCTTCTTTTTTTATTTTGTGTTGTTCGTTCAGCTTCCCAAGGCCCTAGAGTTGCTCTGATTCAGCTTCCCTAGTTGCTCTAATAAGGTATATACACCCTTATTTTGTGTTGCTCATTATTTTATTTTTGTTTGGGGGAGCTTCCTGGGGAAGGTACTTCTTGGGAAGGTATACAATTATATAATATAATATAATTTTTTTTTTCTTTTTTTTTTGGTTTGTGCAGTTTATGGGGAAGATACACGTTTGGCAAATTTTTTTTTTTTCTTATTATTTTTTTTAACTATGATTTTCAGATTTTAGATTTTGTAAAATTTACAAAATTTATGTGATATATTTAGAGCTATGCATTTATTTTTAGTATTTTTATAATAATTAGTGATTGATTTTTTTTAAATATATATATATATCTAGAGCTATGTATTTATTTTAGTATTTTATATATAATAATTAGTGATTAATTTTTTTTAATATTTAAAAATCATAATACCTATAATTATATTAATACATTTTATATATGTCAGTTTTTATTAAATTTTTTTTTCTTGCAGGTTATTCAAAAAGATAACAAATACTCAAGTGATTGAAGCCCAAAAAACAACTATGTAAGAATTTTTTCTTTATAATTTATTTTTTAATTTTTATATGATTACGCATGTAAACTCCAAATGTATAAATAATTGTTGCTATTTTTTTATAATCATTTCATTTAATATTTAATTATAAATATTTTTTATTTTGTTATTGTGATGTGTTGTGACAACAATGTTGAAGTCACTATTTTTTTTTTAAATATCTTTTCAAAAGAAAAAAAAAATCAATACCTCAAAAAAAATTCTTTATAATTTATTTTTTAATTTTTATATGATTATATTAGCATGTAAACTCCAAATGTATAAATAGTTGTTGTAATTTTTTTTTATAATAATTTCATTTAATATTTAATTATAAATATTTTTTATTTTGTTATGTGATGTGTTGTGACAACAATGTTAAAGTCACTATTTTTTTTTTAAATATCTTTTCAAAAAAAAAAAATCAATACCTGAAAAAAATTATTTGTAATTTTTTTAATTTTTATATGATTATATTAACATGTAAACTCAAATGTATAAATAGTTTGCATTTTTTTATAATCATTTCATTTAATATTTAATTATAAATATTTTTTATTTTGTTATTACAACACTTTAAAAGCATAATTTTTTTTTTTTTAAAATGTCTTTTTAAAAAACAAAATCAATACCTCAAAAAAATTCTTTATAATTCATTTTTTTAATTTTTATATGATTACATTAACATGTAAAATCGAAATATAATCATTCCATTTATAATCATTCCATTTAACATTTAATTATAAATATTTTTTTTTTTTTATTGTAATTGTTGTGACAACAATTTTTATGGCAAAATTTTTTAAAAAATTTTTATAATTTATTTTTTAATTTTTATATGTTACATTGGCATTTAAAATCCAAATGTATAAATAGTGGTTAATTTTTATAATTTAATTTTTAATTTTAAATATTTTTTTACAATCATTTCATTTAAAAATAAATTTAAAAAATGTATTAATGATGCAGAATTCATATTCAAAAATGCCACGACAAAAGGGTGCCAATGATGAACCCCCAAGTGATGATATTGGTTGGAAATTTGGAACTCAAGTTGAAGGCACTAGGCATCATATTATTTGCAAATTTTGTGGACAACACATTAAAGTGGGATTACGCGTTTCAAACAACATTTAGCACATCAAACAGGACAAGTGCGTTCTTGTCCTAATGTTAGTAGAGACGTGATGCAAGAAATGATGAAACATTTACAAAATAAGAAAATGAGTAAAGCAGACAAACAAAAGAGAAAAGCTGAATTGGAAGCACATATTAGGGGAGATGATCTCTATGATGAAAATGAAGAGGGAGATTTTGTAGATCTTCGAGATGATGACTCTGACTCTGATCCAGAGATGACCAGGGCTAGACAAGCAAGTATTCGTTCACAACAACAATGGGAGGAAAGGCAACAATTTAGACGAGGTGTTGCAGGTCATGGATCACAATACGATGCAGGTGGTAGTTCTGGTGCAGGGGGCAGTGCTCAAAGAATGCCAAAAGGGTCAGGCATTGCTAATGTTTTTCGTCGATCACAATCTGTGCGTGAAACTGGTGGGAGTGGACGTAATTGGATTCAGCCCAATGCTCCTGAAGCAAGGTTGAGGGCAATGGATGTAGAACTCCAAAAGAGCAAGAGTACAAAGCAGCGAAAAATCTCTACAATGAATTTACAGAAGCTAAAAGAGAGATTGGGACGGGCAGTGTCCAAGTTTATACTCTATAAT
Organism: Camellia japonica; assembly: GCA_030407325.1. Lineage (NCBI taxonomy): Eukaryota > Viridiplantae > Streptophyta > Magnoliopsida > Ericales > Theaceae > Camellia > Camellia japonica. The sequence goes on from JAPPVO010000019.1 coordinate 54,312,248, forward strand.
CGTATTCCATTCAATGCAGTTGATTCAGAGTATACACAACCCATGCTTGATGTTGCTGCTGAAGTAGGGCCAGGAGTAAAGGGTCCTAGTGGTTATGAAGTTTCTGAAGTTTATTTGGGTATGGAGCATGATGAAATGACAGAATGGATAGGATCATTCAAGGGAATTTGGGCAGAGAGAGGTGTGTCCATCATGTGTGATGGTTGGAGCAGTCTAACTCGGCAACACATCATCAACTTCTTAGTGTACTGCAATAGAGGTACTATATTTCACAAATCAATTGATGCCTCTAATATTGTTAGTAGGACTGCTGAATATTATTTTGGGTTGTTAGATAAAGTTGTTGATGAAATTGGAGAACAATACGTTGTTCAAGTGGTAACTGATAATGAACCTGCACTGAAAGCTGCCGGTAAAATGTTAATGAGAAAAAGGAAACATTTATATTGGACAGCTTGTTCAGCACACTGTATCGATCTCATGCTAAAAGACATAGCCAATAAGAAAAGTGTAGCAAAGGTGATTGAAGATGGTAAAACCATCACCAATTTCATTTATAATAGTGGATGGGTGTTGGATTTAATGAGAAAATTCACTGGAGGTAGAGAATTGATTCGACCTGCCATCACTCGATTTGCTACAAATTTTATTGCCATTGAGAGTATTGTTAGATATAAACAACAATTGAGAGCTATGTTTAATAGTGATGAGTGGAAGAATTCTAGATGGGGGAAGGCAAAGACTGGGCAGCCTTACAATGTGAAAAAAATTATTTTGGGAAAGGAGTTTGGCAGAAAGCAACAGAGCTTTGTAAAGTTCATGAGCCCCTAGTCAGAGTATTGAGGTTGGTTGATGGAGATGAGAAGCCAACAATGGGTTTCATATATGAAGCTGTAGATAGAGCAAAGTTGGCAATTAAAAGAGATTGTCGCTACTACACCGAGTATTGGAAAATTATTGATACTCGATGGTCTTTTCAATTGCATCAAGATTTGCATGCGGCTTTTTTCAATTATAAAATGTATATTTATTTACATTATTAATTGTCTTCTTATTTTTGAAGGATATTTTTTAAATCCTCAATTCCAATATGGTGTTACCTCATCCAATGAAATGATAAGAGAAGTGATGGATGGACTTAAAAAAGTAATTACCAGACTGGAGCCTAATATGGATACTCAAGTGAAAGCAACAAATCAAGTACGTACCAATTATTTAAATTTTAATAGTAATCTACTTTTGCAAATGTTACTTCTAATGATTGTCCAAATTGTAGTTGTTGCTGTTTCGAGATAAACAGGAAACTTTTGGTACTCCTTTAGCACAAAGAGCATGGAAACAATCAAATCCAGATTTTATTTTTAAAATTACAAATTTATAATATATAAATACTTAAATAATTTTTTATCATATTTTGACTTATGTCTAATGTAATGTAATTTTGTGCAGCTGAGTGGTGGATTATTCATGGCAGTTGTGCTCCAGAACTTCAAAAAATAGCTGTGAAAGTATTAAGTCAAACCACCACATCATCTCATTGTGAACGTAATTGGAGTACTTTTAGTCTCATCCATACGAAGACGAGGAATAGATTGAAATATAAGAAAATTCAAAGATTAGTCTTCATCACCTACAACATGAGATTAAAATTGAGACACGTTAAAAGAAGCAGCCAAGAGGAGATTGATAGGAGTTTTAATCCTATTAACTTGGATTATATATTTGAAGAAGATGATCCAATAAGTCCATGGATAGAAGAAAGGGAAAATCCTTTGCTAGATGGTGCGGATAATTCTGAATGGCTAGATTTGGTCTCAGATGATGATGGTGGTGGTGGCGGCAACGACAGCAATGGCGATGGTGGCAATGGCAGCGATGGAAATGATGGTGGTGGCACCCATAGATATCAAGCTCGACGCACTTCTCAAAGCTCAACTCCTACTCCAACTCAAAGTGATAATAGTGGTGGTTTAACACCATCTGATGGAGGAGGTGATGATGGTGATGTGTGATGGCACTTCTCACGGTGACGGTGGTGGTGGTGTGGCGGCGACAATGGTGGTGATGGCGGTGATGGTACTAGTTTTGGTGCAGGAAGTGAAGATTTTATTGGAGGATTTGGATTATGTGATGTTGGGGAACATTATGATATTGGAGAACCTGTTGCACCTTTACCCCAACTACCTAGGAGGTTTCGTGTAGTGATACACGTAGGGATGAAAGAAGAATAAGAAGTAGAGAACAACAGCTTGATTCATCTGATAGTAGTCATAGTTATCCATATCATCCTTACCCATCCTATAGCAGTGATAGCCAGAGCTATCCTTACCCACCTCAACAAAATTATCCTTGGCCCCCTCAACAACATGGTCCTCCAGGATACTTTGCCAAACTATCAACAAGCCCAACAAGAGTATGTTGATCCTTTTAGCCAAGGTATCCATTTTCTCTCCCAATGCACGAAACAGAAAGGAATGACATGATGAGCACATTTACTTATATATTTCCTACTGGATGGGGTGAAGGTAGTAGTAATCAAGCTCAACAATCTGATTCCCAAGATGCACCACGTCACTCATTTTGGTGGGGTGAAGGTAGTAGCAACAATCAAGCTCAACAATCTGAATCCCAAGATGCACCACGTCACTCATTTTGGTGGTGACATTATGTAATTTTAGTAGTAACATTATGTAAAATGTCCTCTTTATTATTTGTGATTTATGCTATGATGTTATGTACTTTGTCAAGTTCTTCCATTAAGAATGTATACTTTTTTAAAACTATTTGAGTTAAAATGCAAATATGCTTCCACAAGTATAATAATTAAAAATAATTTTATACATGTAATTCCAATAAAAGAAATTTTTGCCACAAGTGTAACATGGATTTATGACATATAAAGTCATTAATTATTGAAATAAAATGTAAAAAAAATTATTTTATAGTGATTTAAAAATATGAAATATATTGGATCATACTTAAAAATTATGAAAAAATTATCTAAATTTATTTTAAAACCTAATAAATATGATTCTAAAAAAAAAATATGCGTATCAGTAAGTTTTTAGCAAATTGTGCGAAAAATAAAAAAATTCACAGTTCCGGTAACCGCAACCGTTACGCTGCGGCCTTTACACCCCGCAACCGCAACCGCGTCACCGCCACCGTTACGGCGACCGCAACCGCTTTTCAGAACCTTTGCACCTATCATCGAGAGAAGGGACATAAGACGCAAAATTGCAGAGCTCTCAAACAACACCTGGAGGACTTAGTTATGGCGGGACACGTCCAACAATGGATAAACGTTGATAAGACAAGAGAAAAGCAAGGACAAGACCAAGCCCCTCCTGAAGAGAACCATGCCTTGAGGCTGGTCATCAACGTTATCCATGGAATGACTGACCCTGAAAGGGAAAACACCCTTCGAGGAGAAATCCAATGAGCCACCCACCTTCAACAGGTAATGTCGCTAGGACCTCTTCCCAAAAAGTCCAAGACAGAAGCTAGACCTTCTCGGTTTAACGTCATGTTCACCGAGAAGGACCTAGAGAGAATCCAGCACCCCCACACCGATGCCCTCATCGTTACAGTTGGTGTGGCCAACAAGTTCGATGTGAAGCGAGTCTTGATTAACCAAGGAAGTGTCGCAGACTTCATATATTATGAGCTTTTCAAGAAGCTTGGTCTCAGTGAGCAACACCTGACACCTGCTACCTCCCCCTTAGTTGGCTTAAACTCGCAAACAGAATGGCCTCTCGCCCAAATAACTTTGCCTGTCGTAGCTAAGTCCAAGGTGGTCTCTGTTGACTTCTTAGTGGTAAACACCCCATCTCCCTACAATGCCATCCTTTGCCAACCTTAGATTCACCAGATGGAGGCAGTCCCTTCCACCTATCACCAACTCGTTCACTTTCCAACCGAGTATGGAGTAGAGGAGATTCACGAAGACTAAGTGGCGACCAAACACTGCTTCATTGCTGCCATGAAAACCAAACAAGTCTGCGACCAAGTGCAGATGGTGGAAGTACCTGACCAGCCAGTTTTGGAAGACGTCGGCGGAGTGCCAACCGAGAAGATGGTAGAAGACCTAGAGACAGTCTTGGTAGAAGAAGGAAACCCAAACAAGTTCGTCCTACTCGGCGCTTCCCTCACTGTTGGAGAGAAAGAGCAATTACTGGCTCTACTGCGTAAAACATCGAAATGTTCGCCTGGTCGGCCTATGACACTCATGGGTTGGACCTTATTTATAGCGGCCCGGTCTTTTCCCATTTGATTATTGTATCCGGACTTATGTTCCGTAGATTATATTATCATATTGTTGTTGTTGTTGTCCTTTAATTCTTCAGTTTTGAGTTATAGGATTTGTTGGGCAGGTTGTTTACAGGTTGGTTGGGTTTGAAACCAAGAGTTCATGTTCAGTTTTTGGGTTGGTCGCTCGAGCGAGCTCTTCTTCGCTCGAGCGAGGTCTTTGATTTTGGTCCTTCGCTCGAGCCAGGGTCCCTTCGCTCGAGCGAGCTTCGCGTCCAGTACTTAGACCTGAAAGCAGTGTTTGTGGGCTCGAGCGAGCTTTCTTCGCTCGAGCGAGCTGGTTTGTTATTCGCTCGAGCGAGCATTTCTTCGCTCGAGCGACGCTTTTCTGTGTCTGGTCGCTCGAGCGACCAGGTCTTCGCTCGAGCGAGCCTATCAGGTATAAATACGCAGCAGCGTATTTTAAAACAGTTTTTCAGCCCCTTTTGATTCTAAAACCCTAGTTTCCGAGTTCTCTTCTTCTCTAAACACCTTCTCTCCTAGGTTTGATCTAGTTAGGGTGGGTTTTTGCCCTAGTTCTTTACAAATAAGATAGAGGGGAGTGAGGGCTTTCATTTAATCTGAGAAATTCGTGTTTTGGAGCACTTTGAAGTTTGGGCATCATCTTCTTCTTCTTCTTTCTGAGTTATATATTCGAGGTAGGGATTTCCTACTCCATTTATACGCTTTAATCCTAAGTGTTGGTATTTTGGTATGTGGGGTAGTTTGGTAATTTTGGTATGTGGGGGTAGTTTGGTAATTTTGGAAGAAACCTTAGGGTTTTGGTTTAGATTAATTTGTATAATTAATTTAAAGGAACAATGTGGAATTTGGTTTAATTCATGGAATTGGGTAGTTTAAATACTGACCTTTGGGAATGTTAAATTTACATTCATTGATGTATTTATTTCTTGTTTAGAAATAACTGTTTTGGGCTATCGGTGGAGGATAGCCATTGATTGTTGTAGACCTTGCATGCGGCTTAGGTATAACTGGAATTGAGTCAATTGTTTGACTGTTGAGTTAATACAAAACATTTGTGTATTAATTATGTGTTGTATATGGCAATTGTGTGTTTTATTGCATATGCATTGGTTTTGGAGGAGATAGGGGATGAACTCCACGGTTTAGGGGAAGATAGGGGATGGACCTCTAAACCGGATTTATTGGGAGGAGATAGGGGATGGACTCCAGTAGCATCACTCTTATGTGTGCTTATTGATTAATAGATATATTTCTATTTATTGTTGATATGATACATCACTAAAATGTGTATCAGTTGGGAAGTATGGAAGTGAATTGGTTATGATTGATACAATACCAACTTGTGTATTTGTTATGGTTAGGTCTAACTTAAATTGTTATTCCTGTTGAATTGGAAGTATTGTTAAGAAAAGATGAAACCCCGTTGAGTTATTTGGCCAGGTTCTGAGCCATAAGTGGGAAGTAAAATGTGCCATAGACAGTGTGTCATAGGCAATGTAGACATTTGTGTCATGAAAATTGTAACTTGATTGTAGAGTGTTAACCATGTATCAGATGCTAATGCTTTAGTTAATTCTTATGCTTGGTTTAGTATTTCTCTACTGGGCTGTGGCTCACCCTATATGGGAACTTTATTTTTCAGGTTCAGGTGGTTCACTCCCTCCAAGGACTTAGCTTGTGAGGAATTGAATTTGAAGACTTGTCTTATTTCTATTTGTTTTATTTGAACAATGTAATCTTTCAAGCCTAGGGCTTTATCTGTTTTTGAGTTAGAACTCAGTGAATTGTGTCCAAGTGTTGGCTTGGCAAGATGTAAGCCCGTAGGGCATTTATTCTGATGTTTTATTTCATAATACTCTGATGGATGGATTTATATTATTGTTTTAATATAATAATGCATGTTTATATTATTTATTATGGGTTTATTTTTGAGGGCGTGACATTAATTATGCTTGTCATCGACTCAACGTCCAATTAGGAGCGCGGTCGGTTGTTCAGAAGAGTAAACGGTCATCCGCGCAGCACACCAATGCAGTGATTGAAAAGGTGGACAAACTTTTAGCTGCTGGAGTCATTCGAGAAGTGCAGTACCCAAAGTAGCTGTCCAACACCGTCGTGGTGAAGAAGAAGAATGGCAAATAGAGAGTCTACGTTGATTTCACTAGCCTTAACAAAGCTTACCCCAAGGATAGCTTCCCCCTTCTACGAATAGATCAACTTGTTGACACAACGGCTAGACATGAGCGCATGAGCTTTCTAGACGCCTACAGTGGCTACCACCAGATCCCTATGTTCGGTCCTGACCAGGAGAAAACGACTTTCATCAGCCCTAGAGGCACTTATTGCTACAAGTGATGCCTTCGGCTTGAAGAACGCTGATGCGACCTACCAGCGAATGGTCACCAAAATGTTCAAGGACCAGCTTGGTAAAACCATGGAAGCATATATTGATGACATGGTCGTCAAAAGCAAATTGGCTGAGCACCATCTAAGGGACCTTGAGCAAGTGTTTGGAATTCTGAAGATTCACAAGCTTAGACTAAACGCCTCAAAATGTGCTTTTGGAGTAGGATCGGGGAAGTTCTTGGGGTATATGGTGACTAGGCGGGGCATTGAAGCCAACCTCAACCAAATCAAAGCCCTCAAAGACCTCGAAGTGCCTACAAAGGCTAAGGAACTCCAGAAACTTGCTGGCATGGCTGCAGCACTTAACCGTTTCATCAGTCGGTCCTCTGATCGGATAAAGCCCTTCTTCCAACTTCTAAGGAAGAAAACCAGTTTTGAATGGGGGAGCCAGTGCTCCAAAGCACTAAAAGATTTGAAGAAGTATTTGTCCTCTCCTTCCCTTCTATCTACACCTGTCGCCAACGAAGAGCTTTTCCTTTACTTGGCTGTTTCTGATCATGTTGTTAGTGCAGTGCTGGTCAGAGAGGATGGAAAGGAGCAAAAACCAGTGTATTATGTTAGCAAGACCCTCTTAGATGCCGAAACTAGATACTTGCCATTGGAGAAATTGGCATATGCCCTATTAATTGCCTCTAGGAAGCTTGTTCACTACTTTCAAGGACATACCATCAACGTCCTCACTGAATTCCCTCTCAAGTCGGTGTTCAGTCGAGCAGATTTCTCAGGCTGAACAACAAAGTGGGCGGTGGAGCTTAGAGAGTTTGACATCAAGTTCCAACCTTGAACAGCCATCAAAGCTCAAGTCCTGGCAGACTTTGTTGCAGAATTCACTCCGGGACAAGCTGTCCCCTCCGAATGGAGCTCGGCTTTGGTCACTATGACTGCCCAGCACAAAGGGTAATCCCCAGCCGAAGCATGGAAACTTTTTATCGAAGACGTATGGAAGCTGTTTGCGGACGGTTCTTCTAACCAAAAAGGCTCAGGAGCAGGAATTGTCCTTATTTCTCATGAAGGATTCATTTGGGAACAGGCCATCCGATTGGGCTGGAAAGCTTCTAATAATGAAGCAAAATATGAAGCTTTACTAGCCGGCTTGCGGAGTGCCGAACACTTCAACGCGGAGGAGCTACTTGTCTTTAGTGATTCCCAATTAGTGGTCAACCAACTCTCTAAAGTTTACGAGGCTCACGATGAGCGGATGGCTACTTATGCAGAACAAGCCAAAGACTTGATCAGAAAGTTCCAAGCCATCAGAGTTGAGAAGATTGGTCGAGAGGGAAATGGTCACGCTGATGCCTTTGCTTGCTAGGGTTCCTCGGTTGACTCTAGAGACGGCCGCAAAATATGGGTGGAATATGTACCCTAACCAAGTATTCAACTAGTCGAAATGGTCCTCTACACTAACTTGGGCCCAAGTTGGATGGACCCACTCCTGGCCTTCTTGAAGAATGGCACCTTTCTTGAGGAAAAAAAAGAAGCGCACAAGACAAGGCACAGAGCTACTCGATTTTGGGTCTCCCCATCTGGCAAGCTTTACAAGAAGTCCTACATGGGCCCTTATTTATTCTGTGTTCATCCAAGTTTGGTGGAGAATGTGCTTTACGAGATCCATGATGGAATCTGTGGGAGCCACACTGGTGGTCGGTCCTTGGCACACCAAGCCCTAACACATGAGTATTGGTGGCCACACATGCAAAAGGAGGCCCAACAGTATGTCTACAAGTGCGACAAGTGCCAAAAGTTTGCTCCTCTTATTTACCAGCCAGCCAAAGCTCTAACCCCCCTCACCAGTCTTTGGCCATTCGCTCAGTGGGGCTTAGACATTGTTGGACCATTAGCTAGGGGAACTGGGAATAAAAGGTTTCTTCATCGCCGCAACTGACTACTTCACCAAGTGGGTGGAGGTGGAGGCCTTGTGCAAGATCAAAGAAGCAGACACTAAGAGGTTTGTTTGGCGCAATGTTGTGACTCGATTTGGTATTCCCAGAGTCCTCTCTAACAATGACACACAATTTGATGGCAAGATCTTTAGGAGATTTTGCGCTGACTTGAAGATAGAGTTCCGAAACTCCACTTTGGCCTACCCACAGGGCAATGGCCAAGCTGAGGCGTCCAATAAAACGATCATTGATGGGATAAAAAAGCGTCTTGAAAAAGCTAAGGGCAAATGGATGGAAGAGACACCGAATGTCCTCTTAGCCTATTGAACTACTCCTCGCCGGTCGACCGGTGAGACACCTTACTCTCTTACCTATGGGATGGAAGCAGTCATCCTTTTGGAGGTTGGCCTTCCTACCATCTATTCTGAGATCTTTGAGCCAGTAGACAATGATGAAGCCATCGCCTAAGCTCTAGACATGGCCGAAGAGCGTAGGGAAGCTGCCCTTATACGATTGGTGGCTTACTAGCAGTAGCTCACTAAGAGCTTGAACAAGAATGTGTGTCCAAGGCAATTCCTACCAGGTGACTTGGTACTCAGGAAGGTGATGGATCACAAGAAAGTTCCTGGAGAAGGGAAACTCGGTGCTAACTGGGAGGGGCCCTACAAGGTTACTTCAGCACTTGGCAATGGCGCGTACTATCTGGTCGATTTAGCAGGGAAGGCAATCCCTAGACCATGGAACATTGCCAACCTAAAGAAGTACTTCTAGTGATGTGATTCTTAGAATGAAGTATTTTCAGTAATATATATTTCTCAGAACATGCCTTGATGTAATCAAAAGTTCTAAGTACCAATGAATGGAAATTAGTTTTAGAATTTGTCTTTATTTACTTGTGTTGTACATTTATGCTCGGTGGAGCAAATTGGCCAAGGGTCTTAACTCAAGCCAAGCCTGGATGCCCGACCCTTTGGTTGGAGCAGGGTGCCAAGTGGTATAACTTGGTGGAATTTGTGCCAAGTATTGTCACCTAGAGCACGGTCCATATTCACAATTTGCGCTCGAAGAAGGGCCGAATTACACTCTACGATGGGTTAAATCACGCCAAAACTTGACCAAGTCAGGTGGCGGCTGAACAACATGATAGAAAACTTTCACAATTTTTTCCCTCATAAGGCATGAAGCATAGTCTGACCGAACAGACAGCCTTCTGAGCCATAGAGCTCATGCTCGGCCGGGGGCGTAAAAAACTCACTCAATTTTTTCTAAGGCATAAAGCCTGGTCAGACGGAACAGATGGCCTGCTAGGCCACAGAGGCTTTGCTCAGCCGGGGGCAAACATTACATACAAGCAAAAATTGAAGGTAAGTAGTTTAACACTTGCGAAAATGTAAGAACAAGTGCATTGAAATGAAACTTCAATTACCAAAAAGAGTTCGGCCTTAAAAAAAAAGAGGTCCAGCCGACCGAACTCCAAGACAAATAAAAAAGTGCAAGTTGCAAGTTCCACACTTGGCAAATTTAGAAGGTACTTCATTACAAAAGGGAGCTCGGTTTGTATCATAGCCTACCCAACCGAGCACTAAAGCAAAAGTTGAAGATACTTCATTAACTTCCAAGTTTCATTACAAAAGAACTACTAAAGCAGAAGTAAAAGCAAAAACTCGAGGCAACCTAACAACTTACTCCTCGCGTTGCTCCTCCTCGTAGTATCCATCCTCGCAGTGCTCCTTCCTTGTAGGATCGACAGTCTACCTAACTAAAGAAGAGCTCGGCAGAAAAAGGAGAAAGGTTAGAAGGATCAACATTCGTAGCTCCATCCCCCCGAGGCCTTCTCCTCCAAACCCTTGCAGCGGTCTTCGAAGGGACTGGGATATCATCAATGTCATAAAGAGGAGAAACGTCTTCTACCTTAGCAGCGCGCAGAGCCCCAGTCCAACCCTTAGTAAAGATCTTGTCCCTCAACTTCAAGATCTCCTCCGAGTAGGTCTTTTCGGCCTTGTCATAGCCCCTCTGTTCGGCCTCATCCACCATCCCTTCATAATTAGCCTTCAAAGACTTCAGAGCAGCATCGGCATCTGTAGCCCTCCGCTCGGCCATGAACATCAGTGCTTCGGCCTTCTTCTTTGCATCTTCCATCTCCTTTAGATCCTTTCCAGCCGCCTTCAAGGACATATCAGCGTCAGCCAACATGTTGATCGTCTTAACCCTCTCTTGCTCCTCACGATGCCGCTTTTCATCCATGATCTGCATCCTCTGAATGCACTGCACCAAACCGAAAATGTGATATTCTCAACAACCAAATTTAAGGAAATGACAAAGACATAGAAGAAGACTTACTGCGGTTAGCATCTGTACCGAACCCTTGATCAACACGTCGCTCAAAATGTTTTGCTTCGCCATATCCAAAGGTAGCAGCAATGCCTTTGATAAGTCAAAGGCCAAGTCGCTTAAGTAGATTGTGCTGTCCAATGTAGTGATTGCTCGGTCGTTATGCTCCAAGGGAGGCATTCATTCTTCAATCGAGCCCTGCTCATTAGAACCCCCAGCAACTTCTTTACCTTTGGACCTCTTCCTTTTTGAGGCCCTATTAGCAGGAAGAGCAAGAGTAGTAATGGGAGGATGAGGAGCAACATGCTTTGTTCCACCCTTAGACCTCTCAATCGGTGGATAAGGAACTCGTGTGTCGATCGTCAAAGTAGCTAGAAGGTCCTTGTCATCAGATCCAAAGACTAAGGCATCAAGATTGAGCTTTTAGCGGCGAGCTATTTCGTTTGCTAAGTCTGGCGACGGAGAGTAGCCTCTACTGAGTGATCCACGTGATGAACAAACAACAGCGAAAGAAGAAGCTCCAGTGATATGGCCAACTTGCTCTTCGATTTCTGTCTCAGGTGAGTCCCTCAAGAAGTCAGTTACTCTGAGTTTCCGTTGGATGAGATGTCTGTAAGTTCGCATATAGTCAAGCAAACTTGGGCCGACCGATCTTCGTACCTTAGTGCAACTTTGATATCCCTCGGATGCTCTTTCTCTAGCCTCCTTTTTAGCTTTTTTGAACTTGCAAGTACGAACAACAACACTTAAAAAAAAAAATCACAAGCGATAAGCGAATGGACAAAAGGAAACTAAAATAAAGAATGACCTAGGTGGCCATTCTCTCGTGGAACCCGCTTCGATCGACCCACCTCCTCGGCTGCAAACTCCCAATTACCTCCGACTTGAAGGAAATCAGAGCAATGTTTGTCGTTATCAAGAAGTTCAGTGACGAGTTGGAGGTCTAATGACCGAACTTTGACATAATATGTTTTACCGCCTTTATTATGAAACAAGGAGTAGCAATGAAGGATATCCCAAATACCCAAGTCCAAGTCTAAGAGGTTGTTCAAGACCGAGACACCGTTTACCACTCTAAATGTGTTCATTGATATTTGCATTGGTGTAAGTTCAAAATAAGAAAAGAATCGATGCAACAAAGGGTTCAACGGAAACCTAACACCCCCATCTACGATGGAGGCAATTGAGAAGGGCATTGCGGTGCTCATACACGACCGATCCGCGTCCACCGCTGCCAATGTCAGCGTGACATCATTGGGAATGTTATATCTTCGACGGAACTCATCCATTCCCGCCAAAGTGTCCACTAAGTTCCGAAACTTACCCATGGGAGGTGCGACGTTCCACCAAACAATTACACTAAGGATGACTTGCAAGGTTGGAGGTACAATGGCCGACTGAGCAACCGTATGCTAGACAACTCTCAATGTTACACTTAACCAAAAAAGTAATGGTGAAAGTGGAAAGGAAATAAATGGGTTCTATGACTTACAGTGTCAAAATCAAGTGAAACTCGATGGCGAGCATCTCCGATGAAGCAATCCCACTGCAACAACCAAGAGAAAAATTGTAAGTTGCAAAAAATAAATAAATAAGTAAAATAAATAAAATAATATAATATAATATATATATATATATAAAAAAATTAAAAAAAAAAGAATAAATAAATAACAGTGGCCTGAAGACTTACAAAACCAGTGTTGGCAAGGCAAATCAACAAGTGACAACGGTGAACACTGTGAGAGAAGGAACACTGGCACAAGAAATGGCGCTGAAATGCCGTCAATACCGTCGGGAAAATAAGAAATTTGGAGCTTACGACGCTAGAAATGGCAAAGCAAGATAACGGGGGCAAAATAGACAAGACATAGGTGATGAGACGGCGGTAGGATCACCCCTTCACCATCAAAAAAGTGCTGTTCAAGGTGTCTGCAAAGCCTTAACCAACATGAAATAAAGAGGAGATTGGTCTCTCTGACTTGAAATTCTAGAGAGAGCAAATGGGAAAACCACAACGTTGGAGCAAGCTATCAACTTTCTAGAAACAAATTTAGAATTTATAGAAAGAGTTCCAAGGTCAAGCTCTCAAATTTTAAAATTGTTTTAAAGTTCCAAGGAAAGAAAACGAAAAGATAAAGAAAATAGAGTACTTTGTTATCAAAAAGGGACCTGTGTTTTTCTGAAGTAAAACAGTGAAAGCAAGATGGGTTTGTTTTATTTTTCAAAAATTGATGGGTCTTCTTCACGTGGCGTCGGCAGCCCAACCCACTAACAAGACATAAACACGTAGCAGCTCGACAGTCAAGTATGTACGTCTGCCAGTGTCGAGCTTGAAGTCCAACGGTAAGATGAAGATGGTGGCCAACCGAGCGCTGCGCTGAAAAGATAAAACTGAGCACAAACTAGTGACCACTGAGCTGGTCCATGCATGTACCAATTAGTTGTAGCAATTCTAGCAAAGAACACTAAGCAAAGACTGAAAACCGAACTAATGGCTCGAAGAAAGGGTCGACCAAAACTTAGATTGGACAACTCAGTCGATCGAAATGGTGACATCAAACCAACCCAAATAGTCGACAACCGAGCAGCGTGAAAGAGTTGGTGCGAACCAAGCTACGGATTAACGGTGACCGACCGAACTCATTCGTCGACGACAACAAATCAAGCGAGCGATCGAGCTGCGAATTTGATGGGTTGCTCCTCTAAGGCCGAGCAACGGCAAACCCATGGCCAAGCAACAGTCCAACCGGGCTAAAGTGTACGGGACTCGTAAATTGGCCCTACGTTTCGATATGTACAACGGACCAAGCTTGTACCGCGCACGACCTCGGCCGACCGAACAGACCATGGCAATTTCAAACTAGAAACGGAAGTTGCATTCTGTGATGACTGAATGACAACAAAGACAACCAAATAAAAATAAACCGAGCAGAACTAGAGTTAGCCGAGTGACGCAGAACAAGAACTTGAAGACCCAAATAAAAAGATCAAGCTGGGTAAGTATCGTGCATAAATTAAATAAGAGTTGTTCGGCCCATCAAGTGTCGGAAAATGGTCAACCAAGCAGCGACGATAACCGACCAAGTTGTAATATGCATGAGGTAAGCCAAGCTGGGTGTGAGCAGAATCTATGAACTGAAATGAATCGAAGCTGCTTCGTCGGACCGAACAATGCGAAAACACATCCATCACCGACTAACAAAGGCAGAGCTACAGGCAACAACAAATGGGCCAAACCCATTTTTATTTTTATTTGTTGACGGTAAAAAGCTTCACGGATAACCGACATACACACTGTATATATGCAAGAAAGAGCTCAAGTGGGACCTACCAAGCATACACAAGGCCGAGCCATAACTCAATCTAAGAACGTCCAGTCATGCAATTTGAGATCCATCAGATTACAAACCTATTCTTATAAGGCATAGCCATGCACAAAAAGTCAAGTAAGGGGCTCACTGAACGTTCAAGGTAATTGTTTATATAAGTTAATGGTCATGTACAATGTGTTGAGGAAAAAAAAAAAACAAATGAGTTGCCTAGTGGACATTGGGGCCCACCTAATTTGACTTTATAAGATCAAGTATTTGATTTAGCAAATATAAAGCATGGCAGCCAAGCAACTTTTATACAAACTTGGCCTACTAAAAATTTTTTTGGGTGGGCCGAAATGTACTTATATATTTGCGTATAAATATATAAATCTAGTTTTCTTGTAAATTTGAGGGCTGAGATCTGTCTATAAGCACGAAGGTCGAAATACACTTTGAAAAAATTGGGCCGATGAACAACAATGGCTTCCATTCAATAAATTTGAATGCAAGCCAGGGGGCAAATGAAGTGGGTAAAAATTAATCAAGTCTTGGTGCTAGGCCCAATGCGATGCTCACTCTGAGGTTGAGCTAGGTTGGACCTCGGCCCTATGGCCAACACTTGCTCCGAAGCAAGACAATCATAGGAGTTCGGCCCAATGCACGAATGTCACTCCAAAGTGGGCCGAGCAACATGGTGGACCTCTTAGATGGGCAGCCAACCACTCCGAAGTTGGTTGAGTAACATGTTGAACCTCCTGGTTGGACAACCACTCTGGAGTAGACCAAATTAAAGAAAGCCAATTCACTGAAGATCTTTCTTGGGCCCACAAGAGACAAACAACTCTACTCCTTTCCCTCTGTGTGAACAGAACGTGGAGACGAGGAGGTGCAGAGGGATAAGGCGCACACATGACAGACCTGCATCTGAGTGTCAGGTAAGTGGTCGTCCTCCTCCAATAAGAAATGACCGCTAATGAGACAAACAAAACAGACCTGCACCCGAGTGTCAGGTGGAGTGGCCGTCCTCCTCCAATGGGAGACGACCACGAATAAGACACATTGGACAGATGGCGGAGAGAGAAGGTCTTGGAGGACAAGCAACCTTCTCCTATAAAAGGTGAGCACTGTTCACCCTCAAGGGATTGAAATCCACACACTTAACACATACACACTCTTTGTATTCTCTTTTCTTCCACTCCCTAAGTCCCTGACTTTACCATCGGAGGGGTTTTCGATCAAACCCCGGTCGGGCAACCTCATCATTTGTTATTTTGTGCAGATCTTCAATTCCCAAAGCACGCTGTTCATCCACGAAGTTCAACCCTTCTTCAT
Organism: Camellia japonica; assembly: GCA_030407325.1. Lineage (NCBI taxonomy): Eukaryota > Viridiplantae > Streptophyta > Magnoliopsida > Ericales > Theaceae > Camellia > Camellia japonica. Next base: position 54,327,783 of record JAPPVO010000019.1, read on the forward strand.
AGTGCGGAAATCACCCCCGCACAACGGTCATGGTACGCAGGCTGCACATATATCCCTCAGAGGCTAACATGTGCAGCTCTTATGCCAACGTGTTAGCCACACATCACTGCCCAGAACATGTGTCATGTGTAGAAGATACCTACAATTATCAAAATTTACGATATTTGATACGACAAAAATTATGTATAATGTCAAAGTGAACATTGTGAATGGTATGTGTGGAACTATGAAACACGTGTAGGGGTACATCAATAAGGTTAAATCTAAAGAAGAAAATTAGAGTACAGATATGGCTGGGTACATTCATAAAATATATATATATATATATAATATTAGTTTTTAATTTGGAGCAATGCAAAAATTAGTTAAATGTTTTAGTTGGATAAGATCTAAAGTACAATTCACATTTAATAAAAAAGTAAGGTATAAATCAAAATTAAATATCATTAAATTAAATAAATTACAAACAAAAGTTTGATGCTAAGCATAAAAAAAAAAGAAAAGGTCCAATGAAATTAACTTTACTTCTATATAGAAGAAAAAACTATTCCGGCTGACGTACGACTTGGGTATATGCTAAGTACCTCTGGTTAAAAGAAAAATTAATAAGAAAAAATTTAGATACGTGTTTTGTGTACCCGATGCATATGAAGAAGTATCATACAAAGTACCAGCACCCAATATAAGTACGGCATGTTTATTGAAGTACCCAACAGGTAGGCAAGTGGGCCTGTGTTGGGAAAAATATATTGAAAGTATGATGAGATTATTTTACATAGTGTCACCGGACAATAGTGTTATCAGCCAATAAAAATTTACAAAATGAGAATAAGTCTTATCTTATTCAACATTGTTGTGATATTTATTGTAAACTAAGATTATTTATTTAATGATAATACCATCATCTAATAGCACCGTTTCATGTATTTGAAAAACATTTCATCTACATAATTTCTTGTCTACAAATCCCCCGAAAGGTGTGGAATTACCCTTAAAACTTTATTTGTACTTCAAAAATAGTGAGATGCTATGAAGCATGGGTACTTCAAAAAATATGACGTACTCGTACCGGGTATTTACCGGCGTATCGTACCTCGTATGGTATTTCTGCATACGTACCGGGTACACGAAACACGTACCCAAGTTTTTTCTTCTTATTTTTGACGTATCCAAACGTACTTAGTATATATCCAAGCCGTACCGTACCTCAGTTGAAACAATATTTTCCTTCTACTACATAGATAAAACTCATTTCACTAGATTTCTTTTTTAGTTTTTGTTTTATGCTTAGCATGATTTTAAAATTAAACTATGGTTTGTAAGTTTTTAATATATTGATATTTAATTTTAATTTATACTTTTCCTTTTGGTAGTAAATGTTAATTATAGATTGGACCTTAACAAATTAAACCATTTAATTAATTTTTGCATTACTCTAAATTAAAAATAAATATTTTTTTACAAGCGTACCAAGCCGTACCCAGCCGTACCCGTACCCTATTTTTTTTGAATTTTACCGTATCGACGTACCCGTATCGTACCAGTACCAGTACTCGTACCCGTACTTGTGCTTTATAGGTGAGATGCACCCGAGGAGAAAATGAAAGCAAAAAAGGAGTGGCACAAGAGGTTCAAACACTGAATTGCCTTTGCTCACCAGTGTAGAATTGATCCTTTTCTTTGAAATGGACTTTGACTTTGAATGTTGATCTATTAGTTTTGCCTGTATAAATCTGAAAAATCAACCATTTCCCCCTGCTAATCAACACCATATTCATGTGATACGTATCAAGCACAATGATCCTAGAGCCCTCAGTTTTGGCATTAGTTTGAGACTGAATCCATATGTTAAAGATATAGGGGAGAGTAAAATTTTTTATTACACAATGTTCAAGTCTGAAATTTCTAATGGATTTCGCTGCTAGCTTAAAATCTTATTTAGTATCTGATTTTGTCCTAAAATTTGATAAGCAAGACAGAAAACCATTTTTCCATCTTACCACTAATAAACAAGAAACCAATCACTGATAATCATCTTTATGATAAATCTGTATTTAACAACACTCTAAAACCTTTGATAGATTAAAACAATTGTATGGTGTTAGCAAAAAGAACAATCGTGAAGCAAAAATGAAGAAGAATAAGAGGATAACAATTAGAATGTAATGAATATATTAAACCTTGTTGATTCAAGTTGAACTTGTAGCCAAGCTATAAGCAGGAACTTTTGCAAGTCTTCTCTCCTTCATAATGCCTCTCACCCTCTCTACTTCTTCCCACAAACCATTAGTTGCATATATATTGGACAGAACCACATACACCCCATCATTCCAAGGTTCTAGTTCGTGTAAATGCTTCGCCACCCACTCACCCATCTCGACATGCCCATATTTCTCACAAGCGCCCATCAAACACCCCCAAATTACTACATTTGCTTTCATTGGCATATCTTCCACCATCTCTCTAGCCTCCTCAAGCAACCCAGCTCTTCCAAGCAAATCCACCATGCAGCCATAATGTGGTAACTGAGGCTTGATACCATATTCATTCTTCATCATATTGAAATAATATTTTCCCGCTTGCACTCTCCCACCATGCACACATGCACTCAAGACCCCGACAAAAGTCACATGGTTAGGCCTCACTCCAACTTCTCTCATTTGACGAAAGCACTCAAGTGCATCATTGACATGGCCGTGCATTGCATAACCCACAATCAGGGATGTCCACGAAGAAACATTTCGTTGCTCCATTCTTGAAAATACTCTGTGTGCCAAGTCCATCCGACCACACTTACCATACATGTCTATGAGTGAATTCAACATCAAAATATCTGATTTTTCAAAGCTCCTAGCTTGGAATACACATTTATGTAACTGAAGAGCTAAATTCAAGTCTCCTAGGCTTCCACAAGCCGAAGTTACACTAACCATGGTCACATCATCCGGCTCGATCCCACTTTTCTTTAGCTCCGTGAACATGGTAATTGCTTCCTTAGCACGACCGCCTTGTGACAACCCTCCTATAATGGCATTCCAAGAACCCAACTTTCTTTCGCAATTTTGTTCAAACACCTTACGTGCATTTTTAAATTCGCCCGCTTTACAGCACAAACTAATGAAACCACTCTCACAAAACTCATTAGCCTCCAAACCATGCTTTATGGCAACCGAATGAACTTGCCGAGCCAAACCCATATCGAAAACTTGGCATAAAGCCTTCAAAACAATGGGCAATGTGTAAGAATCGGGCATGACTCCGGCACGAGACATGGAAATGAATATACACAGTGCTTTGGAAGGTTTTTCTAGCCTAGTGTATGATCTTATGATGTTGTTCCAGTGAAATGGAGCAGAATTGAATTCTAGCATGTGGGTTCGGATGATATGGGCATGAATTTGATTCAATTGTGATAAATTTGAGCAATTTGACAAGTGGGTAGCTATGATTTTAGCTGGGTCTTGGGTAGAATTCAGGAATGCCATGTTTGTTGGTGATTGAGGATTGAGTGTGGTAATTGGAGCTAGATGCTGAGAAATTGATACGTGTTTGGGTTCTTGGATTCTCCACAGCCTAAGCATGGGACGATGAGACGAGGTCATGTGTTTACCATGTGGTTAACAGAAATGGAGGGTTGGATCAAGCAGAGAACAAAGTTAGTTAATAACTAGATCATCGAACTTTAGAGCTCAAAATTAAAATTACAAGGAGGGTTTTGTATTTATCAGAAAGTTTAAGGAAATCTGTGTAATTAGCCCAAAAGTTGACGAATGACAACTTGGATCACACGTGGCACGACCGAGGATGGGTGACTTGAATCTCTAGACTGTTTTTTTTTTAAAATTTCTTAAAGTGGTGTATTATATCGTTGAGATTTAATGTTAAAAAATTGATGTGATTTGTCATTAAATCTCAATCATATAATGCACTATTCTAAAAAACTTTAAGAAAAAAAAAATCTAAAAGATCCTTGCTCGACTTGAGATTTTAAAATTATATGGTGATTTTGCGCAAAAACAGGAACATGGATTGATTGAAGAAAACAGTAGAACGATGACTTTTTTTAACTTTTTGAAGATAGTTTGACGGAGGACACTATGGTGTATCATTTTATAGCTTGTTTGATTTTGATTTTCACAAAAAAAACATTTTTTAAGAAATTTTATTTTTTGTATTTATTTGTTTTTAATGAATTTTTTTAATATTTTAAGTAATTTTTTTAAATTTTTAAATATACTTAAAAAATATTCAAAAAATTCACTAAATAAGAAAAATATAAAAAATATAAAAAATTCAGTATATTTTTTGTATTTTGTACATTTATTAATTTTAAAAATATTTTTCATAAATATTTTACTATCTAGATATATTTAAGTAAGGTGCATCTAAAAAAAAAATTTTTTCTTAAAATTTAAAAAATATTTACTAAAAATAAAAAAAATGAAAAATAAAAAATTTTATTTTTAGAAAATTGAATTCAAAAAACTGAAACCAAACACACTAAATATAATTTTATATTTTCTGAGTTATAATTAAAAAAATATGAATATAATTAAAGAATTTAAAAGTTATAACTAAAATAATATCATAAATAAAAAAAATTAATCATAATTAAAAAGAAAAATATACAACTAATCGTGTATATGGTACATTATTTTAAAGAAAGTATATGTTAAAAATTTTCTAACTTAGGCTTGCTTTGGCAATCTAGCAAAAAGTTAATTTTTAGCTTGTTTAACCAAAAAAATTAACTTTTTTACTCAAGTTACTACCCAAAAAGTTAATTTTTTTTTACTAAAACAAGTCAAAAATTAATTTTTTACCAATTTTTTAAAACATTCCTTAACAGGTGTCATTTTATAAATATATAAAAAAATAATCTCTACATCACCACATATGAGTATGTTTGAATTGTGACTCTTTTTGATAAGAATTTCTCATTTTAAAAATTCGTGGGAGACTTTTTCTAAAAGAGCCTCATTAGACAATCTTCAATGGTTCACCAAAAGCGATATCAAATTTAAATTCTGATGAAAAGCTTACTATTCACACCTCCAACGGTTCACCAAAAGTGATATCAGATTGAGATTTCATCAAATATTTCATCAGATTGAGGACGAAATACTGAATTCATCAAAACACTGTTGCGGACCGTTGGAGGGGGACCTGGTCGACCAACCGGTTGCCCGACCGGGTGACCAACCACTGACTCGTTTGAACCCTAAGCTGAACCCTGAGCTGGTTGGTTTGAACCGTGCGAGAGCAACCGGTGGTTGACCGGCCGGTTGACCACCCGGTCGACCGGGTGGGCCAACTCCACTACAGTGCACAGCTTGGACGAACAAGTTTGCAAGAACACTTGTTTAAGCTGATTTTTTTTGGACATATGTTCATTTGTGATTACCAATAATTTGAAGGGTCATAAATTTACATTTTATATATATTTGACATGCATATTTCATAACTAGCCGTTATAATAATTTACCGTTAGATCGACAGAGTATTTTCAAAAGAGTATTAGAGTTATTTTAAAAAGAGTATTTTGAAAATTTACCGTTAATGATGTACTCTATAAAATCAAGTCTGATTTCTATATCAAGCTAACATAGTGTTTCATTTTCGGAATAGCATTTATATGTTGTGAATTTTTTTTCTTTTCAGTGATTAGATATTTGTTTTCCTTCCAATTTTAGTTCATACTATCTGCTTCTGAGTTTGAGCTGCTGAGTTTGAGCTTCTGAGTTTGAGCTTCATATCATTACAATCTTTTTCAGTAAGTGTATTATATTTTTTTAAACTATGGAAGATTTCGAAATGTTTGAGGAATCACAAATGTTTGAGCACAACACTCATATTAATTTTATGTCGGAATCTTCACGAGAACAGAACACGCAGAACAGTGATAATAATTTTATTTCAGAACCTTCTCGTGTTTCTCGTGGTAAAGCCTTCACAATTATAGAAGATGAAACTTTATGTAGATCTTGGTTAGCAGTCTCTCAAGATCCTATTACTGGTAATAGTCAGAGTATGGCTATATTTTGGGAACGAGTACTTGTTAATTTTAATTCACAATTGAGCGGTGAATCCAATCGAAATCGTATTTCTTTGAATCACCGTTGGTCAGCCATACAGAAGGCAATTAATAAATTTTGTGGTTTTCTTGAACAAATTCAACTGAGGCAACAAAGTGGAACAACCGAGGCAGATATGGTAAATTTTATTTGTGTCATTAAATATCAAATTTATTTTTTAAATGTATACTTGTTATTGAAATCTTTGTAACTTTTTTTTTTTAAGGTCACTGAAGCGAAGCGGATGTATCATGCAATACAGAAAAAACACTTTACATTTGATACATGTTGGGAGATTTTGCGCAAAGTTGTAAGTGGGATGAATTTCGATCAAAAAGAAGCACGCAACATACTGATCCATGTTTGAATCGACCAAGTGAATATGAGGCTTCTCAATCCAACCACAATAATGCGGTGCACGAACAACCATCTAATACATCAACACGACCAATTGGTACTAAGGCCGCGAAAGAGAAGTTGAAGAATAAAACAACGCATGATAGTAGATTTGATGAAATGGCTGCTAACCAATCCAAAATTGTTGAAGTGTTATCAACTATCTCTGCTAGAACTTTTCAGCGAGATGAACAAAAGGCGATTGACCGTGCGCAGAAGGCTGCAGAGCGTCGAAAAAGGGCCGAAGATAGGGAAGAACAACTAAAACTCCTATCTATGATGAATGAAAGAGAACAACGAAATGAAGATCATAAAATTATGTCAATGGACATGACAAATTTAAATCCTATGCAAAAGGCGTACTACGAAGATCTTCAACGACAGATTTTATTTCGAACAACTAATAGATTGCCTTGAAAGGTTCCGTATTTGTGGGTTTTATGTATTGGTTTTATTATTTAAAAATGTTACGTTTAACGTGTATTGGTTATTTTTTTTTTTGGTTTATGAATTAACCCTGATACGTATTTTTGCCATATTTCAAATTGAATACGTATTGTTGCCATATTTCAAGTTGAATACCTAATTCTTGCCATGGTTTTTGTATAGGCAGATGTTTGGCCTGTAATTCAATGTGTTTTTTTTTTTTTTATTAACCTCCTCTTCTATAAAATGATATTTAAAGTGAAGTCGTTCACTACTATAACATGATTTGTAGAAGACGAATAATAACTGGATAATGACCTTGTTGTCGCATTTTCAGGATGTACATAATCATGTCTTTTGTCAACTAGGCATTAAAATGAAAAACTACAATATAAACCAAAATAACAACTGCATAGGCCAATGTCATAACAAGTTCACCCAACAAAAGGTTTTGAAAATAACAAAATACAAACCAATACCCATACATAATGTGAATCACATCAACAGTCATTATCTGGTGGTGGTGGTGGTGGTGGTGGAGAAGGGTAGTAGTGCTGGTATATATCATTTACGCGATGCTCAATCGTATCTACGCGATGCTCAATGTCCACACGGAAATCACCAAATTGTTGAATTAATGAGTTCTGTGCAGTGGCAAATGTATCAAACTGAGTACCCAACGAATTGACCTGATTAGCCATTTGATGTTCCCATTGAACGCGTTGATTATAACGTTGCTCTTCTATGGCCAAAAAGTCAGTCCAATATTGAGGTTGTTCAGTTGATGGCATCACATTGGCATGAGGAGGATCTTGTGGAGCATCATCTTCTGGGACTTCATTTTCTGAATCTTCTGAAGCATTATCACTTCCCATTAAATTGGAGGCTGCACCAGCACGGGTCACTGTATACTGATTAATTGGTGAACGGATCTTGATATCCATTTCATCTGCAAAGTTAACCTTAAAATGTTTGAAAATTTTTGTTAATAGTGCCCCAAACAGTAATGACCGACCTGTGAATTGACCTTGATTTGCTAGTACCATTTCTTTCATAATTATGTAACACAAATCTAACTTCTGCCCAACTTCAAAACAGTATAACAAATATGCATTAAAATATGGGACAGCATCATGGTGTCCTTTTTTTGGAGTGACATTTTCGACAATCCACCGGTGGAGAATCCGAAGATAAGGTTTTAAATGTCTTGCTTGTAAACTAGTCCCAGTAAATCTGTTCCGACAAATAGTAGTAAACACATCAGTAGCATTACCAACGATATTAGCTAACTCATCCTCAGTCTGAAAATGAATATTTTCATCACCTAACTCAACTCCAACAATGCCTGCCAAAGTAGGAATATCAAACTGTATACCTTTTCCTTTCACATATGACAAAAGAGTAAAATTTCCATCTTCTTCCTGAGTAGCTCTTAGGTGAACATAAAATAGAGCTACCAGCCGTGGATATACCTTTTGGGGCAAATTAATTAAGTTTTGCCAGCCCATTGCTTCAAGTTTACTAATTAATAGTGCATCATATTGAGATGGAAGATTTACCCTTCTCCCTGTTACAATCGGTCGGGCAGAGAAGTTTGGAAAAGCTAGTGCATGACTTTCAGTGAGAAAATCATCAGTAGGATATGACCATATTTGAGCCTGTTGTTCTTGGCGTCGTGAAGGGTTGGAACTTTGACCAACTTCTGGTCTCGCTCTTTTAGTTCTAGGCATGATATCAAAATCTGTTGAATTTGAAATGAATATATCTGTAATATTACAATTCATATTAAAATGGAAAAATGTTACCATATTTCAGTATGCATACTAATCCAAAAAACATCATATGCCAATATACATATAATCAGAAATGTAACATCATGGGAAAAAGCTGAATAAAATGAATGTAACTTGGAGCAGTGAAAAAGTGCGACTCAAATTCAGAAATCAGTCCTGGTTGAGAGAAATCAGTAGGAGTTAATGAAATTAAAAAAAAAATACCAGAAGGGATACTGAAATTCAGAACTTGGGCCAATATCAATCCCACATACACCAAAATTGATTTTAAATATAACTTAGAGCAGTGTAAAACTGCTAGTAGTTGACAGACATTTTCCTCAATACAATTTTATCCATGTTTCCCTTTTACAACTTCAGTTACAAGATTAAACATGAAGATTTACCTAGTTGAACCGGTTTATGTTTTAAAATATTAAACATGAAGTTTGATTCAAACATGAAGTTCATGCTCTTGACCAAGTAAAACTTGAACAAATTCAACATAAAATGAAACAAATACAACTTACACAGTTGAAATATAGTTCAAATATAGAGCATACACAGAATGAAAGAATGAGAAAAAAAAAAATAAGCCGGGCCAGTTGACCAACCGGTCGCCCCGTGCCTATACCTCTGTGATGCTGCCCTTTGGATGCTGCCCTGCCTTCTTGTTCTGGTCCTGCCTTTCCTGATTCAGGTGTTTCCCTTGGTCAGTGTGTGGAATCACACTTATAGTACACTCAATATGTAGAGTTTGGGATTATATTTTGGATTGCAGCCGAATTTGAAGATAGTGGGTGGAGGAATACAGTGACTATGGTGTTAAAGGCAATCTGTGGACAGAGAAGCAATAGTATTCATTGAAGGTTGTTCATATTTTGATGGCAGGTTTGGCCAAGTTTTTTTGAGCTGATATAGAGCCTCCATTCTTGAGGTAGGTGGTGAGGATATTACAACTCAACTACCATAAGCCGTATGAAAAATGAGGCATGGTAGATGGCATGCATTCAATGAATGGTAGGTGGTGTCTATAAATTGAATGGTAGGTGTCATTGATAGGTGGTGTCTGTAAATTGAATGGTGGATTCACATGGTCGATATAAAAATCATACTTTGGCAATTACATTCAGGTGATTTGATCCACATAAATGGTGGTAAAATCCACATAAATGGTGGCAAGTCTTCCTTCATTTGATCCACATAAATGGTGGCAAGCCTTCCTCCATTGATTTTAAGAAGGGAAAAGGAATTCAGATGTAAGAAGTATGTTAAGAAAAGAGTTAAAGAAGGCCATGGCATAGAACTAGCTTGTATCTAGAATATAGCAAGGGGTAATTACAATTCAGTGGTGTCCTAAAAATATTTACAAATACATGAAAAAGTTTAGAATTTTAATTATTTATTTGACAAATTATCATTGATGTGTAATTTTTTTCTGCATTTACACTGAATAATAATTCCCCATATAGAATATCTCAACACATTCCCACTCCACTAAAACAAACAAGCCTTTGTCCAATTGGTTCTGTTCCTGTAGTTGGTTTTTATTTGCAGTCATATCTTCAGTTAGTTTAAGATAGTATGTCCTTTCTTATCACCTGAACTCAAGTTCTCCTAAGCCTTCCTCCATTGATTTCACCTTTTGTGTGAAGGCACCACACCAATCTATCTGAACTAATGTGACTTTGATTCAAAGTTAAATAATGTGCAAGTGACCTGTTTGGTTTGGTTGTCATCTGTGCCAATTTTTGCACTCCACATGCCTTGTAACTCTTGGGATTCAATTCGAGGAGAGAATATGATTTCAGTGTAAATTATGCAGTAATTTAAGATCAATATATTATTATGAAGATACATAATTGATCAATATCTTCTTTTACTGATGAAGATCAATAAATTTGTATACAACAATGCAGTAATTTAAGAATTGACATTGAATGAAGAATACATATATGAGACATTATTAATAAACTATGATTATGCAGATGAACATCAGTAAACGAAGACATTATGATTATGCAAGTCAATATGAATAATTGAAGACATTATGATTATGCACATTTCCATCAGTAATTTAATATGTTATTATTAACGTACCAGTTAAGTCATGGTTATGAAATGTGTATAAATGGACGTGGTATTATCATTTGTGTGACATCAACACAGAATTTAGGAAAATCATTTTTATTTTACTTAGTTCATATACTTAGTTCATACACTGCACAATGCTGAATATTAAAGATTGAATATGAGAACAGGACATCATCACATAACTTGTGAATTACTTAGTTCATATACTGCATCAAAATAAAGATTACAAACAACAGAACCTTCCATTCCAAAAGTATAAACCAAAATTACATGTATTGATGTGGTTAATTTAGTGCTCACCACGAAGATACCACATATGTTCTACTAAATCATTACGGAGGGCATGATACGCATCCTTATCTCTAATACCTAAATGACGAGACAGAAATGATTGGAAGTCATTGGTAGGAGTAGAGGAAAGTTGCACTGGTGTGTTGGTTGATGCAATATCATAATTGAAATCAAGGTGCTCCTCCCTCTCATCTTCGACAATCATATTATGTAATATGATGCAAGTCTTCATTATGTTGCCAAGCATTTTCGAATCCCAATAACGTACAGCACCACGTATAATTGCGAAACGAGATTGAAGAACTCCGAATGCCCGCTCTACATCTTTCCTGGCAGCCTCTTGCATCATTGCAAAATGTTGTCTCTTTGCTCCTTGGGGAGAAGAAATTGTTTGAACCAATGTTGCCCATTGAGGGTATATACCATCAGCAAGGTAATAACCCATATCGTAACTATGTCCATTAATTGTAAAATGGACAGGGGGAGCTTTACCTTGCGCAAGATCAGAAAATAAAGGCGATCGGTCCAACACATTCAAGTCATTGTGTGAGCCAGGCATTCCAAAAAATGCATGCCAAATCCATAAGTCATAAGATGCTACTGCTTCAAGAATAATGGTTGGCTTTTTTTGATGACCTACATATTGACCTTGCCATGCCTTTGGACAATTTTTCCACTCCCAATGCATGCAATCTAAACTTCCCAACATGCCAGGAACCCCCGAACCTCCCCAATAGCAAGTAATCTGTCAATGTCAGTTGGCGTAGGGGATCTCAGATATTCTTCTCCGAATATTTCAATCACAGAATTACAAAATTGTTGCAAACTTTGAATTGCAGTGCTTTCCCCAATACGAATGTAATCATCAACTGCATCTTCTGCGACACCATATGATAATATTCTCATCGCTACAATCATTTTTTGTAGGGGAGATAATCCAAGTACATAAGCTGCATCTTGTTTTTGCACAAAATATGAATTGTGTGCTTGACTTGCATTCAAAATGCGTAGATATAAAGGACGACGCATTCGAAAACGTTTCCGAAATATTGTAGGTGAATACACTGGATTTGTAGCAAAATAATCTGTAAATAATTTGTCATGACCCTGCCTTCTATCTTTGTATATATATCTATGACCTACAACAGAACCACCTATCTTCTTTGACCTATCACTTGACTTAAGAATCTGAAGCATACTACTATTATTCTGCTCATAAGCTCCTAAAAGTGTGACGATATATTCGTCATCAGATTCATCAGAGCAAGAAGAAGAGGAAGAAGAGGAGGATGAAAATGAAGTAACTATCATGGATTTCAAGGTATTCATGGTGCTCTATTTTCTTTAAGTTATGATCGTATTTGCCTGGTGTATGGATACTAGGTTAATATGAGAGCACAATCCATTTGGCAGATATATATGTAATGTAGGGAAAAAAAAATGGGAAAAACAATTCGGGAATGAAATGGAGGGGAAAAAAAAAAAATTGGTGACCGATCGACCGGCCGGTCGACCCGCCGGTCGACCAACCGGTCGCCCCCTTCCCCGGTTCAGACAGCTGGGATGCAAACAGTTCAAAAGGGTAAAATAAAAATATAGTATTTTGCACATAAAGGTCGACCAACCGGTCGCCCCACTAAATTTGATGCAAATTTGATGCACCGTTGGAGTGGGTGATTTGAGATTTGGTGAAATGGGTTATTTTACTCAGATTTGATGAACAAAATAAATGGGTACACCGTTGAGAGAGCTCTTAGACAATCGGACGAACAAATTTGAATTATTAATCTATAAAATAAAAGTGATTTTTTTATATTTTTTTTTTACCAATTTATGTTTTATTTAATCCATTTTCTTATGTAAGTGTAGACACCCCATTTTTGACCGTCCTCAAGACTTGGACGTCACCGTTTGAACACCCGGTGATTATCCATGTTGTGTGTTTCGTTGGAGTTCCCGAAGGCCTCGGCTACGCGCCTTGCCTCAGGATCTCCGAACTCGACCGTTTAGTGTCTGGTTTTGCACCAAACACTTGTGTTTTGCCTTGGAGGGGCAGGGGATGCCTTGTGAGGTCTCCCCACACTCCACCGGCCGTGGCTTGAGGCCACCGGCTGTTGTTGTGTCCATCGGCATAATATTTGGGCCGACCGGCACTCTTGTTGGCCCCGGCCATCAATTTTGTCAAAATCAAATTTTGAGCAGCCGACTACTGTTCATCTGCTTTTGCAGATATTTTAGGACAGCTGTGTGGCATTTAGTTCCCCTCCATACACGTGTATGGAGGGATGGCCTCCTTGTTAGCTTATTGAATAAGCTTTGCAAGATAGGTTGCCTATAAGAGAAGGGGTCTTCTCTTGGCATTAAGGTTAGGAAAATTTTGTGAGAAAAACATAGAGGAGAGCTCTGGTTTTAGGTTTAGAAGTTGTAACTATTCTATCTCTCTTTTCCTCTCTTTTATGTTCTAGGTGCTCTTGTCCATACTATTGCACATAAACACCTAGTCTTTCACCTTTTCGTTCTTGAGGGGGACTGAGGCTTGTTCTTGCTGGCTGGGAGCTCAAGGAGGCAACAAAAATCATTTTGTGAAGAGGTCTACAAGGGTAAGACACTAACCCCTTTTTACCCCATTTTTGCACACTACTTTTTCTATCTTAGAATTGTTTTTGAGCTTAGTGTATAATACAAAAAAGTTCTGTTTTTAAGCCCTCTTAACAGTTTATTTAGAGTGTTTGTGGTTTGGAGGTGTTAGACCCCTCCTAAGCCTTGAGAGGCCTCATTTTGTGCCATTTTTGGTGAGCTCCGAGACTTTGGTGCTTGGGCCTCCTCACCACTGAAATCTTGAGGGATTTCAGTGGTAAGGATGGTGCCTTAAAGTCTCAAGAAGGAGAGGGCCACCCCCTCTCCTTGTTGTCTTTGAAAATGGCACTTTTTGGTCTCTTGAGGGCATCATGTTTAAATGTTTGTTGATCATGCCATAGCTGCTTTTTATGCTTATCATGCCATGATATAACATTGTTGTGTGTTGGTTTTGGTGCATCATGTTAGTTTAACATACATGCCATGTAATGCCACTTTGATGCCTTAACATGTCTTAGGTTGTAAGCCATTATTCTAGCATGTTTTAGGCTTGGTCTTGTGAAGCTTTTGTGCTTATTTCACCATGTTTAAGGTCTGTCCATAGTTATTTGGGTCGGTCTTGGCAAGCTTTGTGTGGCCCCTTTGCATTTTGGTTTGTTGGCCTTAAGTGTATAAGTGTGTAGCTTGCATTACTTGCTTCAGTTTAAGTGGTTTGCACCATTTGTAACATCATTTCAGCCCCTTTGATGTGCTTGTATATGCTTGCCTTAGGCACCTCTTTAATGCTTTGAAGACTTGTGTTGTATGCTCCATGTTTTGGCCATTGTGCATGCTTTTGAATTTGAGCCACTTAGATGCCATCTAAGGGTCCCTTTTGTATGGTCAAGGACTGCCTTGAACCTATTTTAAGCCCTTCTGGCCTTACGGGGCTTGATTGGCTTTAGCCATGGTTTAAGCCTCTTTGACTTGCTTCAAGTACTTGGACTATTTGCATGCTAATGTTGTCTTGTTTGAGTTGGTTTGGCACCTCTTATAGCATGATTTTCAGAGCTTATGTTGCATGCCTAGTGTCCATGTTATACTCCTTTCAAGTGTGCTTGAGAGTCACTTGCTTAATGCTTAGATTTGTGTCTTAACATGTGCATGTGTGTATGTGTGTTTAGCCCTCATATTTGAGCATTTTGGCCACTGCTTTGGGCTTAATTAGAGCTGCCTAATTCATGTTTAAGTCCATCCCTTCATTGGTTGCATATGCTCCTTGTGTGTTGTAGTATATTGGTAAGTTGTTGCATGTTTGGAATTTGCATGATTGAATGAAGTCACATGCTTGTTTGCATGCTTGAACATCCATATTACATCTTGCATGCTTGTTGGTTAACATTGATGTTTCATGTCTTGTATGCTTGTTAGCTTGTATGCTTATTTGCATGGCCATGGTTGCATACTAGTCAATGTGCCTAGGATTGCATTGCATCAATGTGCATGCTTGGCCTCTTGAAGTGAGTGTGATAGAGGTTGGCCCTTTTATGTGATTATGTGCATTGCATTCATTTGAAATTGAAATGTGCACACTTGATTTTTGGGCCATCATGCATCGAAATGCTTGATTGGTGGTCCGAAAACCAAGGACCATGTCCCTTTGAATTCTACACATGATAAGGGGTATGGTTAGGGCATACATGGTTTGAATTGTATTGCCATGCAAGTTCTGTCCTCTGCTGCTGTAAGTTGCAGGTTCTGCAGGCATTTTTGGCCGACCGGCAACATATATTGCCGACCGGCCATCCATTGGTGGC
Organism: Camellia japonica; assembly: GCA_030407325.1. Lineage (NCBI taxonomy): Eukaryota > Viridiplantae > Streptophyta > Magnoliopsida > Ericales > Theaceae > Camellia > Camellia japonica. The sequence goes on from JAPPVO010000019.1 coordinate 54,343,209, forward strand.
CGATGGATGCATCTTGTGCCGATGACCACACCCCACTGCCGGTGGTAATCCTACTCAGCCGGCGATGTTCCCCAGTATCCAGGGAATCAATTCAGAGACTTTGGCAGTCTTCAGAGGGGCAGAGCAGGGAAAACAGAGGCAGTCTATGCATGGCAGTGCGCTTCCGAGCAGGATCCGAGGATGTATTGCACCAGACTCTCCTCCCGAGACGGTTTACTGTTTTTCCTAGCTTAGTTAGTTTGTTAACTAATTAGGTAATCTGTAATATTTAATAAGCTCGTAGGTTAATTAATTTGTATTATTCTTTCGGTCCCTCCGGGCGAGGGCGAATCTGTAATAAGTGTGGGTGCGTGTGCGTGTGCGTGCGTGTCTTCCAATCCCCACTTCTTTCTTCCTTTTTATTTACGTGCTTATGATGGTAGATTAGGACATGTCTATTTTAGCATACCTTATGCTATGCATGCGTGCATCCATACACTTGTCTTGCATGCACCGGGCTCGGCGCATCATGCTAACTACATTTGTACTTCAAATTCCAAATTGAATACGTGCATCAATTGATTGCATTCCACATGTCATGTTTAGGTTAGCCGAGCCTGCCCTAATTGCATCATGTATGTGTTGCATTAGTCAAACTTAACATGAACTAAGACCATGCATGTTTGCTAACTAGTTTATTGTTTTGGCACGGAGTACGATGTAAGTATTTTCATGCTTTAGCATACCGCATGTGTGTGAATGCTATCATGACAGCATGTTTACCATGTAGCTAGTTGCTTATGTGTTATAAACTGCTTGAATGTCTGTGGGTGGAGGTTGGATTGTCTGAGTTGGAAAAACTCGTTGAAATCCGTATTTTAGCCTACTTGCGAGTAGCAAATTCCAAAGTGTTTTTCAAGACAAACGGATATGCAATGCTTATTTCCAAATTAGGCAATCTAGTCTATACTTGTTTGCTGTGCGCATAACATAGTAATTCTAGGTTAATAACTGGAATAAGAACACATAACGTTTTCAAAATCAGATATCACGGTTAGTAGAGGCCGGTCTTCGGACCGGGCGAGAGGGGGTGCTCATAGCTGACCTTCCCCAATCGTACCCAAGTTCCCGAGCCGAGGCAACTTTGGTGATGACGGACACGTGGCCTTTGGTACCGAGTCAGGGTTTCCTAAATTCTCCCATTAAAATATTTAGGTGGCGACTCTGTATCTGGCAAAGCAGTCCATGTTTGGCACTTCTTTTCAAAAATCTGTTTCTCAAAACGATTGGCCGGATTTGGACTCTTTGGTTCAGACTAAGAACCGTGACAATTTGAGTCCAAACTGTAGTAAACCCAATATGAACAGAACGGGAGTCACCCTCCCGGGGCGTTCGGGGACATCTACAGTAAGTCTTATGAGTGATATAATTATCAAAATATTCCTAATAATATTCACACCGTCAATGTGAATGTTCTATAATGTGAATGTTCATACCGTCAATGTGAATGTTTACACCATCAATGTTAATATGTCAATGTGAATATTCACACTATCAATGTGAATATTCACATTATAAAATATGAATATTTATATCACCAAATTATTAACCGTTTAAAAAATATTTATGAGGATAAAAATATTTATAAAATACCTTAAATATGAGAATTAAGATTTAGTAGATCAAATGTTCAAATAATAGGATTTATTAGAATATAAGAATATTTTATAAACTATTGAGATAAAAAAAAAAAAATTTCTAATAAATTTTCCTAAGATAAAATTATCCCAATATCATTAAAAAAAAAAAAAAGGGGGCAAATTACAAATACCCCTCGAAGTTTGGTGAAAATACAGATTTTCCTGAAATTTGAAAAATTACAAATTGTCCCCTGAAGGTCAAATTTGCATAACAAATTAGGGAGAATTTGTATAAAAATAAAAACCTCAAGAGGTAATTTGTTATGGGAATATAAATCTCGGGGGATAAGATGTAATTTCTCAAATTCAAGAAAAAATCTGTATTTTCACCAACTATTGAGGGAGTGTTTGTAATTTGCCAAAAAAAGAAACTCCTTGTTTTCAAAAACACAAAAAGAGAGAGAAATTTCAAAATAGAAAACTCCGTACCGAATCAATGGACGATCAAAGGAAACCCTCATCATCATCATCGGAGCCCAATAAGGATGCAACAATGGTGGACGAGGACGATGAATTATCATCGGCTACAGTCCTCGATCTCACAAGCTTCCAGCTACACGATCTCGACTCAGTCGAGCTTCCACCGAGTCTGACCGAGTTGGACCTCACCGCCAATCGACTCTCCACCTTGGACCTCCGGATTGCCCACCTTTCCAACCTCAAGAAGCTCTCTCTCCGCCAGAACCTCTTCCACGACGCCGGGATCGACCCTATTTCTGGCTGGCACGAAATTTCGGACCTTGAAGTATTCAATCTCAATCTCAAACCCTAATTTTTATTATTATTGATTTTATGGGTTTTTTTTTTTAGGGTAATTTTATTTTAGGTTGTTCCAATTTTTGACCTATGTCAATTTAGTCGCAATGTATGAAAAATATTTTAATTTGATTCCCAATCTAACTCTGTCAATAGTTATAATTAAAGTTAGGGATGAATGTAGGAATTCATTTAAAAATTTGGACTTTTTGGTCCCAAAATATGCTATGCGAAAACTCACCTATAATAATAATAATAATAATAATAATAATAATAATAATAATAATTCTGTTTACACGCCACAGAAAATCTCTATACAGCATGAATCCATTTGTGTCATTTGGGTATAAATTTTTGAACAAATTTAAATATTCAGATATAAACTTATGAACAAAAGGCAATTGTTCGGATATAAATAGTTAAACGGAATGGATATTTGAATAATTTATTTTTGTTCATAAGTTTTTGTCTGAATAATAGTGTGTATTGATATTTTTTGTGGTGTGCAAATAGAATTTTCCCAAAAAAAATTATTCAAAGTATGTGAATGGTGTCAATTTAGTCTCTAAAATTATATATTTACCCTTAATTGGAATGGCGTTTATGGATGGAATCATGGAATTAGGTTGGGAGATCAAATTGAAATATTTTTTTATACATTGTTGACTAAATTAAGACAATTTAAATATTTGGACCAAAATGATAAATAATATACGTTGGGCCTAAAAATGTAATTAGCCCCTTTTTTTATTGTTTTGTTCTGGGTTTGATGTTTGGTTGCCAAGAAAATTTTGGAAAATTAGAGGAATCGCTGTTTTCAGTCTATGAATTTTATGAATTAGGACCCCCATAAAAACAAAAGCATTCACTCAACTGAACGTATTAAACTATCTGAACTGGTTTAGGAGTTTTATATGTTTTACCTGTTTATCCTTTATTTGATGCTGTTAATTTATCCTTGTTGATAGTATTATTCTAGGGTTTATCGTTTATTTGTTGGAAAATATTGTGGGAAATGTAAATACAAATTTTGTTTTATGTATGAATTTTGTACTTTGGGACTCGTTTTTAGTTTGGATCTTGATACTACCGCCCGTTGATGGAGGCCTCTAGTGAGAAAAGAAAAGAAATGGAGATAAATAGATTTCTCATCACTTGTATGGATAAATGGTAAGAAAATAAGAAAATTTGCGAGAAAGAGAAATCTCTTCAAACTCACGTTTTGTTTGTCACTTGAAGTAGTGAGATTTGGTGAAAAATGAAATTTTAGTCTTTATAGAAATTTTATAATACCTACATTACCTTTCTAAATACATAGCAAATAAAATAAACCGACATTTGTCCTCCTTTATTCATTGTTCATAATTCTAAACAAAATGGTGAGAAACCACTGTCATTTCTTTTATTTTCTCATGAGAAACCATAATCTTATATATAAAAAAATTCTTGCCTACCATACCAAACGGAGCCCTAAAGAAACATAAAAAGAGACTTGGAACTCAAATTGGATAAGTTTGCCGCAGTGCGTGTGGAATTCATGGAAACCAAAACATTTATTCTCATTTGAAAAAATGGAAGAGCATTTTAGTCACTAGACTAGAGATATTCAGATGCCACTGACCAATTTGGTGTTTCAACTTGCTTGAAGTAACAAAATAAGATATGGCTAAGATTTTATGCTTTGTTACCATGACTGTGGTATTACTATTAACTTTGTTAACATTTCCTTAATTTTCTCAGTCACCAAACAGTGTTTGTGTAAGAACGATTCCTTGCGTTATTTTAACACAAGCATGATGAGTTGTTTATTGATTGGAGTGAACATTCTATGGACTGAGACAATATGCATCTCTTTTCCAAATTCTATGATGAATAGACCCATGTCCATATTTATATGTACTATTGCAATTTGGCAAATGTGGTCCTATACTATTTTTTCTTTCTTTCTTTCTTTCTTTCTTTTTTGTGCTTTCATTTCAGTTATATTGTTGAAGTAATTTACAAGATGTTTGTTTTTGCAGGAGCTTGTGTTCAGGGATAATAAACTAACAAAAATACCTGATGTTAGCATATTCAGAAGGCTTTTGGTATTTGACATATCTTTCAATGAGATCTCATCATTGAATGGATTGTCTAAGGTCTCCAACACACTCAAGGAACTCTATGTGTCAAAAAATGAAGTTACTAAGATGGAGGAGATTGATCACTTTCATGAACTACGAATTCTTGAACTGGGTTCAAACAGATTACGGGTTAGAACTCTGATCTCTTAAAGCATGCGTCTGCTACAAACTAATAATTGTTTCGAATACTAACTGTTTACTACATCTCTGGGTGTCCATGAAGCACAAGTACTTTTAGATGGGAGTTGTGTCAATACCATGTCCATATCAAAATACCAACTCCTCGAATACCTGAGGTTACGCATTGGACACTTCCTAACTATCTATAATTAATTCCCCTTATTTTGATGATGTATCGTATAATTTAGGCCGCAATATGACCTTGCTTGAGATGGAGATGTGGTATGTTTTTGTGTAGTATTAGAGTATAATGGTAGGAGAAATATATTTATCAAAAAATAATAATAATAATAATGGTAGGAGAAATATGAAAGAATTAGAAACAAAAAGATTAAAGTGTGCAAAGTTTGGTCCAAGATCGTGTCTGCAAAATATGACCTTAATCTTTATTATGTGTGAATATATTAAAAGTTTGAACTTGAGAATATTTAATTGATAAATAAAAACAAATAGTTTGCTGTGAATATATTATGACAAACTCGCCTTTTAATTTAAAAGTATATTTAATACATACATACATGTCATATATACTGCTTTATCCTTAACATTCCCATATTCTATTTTTTTAGATCTGTCATATCAAAGTGTCTGAATCGTGTCATACCCTTATCTTGTATCCATATCTCTACTTCATAGGTGGTTGTCTACGAAGCATGGACACGAATAAGACACGGACACACAACAATTTTCGAAAAATGTAGGACACAACACGTGGACATGTACAAAATATATAATTTTATATATTTATTATATATGATATATATGAATATAGTATTGATAGATAATAATAAAAAATGCAATATAACACTAATTTCTATAAATTTTATTGTTTTTCTTTTATCATTATCTCCTAAGTTATTTTGTTCAAATTTATAATTAGTTTCATGTGTGCCTAATCGATGGATGCGTGTGTTTAAATGATGGATATGTGTGTCTTCCAAGTGCCCAAGGAGTGTCCGGATCTTAAACAATCTTTAAAAATTAGGACACGTTTTGATGAGTCTGACACGGACACGCCACTTTTTATGAAGTGTTCATGCTTCTTAGGTGGTTGTGGATTGCATGATGTCAGTCTACGAATAATAAAATGTTCACCACATGTTATGTGTGTATCTATGTAAAAGGAGAGTTGGAGGCAAAAATAAAATGGAAGAATGTGGGCATATGTTACGGTTTTTCTGTTTTTTTTTACTGGAATATGTGCTCAATCTTGATGTACTTTGTTTATCCAGGTAATGGAGAATTTACAAAATTTCACAAATTTACAAGAGCTGTGGTTAGGTCGGAATCGAATTCGAGCTATTAACCTATGTGGGCTCAAGTGCATTAAGAAGATTAGCTTGCAAAGCAATCGTTTAACTTCTATGGCAGGATTGGAGGTATTTCATTGTTAAATATAATGATGTTTAGAGTGAGACGAGATTCATTAAGAAAATAAAATTGCTTTTAGCTAGAAGTGTGGATAAGATTTTTGTCTTTTTTTTTTTTTTTTTTTTTGGGATCTTGTTCCCCCATTTTCCAGGAATGCATTGCTCTAGAAGAACTTTACATGAGCCACAATGGTATTGCTAAAATGGAAGGCCTATCAACCTTGATAAATCTCCGGGTCTTGGATGTGTCATCAAATAAGCTAACAGCAATTGATGACATTAAAAACCTTCCCCGGTATGAATTATCTTCCCTTCTCATACATATGGATTGATCTTGTCATCCATTTTGGACTGTAATGATCTCAGCACCCTGCATACTTGTAATGCAGATTAGAAGATTTATGGCTTAATGACAACCAAATAACATCACTCGAAGATATTGCTGAGGCAGTTGCTGGTTCAAGAGACAAGCTCACCACCATCTACCTTGAGCGTAATCCATGTGTACGGTTATTTCATACTCAATGGGTCTTATAAACTACAGCCTCCTTTTTCACCTTTACCTGCATACATTGACTCTGTTTTCAACTATTTCCTATTTCTATATGCTTATTCTTATGTTGCTTTCTTTTGAGAGATATGCTCTGGTTTGGAATTGTTATGGTCCTTTCAGGATTGTGTGGAATTTTCATGGTTCTTTTATGTAGATCTTATCTGAAATCTGTTTTCTTCTAGTTATACTACCATACTCATCAAACTTTCCTCCGTCAATTTTTATTTTTTATTTTTTGAAAAATGTTGCAATGGACCAAACCAGAAAATTCTTCTGAATTCTAAATTGAAATGTTTGATGAACCTCCTCAACTTTACTTTTCGTAGAACTTATTTTCAGTCCCCTGGGGTAGTCAATTTATAAGGAAACCTCAGAGCATATGGAACGGGAAAATAATACATCATTAGACAGTTCTGGGAATTGATAGGCAGCCTATACTGAATTTATCGGTAAACATTTCAGAAGATTCCAATAATTTTTGTTCAGCTATTTTAATTGAATAGGAATACAAGTGTTATGCAGGGGGAATGAATTTCAAGTTATTATGGATTAGAAAATTACTTCATTTTGTGTTGTGACTGTATAAAGGTGATAATTGCATATTGTAATTATCTGGGTGGTATGCTCCTTTTGTAATTTCTTTTCAATTTTTATTCGTTTTTTATTGTTATTTTTATATACACATTAAAAACATCTCCTAGCTTTTATAAAAGATTTGAAATGCTATAGCAGCCAGTTTTTTGAGTATTAGAGATGTGATGGAAAATCCTCTCTTATGGATATTTACAAGCTAAAATTTCTGAAAACAAATTCAATGTGAACAAATGATATATATGATAACAATATTCAATTAAGCTGCACCTAACAGGTGCTCAATTAAGCTGCACCTAACAGCCCTATAGTTATGTGATTGTTTGCGATTCATTCTGTGTTCAGTTTCTGTGTTAGTAGCATTGTTATGGTATATTAATAAAAGCCTATGATCTTCTCTTGATCAACCCTTCCTTGAATTTTTCATCTTACTTGTATTTCTGTAACACTGTGCAGGCAAAATCTCCGAATTACATGACCACTGTGAGACAAGTCTTTCCAAATATTCAGCAAATTGATTCTGAAGTATTTGCATAGAAGTTTGTCTGCCTGGAATTTGAACTTTTCCGCAGAGAGGAAGTTGATTCTGGGAAGTATTCGCTGAATAAGGCAAATTAAATGTTGTTTTTGATTTTATCATACGAATCTGCTTTCGTGCAAAATATTAGCTTTCTGTGAAGCTTGTGGTTTGGAAGTTCAGCCTAGAAGTTGACTTCAGTATTTTGAGGGGACAATGCAAAGCAGGGCAATTTTAACTGTCTGGTCAGACATTGGCCTTCCCTTTCACCATTGTACTTAGTTGAAAACACACTTTTGTTTTTGAATTTTGTTTGTTTGTTTGTTTTTTTTTTCTGTCCCTGGAGTTTCGGAGCTGTTTTTTGATACACAGAAAATTTCAAGTTCATGAATTCAAAAGTTCCTCAGTTTTATGGATATGATCTTGTTTATTTTATTTTATTATTATTATTATTATTATTTTGGTGTCTGTAACAACTGGAAAACTGGCATATCTATGGACACTTAAATACAATCATCTATATATTGATTCCCTGAAATATTTTCCACACTCCATCAAATGCGAGCATGCTTAGAATATTTTATGTACTGGTAACGTTCCTGAATTTGCCACCATTTTCAAGTACCTAGCTATAATTAGAAGCAAAAACTCAAGAATTCTTTGTTTTGTTTTTCATGTTTTGTTGGGGGAGAGGTGGTGGAAGAATTAAACATGGCAGATAAATTTGATGTCACACCAAAGTAACATAAAAAAAATGAATTATAAGTGACAGTACTAGCAAACTACAAGAAAAGAAACTATAGAACAGTAATGCTGGAAATATTTTTGACAGTGCTTTTCTCAGAATTTGTGGGAAAAAAAAAGAAAAAGAAAAAACCATGAAACCTCTTTTTACCGAGATTTAAGAAAGGCCCGGATTTTTTTAAGATGAACTCGTAAAATCTTCACTTGTAAAATCTTCACTTACCAAACAAAGTACAAGGATATTTCCCAAACATACAGCTTCATGCTTGACCCTTCTTCACCTCTGTCAAGAACTAGCTAAACCAAATGGATCAATTTCTTCTTCACTTTCCCAATCTCAACATGCCTTTATCTCTCTCTAGTAATCTTTCTCTACTCTCCCAACCTTTTCTCTCTCTCCGCCGCTCCATGTGAATTTTCTCCCTCTTCAACTGCCCTTCCCTTTTCTCCGGCTCCATTGCCATCTGAAATTGTGCCCTCTGCGCTAAACCACGCAATCCCTCCACTTTCCCTTCTTTCTCCTTCATCACTCTTTTTCAACCTTCGACCTCATAGCAACAGCCTCTCTAGCCTTTTGTTCTGCCACGTACAACACTTCTGAAACCTTGGCAAAATTATCATTGATCTGAACATCCTGAATCCCCCTACTATTCGTCTGGCAGCGCTTGTTGAGTGGGATTGTAAACCCTTTTGGATTCTTCCAGTTTAATACACATGGTGGAATCTTCCAATCCTGTTGGTCCTTGACAGTCACAGGCCGAGGCAGAGAATGCAAAACCGACACGGGTGGAGAGCCAGAGGCCCTGGGAACCCTCAATTTTGGTAACTCTAATGGCTCCGCCGCCATTACAACCATCTTAACAATCCCCTCATTCAATCCCGATGGAATGTACTTCACGAATTTTGAATGAGAATGAGAAGATTGTGTCATGCCCAAATCTTTGATTCACAATCATCTCGAGCTCAGATTTCATCTTGTGGGTTGTATCATAAATCCCCTTCTCCAACTCCTCCTCAATCTTCAAGAACTTGGGCACAACATCACTATGCTGCGAATAGACAATTTTCAAAGCGTTTGTATTCCTACCCATGACGAAGTAGAAAGTTATCTATTCGCAGCATAGTGATCTTTGTATTGAATTTTTAAAATTTTTAAAAGTTATTTTCAAAATATAAAACTCAATTAATTTGAAAAGTTATAACCAAATAAGTTTTCAATTTTCAAATCTATTTTTAAAAATCCAAAACCCAACACTGATTTCAAAACTAAATCAAATACTTCCAAAACTAAACCAAATGCAAACTAAGCATTTCTACTCAATAAGCTGATCAAGCCCAATATTACCAAAATTATATAAAATTTTAATAATAATTTTCTAATTTTCTAATTATATAAACTTGATCAACTTAGTGAATTAGTCTCACATAAGTCGGTGATAATTTTAGTAATAATTTTTTGTCAAAAATCCCAACAACATTATAAGTTGAACCAAATTGACATAAAATCTAAAATGAATGGTGAAAATTGAGTCAGTTGAATGTGTAAAAACCAAAATGGCACATTGAATTCTCTCAAGTTGGCCATCCAACTTGAGAGAATAGTTTAGGTTTAGATGTATTTTGGGATCGATTTTAGTAATCCGAATTCTTCACTTTTTATATTCAGTTTGGGCTGTGTCTTTTCTTTGTTTTTCTTTTTCCCATTTTGTTGGGGATGGAAGTAGCAACATGGCAGGTAAATTTGATCTCACACAAATCAGGATAGCAGAAACACAAAAATTATTGACTGTAGCCAACTGCAAGAAAAACTATAGAACAGCACTAGAGAAAGTTAATAGTTTATTGCAGTAACCAGTAAAATGTAAAGACAATCTCACTTACCAAACACAAGTACAAGCATTTCCCAAAACATACAACTTCATATGCTTAAGCTCCGCCCAACCTATATAAATTCAGGCAACACAAATGAAGAGACATTAAAGATGTAAATAAAGCAGGGAATCTGAAGCCAATGAAGAGTTGTTTTAACGCCCCCTTTCGAAACCAATACGAGTCCGGCCTGATCCTTCATGCCCATCTCTCATCGATGACCCGGCACTTGCTTTCATAGTCCCTCCACTGCCAACTTTGTCCATGGCCTTCTTACCCTTCTTCACCTCTGTCAAGAACTGGTCCAAACCAAACGGATCAGCTTCTTCTGCTTCTTTCTCAAATTCAACCGGCCTGTCTCTTGGACCACCCTTTTCATTGGTACCCACAAATGCCTTATCAGGTTTGAAGCGGTCAGTCTTCATAATCTTCTCCAGCTGCTCATCTGCACCTCCATACATATCTGCATCTGCATCTTTCTTCGGCCTGTACAGAGTTGAGAGAGTGGGCTGAGCAGTAAACAGACCCTTATCGTAGACGTTGTACTGATCGTCGGTAGCAAACCCTGAATCCATCCCCTTCTCTTGGTTGAACAATCTCTGATCATACATAACCTCACCCCCTCTTCCAGCACCAGCAGAGGCCATCCCAAGAGCAACCTTCTCACTGATATCACGGTCTCTATCTCTAGTAATCTTACTCTTCTTTCCAACTGCTGCATCCTTTGCCTCCAACCTTCTCTCCCTCTCCCTCTCTCTCCGCCGCTCCTCACGAATTTTCTCCCTCTGCAACCGCTCTTCCCTCTCGTCCTTACTCTCCCTTGGGATATCCTTCTCTTTAACACGCTCGTAATCCCCCCTCATATCAGCATCTTCCATCATACTCTTGTCAGAAGGAATTGGAATAGCAGCCGGGGGTCCTGCACCCGTCCTCTCAGATCGCGCCCTTTGAGCTAAGGCACGCAATTCTTGTTCTTTCCTTTCCTTCTCCTTCATCATCATCTCTTTTTGAACCTTTGACCTCATTGCAACAGCTTCTCTAGCCTTCTGTTCTGCTACATACAACGCTTCCGACAACTTTGCAAAATTATCATTAATCTGAACCTCTTGAAGCCCCCTACCATCTGCAGCCAAGCGCTTGTCAAGTGGGATTGTATACCCTTTTGGGTTCTTCCAGTTCGAAATACATGGCGGAATTTTCCAATCCTGTTGGTCCTTTACAGTCACAGGACGAGGCGGAGAGTGCATCACTGGCACGGGTGGAGAACCAGAGGCCTTAGGAACCTCTTGTGTTTGAACTTTGGAGGCTCTAATGGGTCCACGGGCATCTCAACCATCCTGATAATTCTCTCCTTTGCACCCGAATTAAACGCTGCAGACTGTTGCGATGGCTTGTATTTGATGAATTTCGAATCAGAAGATTGTGTTGGCACGTTTTTTGGTTGAGCCGCACTCAATCTCCTATTGACAATCTTCTCAAGCTCTGCTTTCGTCTGTTGGGTTGTCTCGTCAATCTCTTTCTCCTCTTCATCCTCCTCTTTCTCATTTTTCAAAAACTTGGGCACAAGGTCCGTGTGCTGGGAATATACAATCTTCGAAGCATTTTCATTTTGTTTCACAATCGCATCAAATGTCACATTACCATGCTCATCAACCGTAACAGGCAATGTCTTCTGTCCAGGTTTCGCACCAGTCTTCCTACCCATACCAAGAGGGTACTGCGCGTAGTGAATCTCAGGGAATGCCCCACCATCACCAAAATCCTCAGGCTTAGAGGGTCGAAAGCCATCCCGCTTTCGATACAGAGGCACTAGATTGACTTTGGCTGTCACAGATTGATCAGCCTCGGCAGCACTGTACCTCTGCTTGAACCACGGATCGTTGGAGTGATCATAATGAGTAGTCCCCGATGATTTCGCCGGAGGAAGAAGCTCCTTAAGAGCCGCCATCGAAAACCCAAACCTCAAATCCAAAAAATTCTCCAAACTTCACTGACTGCAAACCCTTCAACCAGAAGGTAACAACAATTAATCGATCACTGCCATAACAAAACTAACCAAAACACTTAATTTCAAAAACAACACCACGAATAATAAATAGAAGGTCAAAACAGAACAAAAGCACTAGAGATTGCATATTGAACTGAAATCTAAACCCTAAATTAAGATTCAAAACATAATCTTTATACTGAACTAAATATAACTAACAATGAATATGCATATATGAATGAACTGAAAATCAAACTTCATTACCTGCAAACCCTAGAACCAGAAGATAACAACAGCTAATCGATCACAGCCAGATAAATAAACAGCACAAACGAAAAAAAACTAACTGAAACACTCGATTTAAAAAAAAAAAAATTAGAAAACAAATCAAAACAGAACAAAAACAATCATGAATCGATTGTTGCTAGAGATGTGAACCCCATATTAAGATTAAAAACATAATCTTCATACTGAACTAAAGATGAATGATCTGAGAAATCAAAGCATACGTGGTGAAAGGTGTGAATCGAGCTCCACCTACGGCAAGACGCAACACAGAATCGTGAGGTCCTTCTTCAACGTCTGGCTCTCAAACTAGGGTTTGGTTTTGGATCTATTTTAAGTTGATGATAAACATAATCGTCAGACCTGACTCGTTTATAACTCGGGTTCTACACTCACCTCAGATCCCACCGAAACTGACCCGGATAGCCTTTTTATTTTGGCCGTGGCCTTCGTTTGGTTGGAATTAATTTTTAAGCAATGATCCATAGTTTTAAATTTGAAACTTTGATGATGTCTTTAATAATGTGATCAAATTATTTATAAGTGGGGTTCACTATCACTTAAATAGAGTTCTATTTTTAGCGCTCTTAAATAGTTTTGTTAGTTTTTAGAGTCATTTTTGACTTTTTAATTATTTTAATCTGATTAAAAATATTTTTTTTGAAAACAAAATTTTGGGCTATGTTTGGTTTAGGGGTAGAATCATAATTTCACCATCCTATTTCAGTGCTGTGTTTGGATATAGTTTTTAAAAATTGATTCCACATCTACGTTTGAAAATTCTTTTCAGAACATGTTTGGCAAGTAGAGTTTTTGAATTTTAAAATTTGAAATTGGGTCCGCCTGATCGTTCGCCCAGATAGTTTTTGAATTTTTGGGTCTACCCGATCGTCCGCTCAGATATCTTCTCGGATGTCCGGGCGATTGACCGGAACAATACTTTCTTTTTTTCTTTTGCCACCTGTTATTTGAAAAAAAAAATTTATTTGTTTTTGATTTTTTTAAATATAGAAATTATTTTTTAGACCAAAATGACAAATTATTTGGCCATTTATTTAAAATTAACAAAAAAAATTTAAATAAAAATTAATTTGTCATAGTATTTTTTAAAAAATAAAAAAACATTTTTAAACAAAACAATTAAAACAAAATTTCCAATCAAATATACAATCAAAAGTAATTTTAAAACACTAGCTGAATATTGTTTTTAACAAAAAATAATATATATTTTTTAATATTTAAATAAAAAAATATTTTCAGAATTTTTTGAATTTTAAAATAAAAAATACAATAATTATTTTTTGAATTAAATTTTGAAAAGAGTTTGGTTATGAGTTTTGAATAGAATTTTCAATAGAGTTTTGAGTTGTATGTTTCTTTATGAGTTCTAAGTTTTTTAATTAAGTTTTGAAAACTCTTTTCAAAACTTATAATCAAACAACTTTTCTTATTTCAAAACTCATTTCAAAAATTCAAAAATCAATTCAAAACTTATAACTAAACAAATTTTCTCTTTTTAAATCATGATTCAACAACTCACAAACTCAAAATACAACTCCATTATCAAATCATGATTCTAAAACTAAACCAAACGCTACCTTTATTTGTAGTTCAGCTATTGTAGCCATGGATGACTCCAAATGATAAGTGCAATATCAAATATCTATTACATGGTTTTCTTATGCAGGTCTTTCTAGATTTAACAACATACTCCGAGTTATGCCACTTTCTTTGGTAGTTAGCTAAAAAACTAGCTTATTGATTAAAATAAACCTACAGAAAAGCCAATGCTAAAAAAACTAGTTTGATTGGGACACTGCTAGCTTTTTGGCTTTTCTGATAATTTTTTAACATAAGTATATTAGATAACCTTTGCTAGCATTTTGGCTTTTTTTTAATACAAAATGATCAATTTGACTAGGATATTGAATTCCAATGATGGAATAAGGAAGATGGGATAAGGCCAAAATAGGAAAACATCAAAATTGGCTAGGTTGACTTCTTCATTGGGCTTTTGGGAAGGAAATAAGCCAATTAGTGGCTAAAGTTGGCTTTGTTTATCAAAATGAGTATGTTTAGCTAATAACTTGGCTTTTAAGATCATCCTAAAGGAAACATTTCATGTATCTCAATCAAGTATTCATTACATTTTTCATTATTTCTTCACAGGGGTTAGACAGCTTATTGTTGTGGAGGCTGGCAACAAGCGTGTAGAAGGCATTAGAACAATCGGCGACATCTTCATATTCTTGCTCGGTTAGTGGACGGACTGACAACTTTAGGGGCTAGTAATGGTGGCTTTGCACCCAAATTGTATTTTCCTATAACTATCACTGCTGTACCTTTGTGGAAAGCTTCCTCACCCTCAATGATTTGTTTCCATTTTTTTTCCTCTTTCCCAAATATACCATTGGATTAGCCTCCTACATATTTGCCTGGTCTTTTACCATATTAGGCGAAAGATAGAGAGGCCTGTAAATTGCAAGGATTGGGCTTTGCCCTCTACTCTATTCATCTCCCAAATTGTTATCTCGACTAAATTGTATGTTGCTTCCATAGCTGCCATTTTTGTGAACACCATGGAACTAAGTACTAGTTGACATTTCTATGCTGTTATTGGTAGAAAAGAGTGGAATAAAAATAAACAAGAGATGGATATTAGATGGTCAGAATTGTTCTTATGCTTATTTCATGGACTTGTGATTGGTGTTGCAGCTGTTAATCTTTATGCTGTGAATTTTTTTACTCATTTTGTCGATACTTTTTTTTTAAGGCATATGACCTATAATTCCTTTTTAAAAAGGTGTGTTCTATTTAGTTCCATAACCTTTTGTTTATATCCAAAAACCCTGTGCATGTTTTTCTTTTCTCTTTCTCGGTGTCTTCATTTTTCTGTCTCTTTCTCTTTTTGATTTTCGGTAAACGACAACTATGTCTATCTTTTCTTTCTCTTTTTGATATATAGTCACCGACGATCAGTGATTACCATCGATTGGGATTCACGGGCAACCACTAACATCTGACTTCTTGCTTTATCTTTACTGACGGCGAAGGAGATAAGTTTCTAGCCAAGAAGATGTGTAGATCTACTTAGATTTACATTAGATGTGAGTAGATTTACATCATATCTGGTTAAATCAAAACCATAAATAGTTGTCAGAGTACAATCCTCTCTATATCTGTTTCTTTTCTTAGATCACACAGTTCCTTTTTCTTGTTTTAATGGAGGAAATTTTAAAATTCTAAACAAATTGTTTGAGTTTTAGTTATAAGCAGTGAAATTGTAAAATTTTACAGTTTTAATTTTTTTGGTGCTAAAATAAATCATGGTTTAAAACTGTAAAATTTTACATTTTCATAACATGTTTTAGAATTCAATTTTATTAATAAAGATAAATGCTTAATAGAATTATGCTTTGAAACTGTAATATTTTATAGTTTCAAAACTTATTTTTCAGTTTAATTAATATTGGAGATTATTTGTTCTTTTCCCATTATTGTTGTTTTTTGTTGTTATGTTTTTTTTTCCCTTTCAGTTTATCAATATTTAGTACATTTTGCTATATTTTTTTACTATAATTTCTCTATTTATTCTTTCTTTTTTCAATAATATTTTGGACATTTTGTGAGTCTTCAATGATGTTTTTGACGTTCAATGAATATTCTCGACATTATGGCGACTTCCAGTAACGTTCGGAATACTTTGGTGATACTCCGGCAAATTTTTAACGATACTTTGACAACTTTTAGGTAATGTTGAACATTTCGGTGAATTTTCAGTGACCATCTGACTAAAGTCCGACGGTGGTGAGATATAACAGTCTTTAATTTTTTTTTTAAAAAATAAGATTTTTAGGTAACAATTAAAAACGTTGAATTAATTAATACAAATATTTTATTTTTGGACTAGATAAATTTTAAATTTTGTATTTGAGACTTGGTAAATTTTTGTTTTTTGTTTTTTTGGAATCGAGTTCTGTAGACACCCCATTTTTGACCGACCTTAAGACTCAGACGTCACCGATTGAGCGCTTGGTGATGTTGCATATTGTGCTCGTTCTGAGGTTGCGGAGTCCCGGCTGCGAGCCTTGCCTCCGGACTTCCGGACTCTTTTGTGCTTTGTCTCGGTTTGCGAACCAGGCCCTGTTTTCTCTGTTTTCTCTTTCCAAAGGGAGGGAGAGGTCTCGTAGATCATCTCTTAGTGACCGTAGGCTACGTTTCGTGGTCGTAGGCCATTTTTCCCGTTTGGAGCCCGGTTTCTGGTTTTTTGGAGCCGACAGCCGTGTGCCTCGGTTCGAGACCGCTTAACCACCTCTGTTTGCTCCAGTTTTTGGCACACACCTTATTTCCTCCCTTTTGAGGGACACTGTGGTCCGAGAGACCAACTTCGTGGTCGGACACCACTTCCGGTGCCTAACAGCCCACTTTCGGGGCCCCGAACTGCGTGTTTTGGCTCCCGAACCTTCGTATATCATTTTGGGCTCCGACCTGAACTTGAGATAGTCATATTTTGAAGTCCTTTTCATGTTTGATTAAGGACCTTTTGTTGTTTGAGATCTCCTACTGCCACTTGCTTCTTTACCGTTCTTTTAGGCCTATTTTTGCACGGTATTTTAGGCGTACTTGTGGGCTGTGTTGGACTTGGTCATAAACTACAAAGTGTCTTGTTTTGAGCCCCTCTTCAACTTTGTTGAAGGGCTCTCGGCCATTTGGGTCCAGAATCTACCACTTGCCTTTATATCCCACCTTTTGGCTTTTTTGGGGGGAAATTTGAATTTGAATTTCCACCCCATTTTTCCCCCTCTTTTCCACCTCTTTTGCCTATATAAACCAGACCCTCAGCTGTGTTTTAGGGGTTAGAGATTTTTGTATAAGCCTCTCACATTAAATTTCTCTCTCTCTCTACTCTAAACCTCAAAACCCCTTAAGTTCTTAACCATTTTTACACACCATCACCTAGCACCACACCACCACTTCCATTTCCAGCAGCTTGGAGGTCTTCTCAGAGGCTAGGAGGCAGCAAATTTGGTCCAAGAAGTTGCTAAAGATTGGTTTACAAGGGTGAGTTACCATTTCCCTCTTTTTAGCTCATTTTTTTGCAACATTTCTTAGCCTCTCTTTCTTGTATATCTGAGCTCCGGCCATAACTGAAAGTAGTGTTTTTTTGAGCTCTATTTCATCTTTCATTAAGGGCCTCTCACTGTTTGAGGCCCCCATTTTGCACTTCCTTCTTTATCTCTTCTTTAGGCCCTAATCTTGCATAGTATTTTTGGCCTATATGTAATCTGTTTTGGGGCATGATGTAAACTTTAAATGAACTTATTTTGAGCCCTTCTTCAACATTAAAGAAGGACTCATCACTGTTTGGGACCTCCATGTACTACTTGCTTTGATATCCATATTTTGGTCCCATTTTTGCATAATTTATTAGCCTATCGAGCCTCTGTTTTTGGACCTTGGTCCGAACTGAAAAGGGGCTTATTTTGACCCCCTCTCCATGTTTCATCGAGGGTTTGTTGCTGTTTGAAGCATATTTTGTATACTTCATGTTATATCTCTCTTTTTAGGCCTTATTTTGCATTGCATTTTGAGCATATTTGTACACTGTTTTGGGCTCGGCCATAAACTGTAAAAAGTCATATTTTGGGCCTCTCTTCAACATTGTTGAAGGGCCCTTGCTTGTTTGGGACCAGAATATATCAGTTGCTTCTTTATCTCCATTTTGGCCCTTATTTTGCATAGCATTTTGAGCATACTTGTATCTGTTTTTGGGGTTTGTCATAAACTATGAAACACTATATTTTTTGCCCCTCTTCAATATTGTAGAAGGCCCCTTCCCTGTTTGGGGCCAGAATCTGTGAGTTGCTTCATTATCTCCCTTGCGGAGCCATTTTTGTATGCTAATTTAGTCCCACTTGTGCTCATTGTTTGGCCATGCTTTAAACTGTAAAAATTCTTTTCTCGGGGCTGCCTTGCTTCTGTCTTTTCATTTCATATTCAAATTATGTATGCATTGTATAGTTATAGGCCATTTCATGCGCCAAAACCCGTGTTTCGGGACTCGTTTCATGCATCGGGTTTTCGTTTTACCGGTTTCGGGCTGTTTTGCATCTCATTTTACCTCTGATTTTTGCATGATAATATGCCGTTTTTTGTTTTGCCATGTCTTGTTAGAGTGGCATTCTGTGCCGTAGGTTCGGTCTCGGTTTGCGTACGCATGCACGCATCTCGAGTTGTCTCATTTTCATCATTATGGCCTCCTATGTGAGTGTGACTGAGGTCCACTTGTGTTGGTGTAAGTCCATATTGCATTGTGTATGCCATTTCATTCATAGCATTGTGTATGCTAGGATTATGTTAGCGCATTGTGTATGCCATGTTACCTCGTGCATCGTGTATGCCATTCCATAACATTTGCATGTTAGGTTGTATCTTAGTTGCATTTCATGCATATCATGCATATTGCATCGTGTTCGGGATAGGAGTTAGCCCGGGCACGGGAAACGAGGTACGTTTCGTACTCCGAGTGACGGAACGTGTCTCAATTCCCCAATCACCAACACTCCGGATCATCCATGATGGAGTTAGGTCTTGTTGTGTTTTCATGTGCATTCATCTCATATTGAGTTGTGCAATTCGGCTCCTCGGCCATTATGCATCGATATGCGTGATTGGTGGCACGAGGATCGAGGCATGCATACATTTGTGAAAATACATTGCTATGCCCCTTTCCTGCTCTCTGTTGCAGCAAAATGAAGAATTAGCAACTTTTCGAAGTTGGCACGCATTTCAAGAACAGGTGCAAACAGAGGCTAATTGGGGCATCGTCATGGATTTCCGCGCAAAGGCAACCCGGGCATGCATTATTCATCATCCGGAATGGAATCAAGGCAGTCCCTGGCTTGCATGCCAGTTTATTTATTTTCTTAGTTAATTTGTTAATTAATTAGGAATTTGTACATATTTGGACTGTAATATTTATTTGGACTGTACTATTCTTTTATTCGGGACTGTATATTTATTGGACCCTCTGCGCGAGGGCATAATTGTAATAAGTGTGCGTGAGTGTGATGTATGTCTTCCAACCCCACGTCTTTCTTCCCTTTTATTTACCTACTTATGATGGTTAGATTAGGGCATATGTCAATTAGCATACAGTATGATAGCATGTTTGCATTCATTCATCTGTTTTGAATGCACCGGGCTCGGCGCACCATACTAACTGCATTGTATTCAATTACAAGATTGAATACTGTTAGCTGTAGCATTCCATATGCCATGTTTAGAATAGCCGAGCCTGCTATAGTTGCATTTGCATGTGTTGCATTAGGCATTTCAGCATATTTAGGATCATGCATGATTTCTAATGAGCTTCTGTTTTGGCTTGGAGTACTCGGTGAGTTTTTATGCTTTAGCATCCTTGCATGCGTGTGAGTGACTGCCATGATAGCATGCTTACCATGAGGCTATTTGCTTATGTGATATAACTGCTTGAATGCCTGTGGGTAGGTTGGGTTATTTGAATTGGGACAATGCATTGATTGTTTGTTTTAAGCCCACTAGATAGTGGCAAAACCATGTTTTCTAAGCCCACCCGAGGTGGCAAATCCATGTCTTAGCCTACCTGCGGGTAGCACCATCAAACCATTTTCAAACAAACAAACATGAAATGTTTTGTTCCAATTCAGGCGACTCAGTCTATACTTGTATGCTGTGCGCATCACATAGTAACCTAGGCTAATAACCGGAATAAGAACATACAATGTTTTCAAAAATAGATATCATGGTTAGTAGAGGTCGGTCTTTGACCGGGCGAGCGGGGGTGCTCACGAAGTGACCTTCCCCAATCGTACCAAGTTCCTGAGCCGAGGCAACTTTGGTGATGACGGACACGTGGCCTTAGGCAAACGAGTCAGGGTTTCCTAAATTTCCCAAAAATAAATATTTAGGTGGCGACTCTGTATCTGGCAAAGCAGTCCATGTTTGGCACTTCTTTTCAAAAAATCTGTTTTCTCAAAACGATTGCCGGATTTGGACTTTTGGTTCAAGATTAAGAACCGTGACATTTGAGTCCTTGAACTGTAGTGAGACCCCACGAGCGAACGGAACGGGACTCGCCCTCCCGGGGCGTTCGGGGACGTCTACAGTTTCTGGCGACTCTGCTGGGGATTTAGAGAACTTGACTCGAACTCATGATATCTCGTTTTGACTACACTTGTGTGTTTCTTTGCATTGCATTTGCATTGGTGCGCCTAGGACACCGTGTTTGCCATCTGCTATTCCTGAACGGTTTGCCGGAGGCTTGCCTTGTCAAGGCATGACCATAAGGCTGACCGGTTGTGGGCTCTGCCAGTATGGGAACACAAACCCCGGTTTTACCGGGGCACCCTTTTTGACCATTCGACCTAGTGCATATTCGGATCCATAGTGACCATTCCAAACTAGGACAGGTTGCTTACCCGTTTATAGGTTGTTTGAAACCACTGCGTGCGTAGTGAAACCCTAGCTCCTGACAAAATAGGACAGGGAAACCCTACCCCAACATAGGGGTGTTTTGGCTCTCACTTGTCTGCTATGTGCTTTTAGAGTGCGTCTCTACAGGAATGCATGTATCGTCGTTTACAAGTCTGGGCATCAGGCCTGCGGGCATTACTATCAGTATTTGGGAGTCAGCTTTACCTGTGGGTATCAGACTCAGATTTGAGGCTGAATTTTGGGGGGCAGAATTCAGTAGAGGGCACAGTCATCCTGCTACACTCGTATCTGTTTTGGTGAAGTTGAGCTGAGGTGCTGTCTGTTTTCTCTTTTGTTAGGTAGTCTTGGAACCATAGCTTCAGAAGGCTCCGATATCCCCCGAGGTTCATCGAACTTGTGCTAATAGACTTTGTCAGGTCAGAGGTTCAGTTCAAGGGCAATCAGTGGCAGGGTAAAAGGGCCAGTCAGGCACAAATCACCAGTTCAGCAGTTACCAGATCAGGGGCCCTTATCCACCCCACCAGTGAACAGTCAGGCTGAGGTCTCAGTTTCTACTGCAGGGATAGATACCAGTCAGTTAGATGGATCAACAGAATACGTCAGGGGTGGAGGCAATGATGCGTCAGATACAGGAAACTATGAAACTCATGCAGCAAGACGCTGTCCGCCAAGCGGAATTCTCCAAGCAGCAGGCTGTAATCATGGCTCAGCAGGCCGAGCTCATCACCAGGCTGCAACAGCAAAGCGGCGTGTCCCCTTCACAACAAGTTCCTTCCCCAGCAGGAGCTCCAGCACCTGGGGAGACGCCAAATGTCCAGGAAGGTACGGACATTCCGGTAGGGCCGGCTCCGCCCCAATTTTACCCCAACTATCCAAAACACCTACCAATCTACCGGACTCTCCCTTCGAGTTCGAGGTCGACCCCACAGCGTTGAAGTTGAGCAAGCTTGAAAAGTTGTTCAAGAAATCCCAGGGGGTAAAGTCCATCCCGGACATTGAGGACGGGTACACCGACGCAGCTGTGACACTGCCGGACAGGTTCAAGATGCCTCACATCGACCGTTTTGACGGGTCAGGAGATCCCATGGTCCACCTGAGTTTGTTTTCAGATGTTCTGCGCCCGATGGGCTTGACAAGATTACAGAAGCTTTCCCTTTTTGGCAGGACCCTGTCGGGTATTGCGGCCATCTGGTACGCCAAATTGGAGGATTCAGTGAAACGAAGCTGGGAGGAGATGGCCGAGGCCTTCGTCGCACAATATTCATACAATACCCAAATCGAGATTACGACCCGTGATCTTGAGACGACGAGGCAGGAGCCTAAGGAGAGCTTCTCAGAATTCGTGGCCCGCTGGAGGGCCAAAGCCTCAATGATGACCATTAGGCCAACGGATAAGGATCAAATACGGATGGTTGTGCGCAACCTCCAGCCCAAACTAATGCAGAAAATGATCGTGCTCCCCTTCCCTACCTTTTCAGATTTGCATGAGATGGGAGTACAGATCGAGGATGCTATGAAGCAGGGCCTCATTGACCAGGAGAAGGAGCAGCCCAGGAGGGCGTTTACCCGCAGTTCGAATGCGACCACAGCGGTGACGCAGCTGCAAGATCTTCCGAAGTGGGCATGACTCCACGCCACCACCACACCAAGAGCAGCCACCCCTTTGTTGGTGCATCCACTTCAAACCCCCGAACTTCAGACTATCTACCCGAGGCAAGAGGGTTTTCACCCCACTCTATATGTCTTTGTCTAAAGCCCTGGGGGTCCTACTCAGGAAAGGACATCTGAAACCGTTAGAGCAACGGCCTCTACCCGATCCTCTCCCGCCAAAGCATGACCCGACTAAGTACTGTGCTTTCCATCAACAAACCGGTCATGACACCGACAGTTGCGTCCGTCTCCGCCACGAGATACAAAATTTGATTGACAACGGGATCATCCCCGCACCAGGTCCTGCAAAGTCTATCGGCACTTGATCAGTGAACTTGTGGGAGATAATGTGATGTGATCGAGGGATGAACCACCTGCGGGCGACGTTCAGTTTATTTCAGATATGGTGGATGGCATGCACTATTTTGAGCATTTGCGAATGCTAGCTTTTGTGCTTTCTGACTTGGGTATTGGGTCAGTCTTGTTGTTTTTGAGTCTGCCCTTTTGTTTTGAGTCAGTCTCTTTTGTTTTGGGTCTGTCTTGTTGTATTGAGTCAGTCCTATTGTATAGGAGTCGGGTGATTCCGGGGGGGGGTGTTACCTCGGGCATCACCATTTTGTTTTGTGTTTGTCTTTTCGTTTTGTTTTGAGTCTGTTTCTGCCTTGGAGCCAGTAACGCCAACAGATTTGAATGAACAGCAGTGTTTTTTTTCATGCTTTTGTGTTTGCTTCTGCCGTGTGCCAGTTGTACTAGAAATTCCAAATGAGATGACAGTATTTGACTAGAAGCTGTGTCTTTTCTGTGCCTTGAATTCATTGCATCGACCTAAGTTTTCCAAAAGCTTTTTGAACACTACGGTGAAAACGAAGAGGAAGGAATTCCTCGGGTTTTGCAAAATTTTGATCAATTGAGAGAAAGAGAGGCGTGCTAAGCCCTTAATGAATGAAATCATGCTTGTTAGTGTGAGTACTGGGAAGGATCCTGGCTTGATCCAGATTGGTTCTACACTGTCTTCAGCGCGAGCGATTTGTCGCTTTCTTAAAAACTTTCAAAAAATGTTTTGCGCGGTCCTGCGAAGACCTGTGTAGAATCGCTCTTGAGATTTTACAGCTTAGGATCGCTCTCAGCCTCGAGACTTGACCCCTCACTTTCAAACCTTGAACTGGGATTCAGAATGTTCAACGGTCAACTACAATGTGAGGCCTGTGTGGCCAGATTTGAAGCAGCCCTCGAACAAGAGGCACCAAAGTCAGATCAAGGAGATCAGACCTCATCAGAAGAAGGTTGCGAAGCCAAATCAGAAGCACCCCTCGAACTAGGGGCAAAAATATCCGATGTGCTCGAAGAGCCGAAGATGGATCCTTCTGCGAATCAATACAGCAGTCATTTTCCTGGATTCAGATGACTTCAGGATCTCAAAACCATTTGGCATGGACCTGTTACACTTTTACCCTTTGAGAGGCTCGCTGGGCCGAAAACCCGGAAGGGCGACCCAGGCAAAAGTTAGAGCAAGAAAAGATATATACGAAAAGCAAAAAAAAAAAAGAAGAAAAGAGAAAAAAGAAAAGCAAAAAAGAAAAAAAAGAAAGAAAAAAAAAAGAGAAAAGAAAGAAGAAAAGAATTGAAAAGAAAAGAAAAACAGAAGCTCGCAAGGTCGAAAACCCGCAACGGGCGCCTTGGCAAAAGTTAGAGCCTAAAAGGGAGAGGTTAATACCCGAGTGTACCTTACCCCGAACTACGTAAGGCTTGATTCCCATCTTTGGGATACGTAGGCAACTTCATCCTGAAGTCCAGCCGTAAAACGCTTCAATTTGATTGTGTCCATGCGATGGTTCTGGTCATCTTTGTCTTCTCTGTATCTGAGGATTTGGTTGTGTTCGTCACTCTGAGGACTGACTACAATGCGCCGCGGTGCTATCCAAACAAGGGGCAACTTTCCGTTGCCATTCAGTGTGCTGCGGCGCCATCCAAACAAGGGGCAACTCTTCGTTGCCATTCAGTGTGCCGCGGCGCCATTCAAACAAGGGGCAACTTTCCGTTGCCATTCAATGCGCCGCGGTGCCGTTCAAACAAGGGGCAACTTTCCGTTGCCATGCAGCTCCCCTCCAGCAAGGGGCAATTTTCCTTCGAATCTGAGGTTGTGCATCTCGAGAGTGGGTTCTATGCTCGTTGAGCAGTGGCCGTTTGCAAAAATAGTTTTTGAGAATTTTTACTGAGGTTGACTAATTTTCTCGAAAATTGTTTCATCTTTTCCAAAAACTGGACCATTTCTTGGACCCAAAAAAGGAAAATTTTCAGTGCTCATAGCCTGACTTGCATGATTTCAAATCAAAAAATCGAACAAGCATGTTAATCTAACTCTCATTTTGGTCAAAATTGTTTTAGTAGAAAGCAAAAACAAAACATGGTCAACATGATGAACTAGGGGCACAGTTGAGTTAGGTTCTCTGTCTTTTTCCCTTTATCAACGCACTTGCCAGAAAGGGCACTCTACTTGCCAGAAAAGGGCACAACTGAAGCTAACAACAAAGGGCTGAAAGCTCTCTCACCCTCCAAGCAACGAGGTATCAAGCCACGTGCGAAGCACGAACTGGAATGGGGCAAGATATTCCACTTCCTCATCTGGACATATCTGATCACGTCCAAACTCCCCGGCAGGGCATCGTCAACCGAGGTCAGCTGCAGATTTGCTACACACCCAGTTGTAGCACAGCCCCTCTGTGGGAGAAACTCACTAGCTGCGCGCAGAAGAAGAAGAATCTAGCAGAATGCTAGGGGCACGAGGCCACAACTTGCTGTTTATCCATCAACCACCCAGGGGAGGGATTTAAAATGAGAGATTGAAGAATAGAGAGATGTGCGCTGAGAGGAAAAGTGAGGAAAAAGGGCTTTTTTTCAGAAAAACAGAGCTTGAGGGCCGAGTGATGTGAGAATCACAAATGAGAAAGGGTGGGAAATAATACCCAGAGAAACTGGCTCCTCGTGCACTGAGAGGTCTCTTGTCTTTGTAACACGTCTGTGTGTCGTGTCTTTTGTTTTGTTTTTCTCGATTCTTGCTTTGAGTCGTTCCGAGTGTGTCTCGGTGTGTTTAGGTTGTTTACCTTTATTTTTCGTTGTTGGGTCGTCTTTGCTGTGTTCAGTTGTAGGCTCAATACCCGGTCGAGAACTCATTTTCTCAATCTCAAAAATGATTTGTTGTGTGCTTAGAGTGCTGTGCCATTCTCCACATTTGTGCAAAAAAGGAATTTGTTCTTTCGAAAACTGCAGGGTTTAACCCAGGTCATGTGAGAACAGTGAAACAAGGACCTATCTGAAGCTATGTGGGTTCCAAACTGCAAAGCAAAAGAAAAGAGGGAAAATCGAAGCAGCTGAGTGTGTTTCACCTTCAGCGAATTCTGAGATTGTATTCCGGATGTACCTCTTCAGACCTTGTCAGTGTTCCGAAGAATGAGCGTGCCTCTATCCCAAGTGTAAGCCTGCTTCAAGTCAGAATGGCGATTAAAGCAGCAACAGATGTTATCTCTCTCTAATATGAACAGGGTGTGCCCGTTTTTGAGCTGAATGTGTTGCAAACCCCTCCGAAAGGTAAATCGGAGGTCGCGTTTTAATCTGGTCTCGTTAAGGCTTGTATTCCCTTATTCGGCATTTTGTTTCAAATATGCGTTGTCACGCACATTCCACTTGCATTGTTATGCATCCTTCCACCCGCATTGTTATGCACTTCTCATGCTTGCATTGTGATGCCCATTCCAATTGCATTGTTATGCACCCACTTCACTAGCATTGTTATTCTCATTCATTGCATTGATTATGCACATCTATCTTGCATTGTTATGTACCTTTTCACTTGCAATTGTCTTTCCTTCTCCTCGCACGTGCGACGGGTCAGACTTCCTCTGGTTTAGAGCATTTGGAATACGTTCCAATGCTTATCCCTTTTCCGAAACACCGGGATACGTCCCTACGTTTCTCTCTTCTTTCTGAAACACCGGGATACGTCCCTAAGTTTCTCTCTCTTTTCGAAACACCGGGATACGTCCCTATGTTTCTCTTGCCTTTCCGAAACACCGGGATACGTCCTATGTTTCTCATTCCTTGCGGAACACCGGGATACGTCCCTATGTTTCACATTCCTTGCGGAACACCGGGATACGTCCCTAAGTTTCTCTCTCCTTTGAAACACCGGGATACGTCCCTATGTTTCTCTTGCCTTGCGAACACCGGGATACGTCCCTATGTTTCACATTCCTTGCGGAATACCGGGATACGTCCCTATGTTTCACATTCCTTACGAAACACTGGGATACGTCCCTATGTTTCTCATTCCTTGCGGAACACCGGGATACGTCCCTATGTTTCACATTCCTTGCGGAACACCGGGATACGTCCCTATGTTTCACATTCCTTGCGGAACACCGGGATACGTCCCTATGTTTCTCATTTCTTGCAGAACACCGGGATACGTCCTTATGTTTCTCCTTCCTCCTGAAACACCAGGATACGTCCCTATGTTTCTCCTTCTTTTCTAACCACTGGGATACGTCCCTAATCTTTGGGATATGTCCCTAAATCTTGGGATACGTCCCTAAACCTTGGGATACGTTCCTAAATCTTGGGATACGTCCCTAAACACCGGGATACGTCCCTAAACCTTGGGATACGTCCCTAACCTTTGGGATACGTCCCTAACCTTTGGGATACGTCCTTAATCACTGGGATACGTCCCTAATCTCTGGGATACGTCCCTAACCTGTGGGATACGTCCCCAACCTTTGGGATACGTCCCTAAATCTTGGGATACGTCCTTAAATCTTGAGATACGTCCCTAAACACCGGGAGGATACGTCCCTAAACCTTGGGATACGTCTCTAAACCTTGGGATACGTCCCTAAACACCGGGATACGTCCTCATGTTTCTCCATCTTTGGTTAAGAACATCTGGAATACGTTCCAATGCTTATACATTTCCGAAACACCGGGATACGTCCCTATGTTTCTTTGCATGATCATAAGTTATGTTCGGCTTCTTGCATTATCATTTGCATTTTGCCCCTGCCTGCGGGCATACCTGCGGGCACATCTTTGTCTATCTTGTCTGCTTTGTCTAAGTCTTCGGCCTTGTCAAAAATGGGACGTCTCTGGGCTTTGACATTTACTCCCGTCAATTTTATGACTTTCGAGTTCTGTCAAAGAGGGGCAACTGTAGACACCCCATTTTTGACCGACCTTAAGACTCAGACGTTACCGATTGAGCGCTTGGTGATGTTGCATATTGTGCTCGTTCTGAGGTTGCGGAGTCCCGGCTGCGAGCCTTGCCTCCGGACTTCCGGACTCTTTTGTGCTTTGCCTCGGTTTGCGAACCAGGCCCTGTTTTCTCTGTTTTCTCTTCCCAAAGGGAGGGAGAGGTCTCGTAGATCATTTCTCAGTGGCCGTAGGCTACGTTTCGTGGTCGTAGGCCATTTTTCCCGTTTGGAGCCCGGTTTCCGGTTTTTCGGAGCCGACGGCCGTGTGCCTCGGTTCGAGACCGCTTAACCACCTCCGTTTGCTCCAGTTTTTGGCACACACCTTATTTCCTCCCTTTTGAGGGACACTGTGGTCCGAGAGACCAACTTCGTGGTCGGACACCACTTCCGGTGCCTAACAGCCCACTTTCGGGGCCCCGAACTGCGTGTTTTGGCTCCCGAACCTTCATTCTGCATTTTTGAGCTCCGACCTGAACTTGAGATAGTCATATTTTGAGGTCCTTTTCATGTTTGATTAAGGACCTTTTGTTGTTTGAGATCTCCTACTGCCACTTGCTTCTTTACCGCTCTTTTAGGCCTATTTTTGCACGGTATTTTAGGCGTACTTGTGGGCTGTGTTGGACTTGGTCATAAACTACAAAGTGTCTTGTTTTGAGCCCCTCTTCAACTTTGTTGAGGGGCTTTCGGCCATTTGGATCCAGCATCTACCACTTTCCTTTATATACCACCTTTTGGCCTTTTTGGAGGGAAATTTGAATTTGAATTCCCCCCCCATTTTCCCCCTCTTTTTCACCTCTTTTGCCTATATAAACCACACCCTCAGCTGTGTTTTAAGGGTTAGAGATTTTTGTATAAGCCTTTCACATTAAATTTCTCTCTCTCTCTACTCTAAACCTCAAAACCCCTTAAGTTCTTAACCATTTTTACACACCATCACCTAGCACCACACCACCACTTCCATTTCCAGCAGCTTGGAGGTCTTCTCAGAGGCTAGGAGGCAGCAAATTTGGTCCAAGAAGTTGCTAAAGATTGGTCTACAAGGGTGAGTTACCATTTCCCTCTTTTTAGCTCATTTTTTGCAACATTTCTTAGCCTCTCTTTCTTGTATATCTGAGCTTCTGCCATAACTGAAAGTAGTATTTTTTTGAGCTCTATTTCATCTTTCATTAAGGGCCTCTCACTGTTTGAGGCCCCCATTTTGCACTTCCTTCTTTATCTCTTCTTTAGGCCCTAATCTTGCATAGTATTTTTGGCCTATATGTAATCTGTTTTGGGGCATGATGTAAAATGTAAATGAGCTTATTTTGAGCCCTTCTTCAATATTAAAGAAGGGCTCATCACTGTTTGGGACCTCCATGTACTACTTGCTTTGATATCCATATTTTGGTCCCATTTTTGTATAATTTATTTGCCTATCGAGCCTCTGTTTTTGGACCTTGGTCCGAACTGAAAAGGGGCTTATTTTGACCCCCTCTCCATGTTTCATTGAGGGTTTGTTGCTGTTTGGAGCATATTTTGTATACTTCATGTTATATCTCTTTTTAGGCCTTATTTTGCATTGCATTTTGAGCATATTTGTACACTGTTTTGGGCTCGGCCATCAACTGTAAAAAGTCATATTTTGGGCCTCTCTTCAACATTGTTGAAGGGCCCTTACTTGTTTGGGACCAGAATATATCAGTTGCTTCTTTATCTCCATTTTGGCCCTTATTTTGCATAGCATTTTGAGCATACTTGTATCTGTTTTTGGGGTTTTTCATAAACTGTGAAACACCATATTTTTGGCCCCTCTTCAATATTGTAGAAGGCCCCTTCCCTGTTTGGGGCCAGAATCTGTGAGTTGCTTCATTATCTCCCTTGCGGAGCCATTTTTGTATGCTAATTTAGTCCCACTTGTGCTCACTGTTTGGCCATGATTTAAACTGTAAAAATGCTTGTCTCGGGGCTGCCTTGCTTCTGTATTTTCATTTCATATTCAAATTATGTATGCATTGTATAGTTATAGGCCATTTCATGCGCCAAAACCTGTGTTTCGGGACTTGTTTCATGCATCGGGTTTCGTTTTACCGGGTTTCGGGGCTGTTTTGCATCTCATTTTACCTCTGATTTTTGCATGATAATATGCCATTTTTTCTGTTTTGCCATGTCTTGTTAGAGTGGCATTCCGTGCCGTAGGTTCGGTTCTCGGTTTGCGTGCACGCATGCACGCATCTCGAGTTGTCTCATTTTCATCATTATGGCCTCCTATGTGAGTGTGACTGAGGTCCACTTGTGTTGGTGTAAGTCCATATTGCATTGTGTATGCCATTTCATTTCATAGCATTGTGTATGCTAGGATGTATGTTAGCGCATTGTGTATGTCATGTTACCTCGTGCATCGTGTATGCCATTCCATAACATTTTGCATGTTAGGTTGTATCTTAGTTGCATTTCATGCATATCATGCATATTGCATCGTGTTCGGGATAGGAGTTAGCCCGGGCACGGGAAACGAGGTACGTTTCGTACTCCGAGTGACGGAACGTGTCTCAATTCCCCAATCACCAACACTCCGGATCATCCATGATGGAGTTAGGTCTTGTTGTGTTTTCATGTGCATTCATCTCATATTGAGTTGTGCAATTCGGCTCCTCGGCCATCATGCATCGATATGCGTGATTGGTGGCACGAGGATCGAGGCATGCATACATTTGTGAAAATACATTGCTATGCCCCTTTCCTGCTTTCTGTTGCAGCAAAATGAAGAATTAGCAACTTTTCGAAGTTTGGCATGCATTTCAAGAACAGGTGCAAACAGAGGCTAATTGGGGCATCGTCATGGATTTCCGTGCAAAGGCAACCCGGGCATGCATTATTCATCATCCGGAATGGAATCAAGGCAGTCCCTGGCTTGCATGCCAGTTTATTTATTTTCTTAGTTAATTTGTTAATTAATTAGGAATTTGTACATATTTGGACTGTAATATTTATTTGGACTGTACTATTCTTTTATTCGGGACTGTATATTTATTTGGACCCTCTGCGCGAGGGCATAATTGTAATAAGTGTGCGTGAGTGTGATGTATGTCTTCCAACCCCACGTCTTTCTTCCCTTTTATTTACCTACTTATGATGGTTAGATTAGGGCATATTTCAATTAGCATACAGTATGATAGCATGTTTGCATTCATTCGTCTGTTTTGCGTACACCGGGCTCGGCGCACCATACTAACTGCATTGTACTTCCATTACAAGATGAATACATGTTAGCTTTAGCATTCCATATGCCATGTTTAGAATAGCCGAGCCTGCTATAGTTGCATTCTGCATGTGTTGCATTAGGCATTTCAGCATATTTAGGATCATGCATGATTTCTAATGAGCTTCTGTTTTGGCTTAGAGTACTCGGTGAGTTTTTATGCTTTAGCATCCTTGCATGCGTGTGAGTGACTGCCATGATAGCATGCTTGCCATGAAGCTATTTGCTTATGTGATATAACTGCCTGAATGCCTGTGGGTAAAGGTTGGGTTATTTGAATTGGGACAATGCATTGATTGTTTGTTTTAAGCCCACTAGATAGTGGCAAAACCATTGTTTTCTAAGCCCACCCGAGGGTGGCAAATCCATGTCTTAGCCTACCTGTGGGTAGCACTATCAAACCATTTTCAAACAAACAAACATGAAATGTTTTGTTCCAATTCAGGCGACTTAGTCTATACTTGTATGCTGTGCGCATCACATAGTAACCTAGGCTAATAACCGGAATAAGAACATACAATGTTTTCAAAAATAGATATCATGGTTAGTAGAGGCCGGTCTCTGACCGGGCGAGCGGGGGTGCTCACGAAGTGACCTTCCCCAATCGTACCCAAGTTCCCGAGCCGAGGCAACTTTGGTGATGACGGACACGTGGCCTTAGGCAAACGAGTCAGGGTTTCCTAAATTTCCCAAAAATAAAATATTTAGGTGGCGACTCTATATCTGGCAAAGCAGTCCATGTTTGGCACTTCTTTTCAAAAAATCTGTTTTCTCAAAACGACTTGCCGGATTTGGACTCTTTGGTTCAAGATTAAGAACCGTGACATTTGAGTCCTTGAACTGTAGTAGACCCGCGAGCGAACGGAACGGGGGGAGTCGCACCCTCCCGGGGCGTTCGGGGACGTCTACAAGTTCCAAGAGCTTGTTAAATTACATTTGCATTATCTAAAGTATTGATTAAATCCCATTTTAGACTTTTAATTTTTTTTTCCTTCAATTTGATAATTAAAACATTATTCAAATTTTGCCAATGTGGTTTAATTGGTTGTTGACCAGAAAACATCATTGTGGGAAAATTTAATACTTTATGAGGCAAATTAAAATTCAACGGGAAAGTTTCAATGCCATGTGGAATTCGTTGTCAGTCGACAAAATTTGACTATAATGATTATTTTATTTATAATAATTTTTTAATAAATTAAATGTGAGAATGTAATAAGATAATTATTTTATTTTATTCTCGCAACATCTCCAATTCTTTATATATATATATATATTTTTTTTTTCATCAAATTTATTCAACAATTTAAATTAAAAGCACGATTTGATATATAGCTCACTTCAAAAACTTAATCCAAGAGTGTAAATCAAAATTTTCATCAAATATTTTTAAAAATACCTAACACATCTAAAAATCTTATTTAACAAGTTCAATGAAAAAAAAAAAAAAATTTCAATCCTTCATCTGTTAATAATTTTATCAAATTTAAGTAAAAATAATTATTAAAAATTTGATGAATAGATTAGATCTAAGTTTTATCAAAATTTTAACTAAATCTAAAATTTGGCGACTTTAAAATTTATCCTCATTTGGTAACTTTAAATTTTAACTCCTCTTTGGCAAATGGATTGTCTTTTAGTTGGGATTAAAAAAGTACGAAAAGATAAAATAGATTAAATAAGTCAATAAAATAAAATATCATATTTAAATCATAATCATTTCACTTTTTTCTATAAAAAAAAACAAAAAAGTTAAAAAAATTAAATTAGGCAAAAAGTCAAAGAGTTAGGCTAAAAAAGTTCTTTCTAAAAAAAACCTAGCTAAAAATTATTAGTTAATAAACTATATAAAAAAAAATAAGTAAAAATTTCTATTTTTTCTTTGCTTTTTACACTTTTTTTATAATAATTTAAAAAATCATCCCAAATATACTATTTTTTGGAGGCATTTACACACAAGTCTTAATTTATGAACTTATACTCCATTAAATTCTAATTAAGATTTTTTGGACCTTCAAGTTTCATTAAGCTTTTAATAGTTGGAATTGTCTTTCAAATAATGATTGTTCATCATTTATGATTATTTATAAAGGAACATGATGATTTGATATTTATTTTAATTTTCAAAATTTTAAAATTGAAAAAACTAAAAGAAAAAATTATGTGCAAAAAAAAAAAAAAATGTATTTGGTTTCAGTTTTCTGAAAATTGAGTTTTTTTATTTTTCATGTTTTTTGTTTTTAGTGAATATTTTTAAAATTTTAAGTAATTTTTTTTTATATTTTTTTAGATGCACCTTATTTATATGTATCTAAATAGTAAAATATTTATGAAAAAATATTTTAAAAATTAATAAATATACAAAAATACGAAAAATATAATGAATTTTCATTTTTTTTGTATTTTTGATATTTAGTGAATTTTTTAAAGATTTTTTTCAGAAATATTATACTTTTTAAGTGTATTTATGTTAGGTGTGTCTAAACATTAAAAAATTACTTAAAATATTAAAAAAAATTATTGAAAACAAAAAAAAATGCGAAAAATAAAAGAGTAGAATTTTCTAAAAACCAAAACTATGAAAAATTAAAAAAACTGAATTATTTTTAGTGCAAAACTGCAAATTTTATGTTCATAAAGGAGCATGATGATGAAACATTGATGTGCAAAACTGAAAAACAAAAACTTTTAAAAATGAAAAAAAATGATAATGTTCTCAGTTTTAAAATTAGAAAAAAAAAGGTGATAATATTTTTAGTTTTATTAGATAGTTGAATCAAACCAATAAGTAGAAATGTAAAAACGTTAAATATCATACTCTATTTTTTTTCTTCATGAATTAGTGAAACAATTATGTGAAACATTACTGTGCAAAATTGATAATATTCTTAGTTTTAAAAATTGAGAAAAATTGATAATATTATCAATTTTACTAAATAAGACTTACTATTTCAAAAAATCTTAAATAGAACTTGAGCTATCATAACATTTATAAATAGAACTTTTAGGTAATTAACTCTTTTTTAATCTCATATTTTAGCTAAAAATAGCTTGTTCCCAAACAAAGCCTTGTTTGTGAGAAGAGCAGGCAGGTTAATACGACGTCGTCTTGTTATGAAGAACTGTTTCATAAACTTCTTGTAGATGTGCCGTAACAGAGGCAATGTGTAGACACCCCGTTTTTGACCGACCTTAAGACTCAGACGTCATCGATTGAGCGCTCGGTGATTGCGCATGTTGTGCTCGTTTCGAGGTTTCGGAGTTCTTGGCTGAGAGCCTCACCTCTGGACCTCGGGACTCTTTGTACTTTGACTCGATCTGCGGACTAAGGCTTGTTTTCTCTTCCTGGAGGGGGGGAGAGGTCTTGTAGACCATCTCTCAGTGGTCGTAGACTACTTTTCATGGTCGTAGGCCACTGTTCCCGTTTGGAGACTAGTTTCCTATTTTCGGAGCCGTCGACCGTGCGCCTCAGTTTGGGACTGCTTAACATTCTCCGTTTGGCACGGTTTTTGGAACACACCTTGTTTCCTCTGTCTAGAGGGACACTGTGGTCCGGGAGACCACTTTTGTGGTCGTACGCCACTTTTTGTGCTCAACAGCCAGTTTTCGAGGCCCCCGGCTGCGCGTCTTGCCTCCCGAACTCTCGTTTTGCATCCGTGTTGGTTCGTTCTTGGCACGAACCTTGTTTTCCTTGTTTGGAAGGTGGTACAAGGGTGGAAGACCAGCTTTCTCCTTGGAAACCACTTTTCTCCCCGCCAGCCGATTTTCTGGTCAGGAAACTAGTTTTCTTGGTTTTTGGGCCACATTTTCTGGTTTCCCACCCCACCATTGGCTTGCTTTCAGTGTGGAGACCACCAATTACCCTGGCTGGCCACTTTTTTTTTTTTTTGGGAAACCACTTTGGGTGGTCGGCCGACCACTAAAAGTAGCAGGCCGACCACCTTTTCTGGTCGGCAGGTTTCCTTCTGTTTTGTCTGACTGAATGGATGCCAGCTGTGCCAGCTGGAGGGCACAAACTGTATCCTCCATACACGTATGGAGGGATTGCATCCAAGTTTAGCTTCTCCAAGAAGCTTGAACCCTTTGTTTCTTCTATAAGAGAGGCTCTCTCTCTCTCCTTGAACCAGGTTCAGAAAATTTCCTAAGGCACAAACACATATCCCTCTCTATATCTCTATATTTTGAGCCAAAAGTGTGTATTGTTCTTGATCTTTAACACCCCAACTCTTAGCCATACATCCTTACCATTGAACTGAGGTTCCTAGAGGTTATTTTTGGTGGTTAAAAGGGTGGTTTTTGGCTGAGGAACTTTCTGGTTTTGCTGAGCTTCAAGGGTAATCTCTTTTCTCTCTTTTTTTAAGCTTTGTCTTGATCACTCTCTTAGCCATACTTGCATGTTTATTTGAGCTTTGTTGTCAACTGAAAAAAGCTCCATATTTAATTGTTTTTCATGTTTGTTTAAGGCCCTTTTGGTGCTGAGGGTCATCTTCCCTCTTGCATGCCCTATTTGGCCTTGTTTTGTGCCATGCCATAAGGCCTTTGAGTTAATCCTTGCATGGCCTTTTAGCCACTGAAATCCAGTGGATTTTCAGTGGTTGGCATGTGGTTTTGAGGCCCTAAATCAAAGAGGGGTAACCCTCTCTCTTTTGGTCTTGTTTGCTTGCATTTTTGGCCTATCAAAGGAGCATATGTTTTCATACTTTCAAGGCTCGGTTCAGACACTTTTTGGTGACTTTTAGGGCCTACCTAGACTCTTTCTATGGCTGGTTTGGTCACCTTGGGTTTGCCTCTTGCATGTGTAGAGTAATCCCTTTTGTGGCTTATCAAAGTAGCATGTCATTCTTGCATGTATTGGTCATATTTCAGTGGGTTTTTGGTCATCATTTGGCATGCCATGACTCTATTTTTGGCTGGTTTGGTAGCCTCTCACATGCTTCATATGCTTGTAGTGTAAATCATGTTTACTAGCTTAGAATGCATGATGTTTTGGTCCTTTATTCTAGCATACTTTGGCCATGCTCCAACCTGGTTTTGTTCATATTTTGGGCTTCCTTAACTCTATTTTGAGACCTCTTGGTTGAAAGATGCTTGCCATGCATGCTAGTAGTGTAATAGCCTTGACTAGCTTCGAGTTTTGAAGTCCCTTGCATGCTTAACTTGAGGTATTTTCATGTTTTGGCATCATTGAGCATGATATTTCAGAGCATACAGGGCTGTCATACTTCCATGTTTTCCACTCTTTAAGTGCCCTTGAGAGTTGTGCTTTTATACTCTATTTTGTGAGCCATTGCATGAGCTTCATTTTTGTGCCTTTCAAGCCATCATCCCAACTCATTTTGCTACTGTTTTGGGCCTTCATAGGGTCTTTTTGGAGTTGGTTTGGCTATTTGAGCATTGCCTTGTATGCCTATAGTGTAATACACTTCACTAGTTTCGATGCTTGAGCCATTCAACATGCATTACATGAGTTGTTTGCATAATTCGAAGTCATTTTGTATGCCATTTCAGAGCTGAAACATATGTCATTGCACTCCATATTTCATCCTTTCAATGCGTTGGGAAAGTTGTGTTTTGTGCCTTAGACTTGGGGCTGTTGCATTGTGCATGATCGTATGTGTTTTGATGTCATATTTCCATCATCTATTGGCCACTGATTTGGGTGTGGCTGAGGCCCATCCATTTTCGTTTAAGTCCATTTTGCATTGAGTATGCCATTGTAGTTCATAGCATTGATTATGCCATGTTGTCGCATGATTGATCATTGCATTGTGCATGCCTTGTTCATCTCGTTGTGTATGTTAGTTTCTACGTGCATTGTGTATGCTAAGTGTCATGTGCATTGAGTATGCCATTGTTAGTTCATAGCATTGTGTATTCTAGTTGCATGTTTGCATGTTATCCCTTGCATGTTTGCATGACTTAGTTGCATTGCATTAAAATTGCATGCTAGAGTTGCATTGGTGCATGCCTTGTTTGTTGCATCGTGTTTGGAATAGGGGTTAGTCCAAACATGGGGAACGAGGGACGTTTTATGCTTGAAATGATGAAACGTGCCTTAATTCCTGGTCGCCGACACTCTTGACTACCCATGA
The DNA here is from genome assembly GCA_030407325.1 of Camellia japonica. Taxonomy (NCBI): domain Eukaryota; kingdom Viridiplantae; phylum Streptophyta; class Magnoliopsida; order Ericales; family Theaceae; genus Camellia; species Camellia japonica. The sequence goes on from JAPPVO010000019.1 coordinate 54,380,561, forward strand.
CGGAGTTTTTGGCTTTAGGTGCTTGTATGTGCATTCATTTCACATTGAGTCGTACAATTCGACTCCTCGGCCATCATGCATCGAGATGCATGATTGGTGGCCCGAGGGTCAAGGACTACACTCCCTTGAGCTTATGCAATGATGGGGAGAGTGGTCGTGCACACATGTGTTACAAATACTTTGCCATCTCTCTCTCTTGCCTTCTGTTACAGAAAACCAGAAACCAAGGGCAGAAATTGGTCGGCCAACCTGATTTAGTGGCTGGCCAACCACTTTTTCTAGTTTTTCACCACAAAAGTGGTCGGCAGGTGGTCTCCAAGGCCAATAGCTGGTCGGCAGCCTTCCCACAGATTCCCAGGGTGGAGTTTCAGCCTTCTGGAGCTTTGTGCAGTGTTCTGAGGTCAATTGCAAACAGTGGCAAGTCGGGGCATCGCGAGGGATTTCCGAACAAGGCAATTCAAGCATGCACGCATCCTTTGTCATTCAAAGCAGAGCCGGGGCAGCCCACATTCATTTAGTTTGCATGCTCATTTAGATTGCTTACTTAGTTAATGTTGTGTAATAAGTAGTTGTAACTTGTTATTCATTTCGTCGTGTAATAACTAGTTTAATTAGATTAGCTTAGATTAGCTAGCTGATTTTGTATTATTTATTCGGACCCTCCGTCGAGAGGGCAAATTTTGTAATAAGTGTGCGTGTGTGTGATGCATGTCTTCCAACCCCCATTTCTTTCTCCCTTTTATTTACCAGCTTACAATGGTTAGTTTTAGGGCATGTTTCAATTAGCATCCTTATGCTCGCATGTTTTCATCCATTCATCTGTCTTGCATGCACCGGGCTCGGCGCATCATACTAACTGCATTGTATTTCAATTCCTGTTTGAGTACATGTATCAAATTGCATTTCACATGACATTTTAGAATAGCCGAGCCTATCTTAGTTGCATTTTGTATGTGTTGCATTAGGCATTCTTGACATGGCTAGGATCATGCATTGATTTCTAACATAGCTTTTGTTTTGGCTTGGAGTACTCGATAAGTGTTTGTGCTTTAGCATCCTTGCATGTGTGTGAGTGATTACCATGATAGCATGCTTACCATGAGGCTATTTGCTTATGTGATATAACTGCCTGATTGCCTCTGGGTAAAGGTTGGATTACTTGAATTGGAACAATTCATTGATTGCGAGTTTTAAGCCCACTTGAGAGTGGCAAATCACCATATTTTCTAAGCCCACTTGAGGGCGGCAAAATCTGCATTTTAGCCTACTTGCGAGTAGCAAACCGCTTTCAAAAACAAACATGAGATGTTTTGTTCCAAATTAGGCGATCCAGTCTATACTTGTATGCTGTGTGCATCACATAGTAATTCTAGGCTAATAAACCGGAATAAGAACACATATGTTTTCAAAAACGAGATATCATGTTTAGTAGTGGCTGATCTTTGATCGGGCGAGCGGGGGCGCTCATTGCATGACCTTCCCCTCTCGTACCCAAGTTCCCGAGCCGAGGCAACTTTGGTGATGACAGACACGTGGCCTTAGGCACGAGTCAGGGTTTCCTAAATTCCCCCAAAATAAAATATTTAGGTGGCGACTCTGTATCTGGCAAAGCAGTCCATGTTTGGCATTTCTTTCTAAAAATCAGTTTTTCAAAACGATTTGCCGGATTTGGACTCTTTGGTGATTTATCGATCTTGCATTGCACTTTGTGAGATTAGATTCAGAACCGTGACATTGAGTCCGAACTGTAGTGAGCCCAATGAACAAAACGGGATTTTCCCAGGACGTTCGGGCGCGTCTACACAATGGTGGAGAGAGAGAGAGAGAGAGAGAGAGAGAGAGAGAGGGGCATGGAGGGACTCACAGATGAAGAAAGAAGGGCTCTTCGTGGTAGCAAATTCACTCCTCTTCCTCCTTCTGTTTCCTCTCCTTCTCGATCTAAACCCAAACCTAGGTCTCTCTCTCTCTCTCTAATCAATTTAGTTTATTAATTAATCATCATTGCAACTTATCAGACTAATCTGAGTCCATTCCATAATCTCTTTCACTCTCTATTCATGGGTTTATGAGACTATTATTGTATTTTTGATGAATTTCATGAGAATTTTACTGGGTCTTGATTGAACTGAAAATTTAGACTTTACCCCCAACTAGATGGAATAGATTAAGCATATTGTTGAATATCATGTGAGTTATTGTATGTTTTTGCATTGTATTTGATTAATTCTTATTTTTCATCCCCTCCTCAAATTTCCAAGTACCCAACTCAACCACTCTCTTATAAATCTTTAGTTTTTTTTTTATTAAAAAAATTTAGTTTATTAATCATCATTACAACCTCTCAGACTAATCTGAATTCATTTTGCAATCTCTTTCACTCCCTATTCATGGAATTATGAGACTATTATTGTATTTTCGATGAATTTCATGAGAATTTTACTAAGTCTTGAACTGAAAATTCTGACTTTACCCCAATTAGATGGATTAGATAAAGCATATTGTTTGAATATTGAAAAAACCAAAATCCTTGAGATGTTGATTTGAGATTACGTTTCACTTTTAAATAACGAATAACAATCTCAATCAAAAAATCAAAGACAAATCAACACATTGATTTAACATGGAAAAATCACAATTGGAGCGCCTCCAATTGTGATAAAAAAAAATATCATTGGCCAAAGCTACAAAACAATCTACTAAGAAAACAAAAAGGAACTACAAATGTGTATCCTCAATTACCTAGCGAATCTACGCCCGAATTTAACCAACTCCGATGTGCCTCTTCTACCACCGTCTTTACCTCGGAATCGTCTTGCCTAACATTGAATCTACAACGCAGATATTGAATCCACAACGACGAGCCACTCTGAAATCTACCAAAATTTCAGGCCCAAATTCTCTGAAATCTATTGAAGAACAACTCTCTCTTTTGTGAATTAAAGAAAACACACAAACCCCACAGATCCATTGATCAGTCTTGAATCATCAAGAAAACACTCATAAAGCACTCTTCAATATAAAATATTTTGTTTTTTCTTCCTCTTTGAAAATTTGGACAACTCAAACCCTAAAAATAACAAACTACGCACTTTATAGAAAACTAGATCACGAAGATCGCTCGAGCACACACTTCACCACTCAAGCGGTGTGAGTAAAGGCGGTGCAAAACATATAGGTTGACCGCTCAAGCGCAACATTTACTGCTCGAGTGGTAAAACATTCTTCCCAGAAGTTCAGGCGCTCTGTAAAAGTACTGGAGGATCCTTTTCTCTACTCGAGCGCACAAATGACCGCTCAAGTGGTCAAACAACTTCGACTGCATTTTTGCTTTTTGCTTTTTACTTTAGCGAAGTGACAAATATAAAAGAATCAAGATCACAAGCTACTTTGGATAGGCACAATTCGGGTTGGATTCGTAACTAAACACTCACATCCTCACTGAAACATAAGAGCGAATAAAATTACAATTAAAAAGAGTTTTGTCAAAAGGAATTGCCAATTACAAAAACCTAACAATCTCCCTATTTGATGATTCCGTGACAAAACACACCTAACAAATAAAATCCAAATCACCTCAACCCATAACAGCCAATCAAGATGCTATTAGTGCCATGATCCAAAAAATAGCTATTAGTGCCACAGTCTGTAAAAAAACTATTATTGCCACAAAAGTATATGAAAGTAACAGACATATGACAAGATTATCTTGCAGCATGAATAGATGAAAATTTTAAGAACATGCAGACACACTAAAAAAACTCCCTCTCAAAAAATATCATGTGGGTTATTGTTTGTTTTCGCATTGTATTTTATTAATATGGCACAACCCAAATTTTATTTTTTTCATCCCCTCCTCAAATTTCCAAGTACCCTACTCAACTACTCTCTCATTGCAACCTCTCAGACTAATCTGAATTCATTCTATGACCCCTTTCACTAATTCATGCCAAAACTTAGAACTCTCTACCTTGAATTATGAGACTATTATTGTATCTTAGGTGAATTTCATGAGAAAGAGTGTTGAACTGAAAATTCAGACTTTGCCCCCAATTAGATGGAATAGATCAAGCATATTGTTCGAGTATCATGTCGGTTATTGTGTGTTTTTGCGTAATATTTATTTGATTAATATTGCACAACCCAATTCTTATTTTTTCATCCCCTCCTCAAATTTCCAAGTACCCAACTCAATAACCTAAATAAGAAGAAATTCCCTACTAAATTCTCCATTAATCTATAACTTGTATTATTTTATAAAAAAAAATCACCTGAAATTTGAGCCTTTTGTTTACAATGTGGTGTTTTTTCTGTAGGTTACCTTACCCCGGTAGGCCATTGACAACAAACAAGGCTGAGGTTTTGTCGAAGTTCCTTGAAAGAAAACTTCAGGAGCCTAATGGATTGGCTTCTATAAAGCTCGAACTTGTTGAACTGGCTGTCAAAAATGCAAAGGATACGGTAAATGCAAGTAATTACCGATTACATCTTGTAGTTTTTTTTCCCAATGGTGTTAAATTCCTTTATTCTTGAACTAGGATATGGACCTGGTTAAACCTAGTCAAGTTTGTGGACACCCCTTTTTTTCCTTATGTGTAATGCAAGTCAAATTCATGACTTATAAGCCTTATATACATGACCCAACTCATGACCTAATTTTTCTTCGAAGAGTCTTTCCTGTTGGATTATATGGTTTAGACTTGGTATAATAGTGATTTACTAAATCTCATTGATTTTGACTTTTGTTTCTTTTTTATTCTTATCCATATTCAAGTAGCTGGTATTTTTAGAATTCAGATGAATATATACATAATAGTTAAAAGAAGATATCTGTAACCTAATTTCTTGTTGGAGTTGGAATTCTAATAGCTAACTATAGTAACTTAGTAAGCATTAACGGATTTTTTCTACAAATTTTGGTTTGTTTTATCCTGATAATAAGTTACAAAAGTTTAGTGTTTTTATCCCTATTTGAGAAGGTAGTATTGTACTCACATTTATTTGTATTTACAATCGGTACTATACCTAATTAGTTCTAGGTGGGCTTACCGGGCCAGTGTTCACTCCTAGACTATCAATCTACTGGGATGTGGCTGTATTTGTTGGTGGGGTGCTTGATCTCTTCCCTTCTTATCATTTGGTGTTTGTGTAGAGGTTTGGCAGTGTGGCAATTGGTTCTTTCTGTACATTGTGTGTGGAAATAATGAGTATTCAATTTAATCAATTCTGGACAAAATCCTTGATACAACATATATTACTCGGATGTATTCTCATAATTTCACTTGTTTTATACTTCATCTATTACGTTATGATGATGGTTGCCTTTCCTGCTTGTATGTGAATGATCTACTCACATTAATGATATCTGCGATGTTGCATATATCCCTATAGTATTTCTCATATTGCATTAAGCAATAAAATCCAATGTTCTTTCTATAACAGGTGGGGCTTCACATTTAAGAAGAATAGTTCGACAAGTAGACTCTTTTGGTGACTTTGAGGTGGTTTATTTTTGTGTTCCTGTAATCATTTTTGGAAAAGTTTCAATACACCGGTGTGTTTCTATGACCTATTTTTCTTCCTAGTTGGTTGCAAATATGACAGGATTCTTTGGAAGATGGAGGTGAAAAAATTGAGTCAAAGAAACACAAGAAGAAGAAGAAAAAAAAAAAAGAAGGATAAGGGAAAAAACAAAAAACAAAAGGTTTAATCAAAATTGTAACCTTTGCTTAGTCTTTAATGTTTTTCTGTTGCAATCATCAAAGGACACTGCAGATGCTGTAGTGAAACGGCCTAAAAAGAAGCTAAAATTGTGATTCAAATAGAATTCGATTCCAACTGTTTGTATGCAGACATATTGAAGGGTTTACAAACTAGGTTTATCAGAGCATCTGTTTTCGCTTTTGATTAGAACAGGCACTATTCCAATGAATTTTCAAGGAAATTTTTTTTTTAATTAGTTTTTTCGATTTGTTTTTTTTTAGAATTTATTTGATGCAAATGATTCAAAACCCTAATGATTAAATTCCTGAGTTGTGCAATTCAATCTATTCTTTTGGTTCTTTGTTAAAGTGGATTTGTACCTAGAAACTTCTTGCAATGTTTTCCATATGGTGTTTTGGTTGAGTCCATTACCTCATTTCCATTGAATGATTGTTGTGTTGTGTCAATTTTCCAAGGAATTTCATAACATTCTCTTAAATGTGTCTCAATAGGATATTTAATTATTGATTAATATTTCAAACACCCGTTAGTTGTCATGTTTAGGTCCTCACACTCTCTACTAAACAACCAAATGTAGTTTGACTTCTTGTGTGTATACTCATAGCCTCGTGGACCAGAATGATCCAGGCCCATATGGTAGGGTTGGCCTGAAATTTTTGAGGCCCAAAGCAAACTCAGAAATGGGGCTCAACTTTTAAACTTTTTTTAAAGAATATATATTGATAAAATATTAAAAATCTTCAATTTATTTTACAAATTACATTCCACTATTCCAGTATGCACGATTGATCCCGATTCAAACTTTTTTTTTTTTCAAAATAAAAATACATAATAATATTAATATTCCTTATAATATTATTTTCTTTTAATAATAATATTTTCCTTTTATTGATTGGTCTTCATTGCCTTATAAATTATTTTCGTTTAATAATAATAATAATAATAATATTCATCTTTATTGCCTTATAAAATTATTTCCTTTAATAATATTCATTTTCCTTTATTGATTCATCTTCATTGATTCACCTTCGTTCCCCCTATATCTATATATACATATTGTATTGTGTACGAGCATGAAATAATTCTTCTCGTATGATCCTGTTGATCAAGTTTGCGCTCCTCCAAACGTCATCGCTTTACTTCCTGAAAGCACAAACGTGAGCTAGCTGGCAGGTATGTGCCAGAAACCCCTCTGATGCCTAAGATAGCAAATAGACAATAGACAAAAGCTCCGTGTATTCGAAAGTCAAATTGTGATACCTGTACATAGGTCCTGCTATGAGCTTTTATAGATTTCAAGTGGCACAATCCTAGTAGGACTCTGTTTCTCCAATGCAGAGTCCTCCTAGGAATCAGAAAGTTAAAGCTTATCTTTCCACAACTCCCTTACTGCCTAACCAAGTGAGATGGATTTACCGCAGTAATACGACAAAACAACTGGGCTAACACATGCTAACGCGATAGGTTTCACCGAGCTCTCCTTAGCTCGGTTCTACCCTGCTTGACTTAGCTTGGTTCCAGCTTGCTTATACAATGCAACTTCATGTACCTTGGTTCAGCATGCTCCAACCGGGCTATCTCCATCATTTATGACCGAGCTAATCTAGGCCCAATGTTCTCAGCCCATAGCTCGGCTCACCTTCACCCGATCCTAGCTCGATCCAAATTTACGCTTTTTACCCTCTCAATTGCCCCTTAGTGCCATCTGCAATGCATGATTGAGATTACTTTTCTTTGGCCGAGCTAAAAATATTCAAGCCAATCGAGCTCACCTTCCATCAGCTACCGACGAGTTCGGTCCATAAACGTCTTTTCAACTGCTCTGTACGTCTGAACCGTTTTCTATTCTCTTGGACACGTGGCCGACTCCCATTGGCCAAGCACAGCTGTCCCAGCCGTCTTCGTACTTCGCGTATTTTGAATAGTCCCGCCCATTTCATGCATTTTATACAAAAGAACCCTCATTTGAAAAAACACTACCACTGTTCATCTTCTTTCCTTTGTCCTCTGAGAACCTGTGCATTCGAAGCTCCATACTCACTTCTTCATCTTCGTTGGCTATTGTTTCTTCACGACTTCGCATTCCTAAGTTTACTAATGCCTCTTTATGCTTGTTCTTTTTTAACTATTTCTTCATTTTTGATATTCAATCTTCACATACGTATGTATATATACTAGACATCCACCATAGTACTAAACAAATGCAACAAACCCCAAACCTTAGGCTTGAGCTTAAGAGCACACCATCTGGATTCAGAAAACATGAGGCTGAATCCAGAATTGTGCTGTAACCGGGCTATATACCTGTTTGGGCAATTTTAGGCTTAAACCCAACCGAACTGAAAGCTTAGTAACCAAGACGTATACCCATTTTCAACCGGGCTAGGGGCCTTAGACTGGTCTTTATTTATGACCGAACTGAGAAAGTGGACATAACCCTGCAAACCAACCTCTAACTGAGCTAGAGGCCTTGTGTTAACCCTTCTGCACTACCAAATTGAACACTGTCATTCAAACGAACCGAGCTTAACCTTCACAATTTCTTCTGTAAATTGACTTTTTACTTAGTTTGGTCCAGTTGTCTAGGCATAGCACTTCTTATTTCCACTTTGCAGACTTGACTAGGTTGGCCAGGCACACCTTTGCACGCTCAACTGAGCTATTCAACGTCATCTCAACACCGAGCTAGGCCACCGCGTTAATTTATAAACAATTTAAGTTAAATGGGTAAATACCTGTAGACACCCCATTTTTGACCGTCCTCAAGACTTGGACGTCACCGTTGGAACACTCGGTGATTATCCATGTTTGTGTTCGTTTGGAGTTCCCGGAGTTCTCGGCTACGCGCGCCTTGCCTCAGGACCTCCGAACTCGACCGTTTGGTGTTTGGTTTTGCACCAAACACTTGTGTTTTGCCTTGGGAGGGCAGGGAATGCTTTGTGAGGCACCCCCACATACCATCGGCTGTGGCTAAAGGCCACCGGCTGGTTGGTGTTGCCACCGGCACTATATTGCGCCGGTCGGCACTATTTTGTGCCGGTCGGCACTCTTTTTGGCAAAATGACCATTTTGCCCTGCCGACTGCTGTGCAGCTGCTTTATCAGATATTTTTAGACAGCTGTATCACTTTTTGCTCCCCTCCATACACGTGTATGGAGGGATGAGCCTTTAGGCTTGCTTAACTTGTAAGTTTTCATGCCTATACAAGAGAAGGCTCTTCTTTTGGCTCAAGGGTTAGAATTTTTAGGGAGTTAGACATTCTAGAGAAGGGAGCTCTGGTTTTAGGTTAGGTTTTGTGTATCTATCCTATCTCTCTCTTTCTTTCTTGTTTTGTACACTAGATGTTTGTGCCTTACTATTGCACATCAACACCTAGTGTTTCACCTTCCTCTTGGAACTGAGGTGCTAAGGGCTTGTTCTTGGGTTCTTGGCTGGTTTGGAGCTCAAGGAACCAACAACTCCAACCTTTGTGAAGGTGGTCTTCAAAGGTAACAAAACTTACTTTATTTACCCCATTTTTGCACCTTGTTTTACCTAGCTTAGAGTGTTTTGTGCTTAGTCCATAAACATAAAAGTTCTGTTTTTTAACCCTCTTCATTGTTTATCAAGAGTGTTTTGCACTTTGGTAGGTTTGACCAACCTTAGCCTTGAAAAGGGCCATTTTTAGGCCATTTTGTGAGAGCTCTGAGACTTTGGTACTGGCCTCTCCCCCACTGAAATCTTGAGGGATTTCAGTGGTGGAGATGGTGCCTTGAAGTCTCCAAAAGGAGAGGGCCACCCCCTCTCCTGATGTCCTTGAAAAGGGCAAGTTTTGCCTCTAAAGGAGCACCATGTTGGTTGTGTTTTGGGCATGTCTTGGCTGTTTTTCATGCCTATTATGCCATGATTAAACTCTGTTTTAAGTTGGTTTTAGCACTCCTTGCATGCCTCGCATAGTTGCTTTGTAATGCCTTAATATTGCCTTAACATGCCTAGCTTGTGTGTCTTAGTTTCTAGCATGTTTTAGGCTTGCATTTGTGAAGCTTGTATGCTTATTTTGGCATGTTTTAGCTCTGTCCGAAGTTGTTTTGGTCAATCTTGGCATGCATCATATAGCCCCTTTACATTTGGCTCGTTGGCCTCAAGAGTATGAATGTGTAGCATGCCTTGCTTGCTTCATTTTTGATGGTTTGGAACCATTTTCACATGCTATTTCAGTCCCTTTGGTATGCTTGTATGCTTGCCTTAGTTGCCTCTTTAATGCTTTAAAAGCATGTGTTGGATGCCTCATGTTTTGGCCATTTTTGCATGCCTTTGATTTCAAGCCTCTCTAGACGCCATCTAAGTGGTCCTTTGGGCCTAATTTGACATGCTAAAACTCTGTTTTTAATTGTTTAATGCACGCCATAATTGCCTTGCATAAGTGTAGTTCAATGTTTCATTGGGTTGCCTTAAGTACTTGAGCCATTTGTTGCATGTTTAGCTTGCTTCATTGCATGATTTGGCATCATGCTTAGCATGATTTTCAGAGCTTTATAATGTGTATCATTGCCCTTTTTTGGGTCCAAGTGTGCTTGGGGGTGCCATGTTGGTGCCTAAGTGTTGGACCATAATTGCATGTGCATGTGTGTGTATTTTAGCCTCCATCTTTGGGCACTTTAGCCACTGATTTTAGGCCTATTTGAGTTGCCTAAGTCATGTACAAGATCATCATTTAATTGGTTTGCATGCTGTCTTGAATGCTTGCTTGAACCCCTTGCATTAGTATGTTGCATAGCCCATGTTGCATGCCTAGTGACATGCTTAGGGTTGCATTCGCATTGTGCATGTTAAGCCTCTTGAAGTCAAGTATGATAGAGGTTTAGCACCCTCGTTTGATTCTTTGCATTGCATGCATTTGAAATCAAAGTTGCATTCTTGGTTCTTCGGGCCATTGCATGGAAACGCGCGATTGGTGGTCCGGGAATCGAGGCACATGCCCTTTTGAGTCAATGGCATGATAAGGGGTGTTGTATAGTGCATAAATACCTTGAATCACATTGCCTGCATGTTGTTGTCCTCTGCTGCTGTGAGTTGCAGGTTTTGGCAGGCATTTGTGCGACCGGCACTGTTTAGTGCCGACCGGCAGCATTTCAGCCGATAACTTCATCTAGTGCCGGTGGCCTCCTTCTTCGGCCGGTGGTGCTCTACCCCAGCCGGTGGTACTCCCTAGTGCCTGAGAGGCCACTCCTGGGACTTTGGCAATTTTCTGAGGAGGATAGCAGGGGAAACAGAGGCAATCCGTGCATGGCAGTGTGTTTCCGAGCCAGTCCGAGCGCGTGTCGCATCCGGCCCTCATTCCGAGGCGGTTTACTGCTTTAATTAAATTTGTTAATTTAATTAATTGATATTTAATTAGCTTGCGTAGTTAATTATTTGTATTATTCTTTTGGCCCCCTCCGAGCGAGGGCAAAATTGTAATAAGTGTGTGTGAGTGGGTGTATGTCTTCCAAACCCCATTTCTTTCTATCCCTTTTATTTACCTGCTTACGATGGTAGATTAGGGCACGTCTATTTTAGCATACCTTATGCAATGCATGCGTGCATTCATGCATTTGTTTACATGCACCGGGCTCGGTACATCATACAAACCGCATTGCAATTTTCAATTCCAAATTGAATACGTGCTATTCGCACACTTCATATGCCATGTTTAGGGTTAGCCGACCCTACTCTGAATTGCATCTATGCTTGTGTCGCATTAGCCACTTAACATGAACTAGGTCATGCATGTTTGCTAACCGGGTTATTGTTTTTGGCACGGAGTACGATGTAAGTTTTTGCGCTTTAGCATATCGCATGCGTGTGAATGTTTGCCATGACGGTATGATTGCCAGCGGCTAAATGCTTATGTTGTATAAACTGTTTGAATGCCTGTGGGTGGAGGTTGGATTACTTGAGTTGGGAATATTCATTGAAATCCGTGTTTTAGCCTACCCGCGAGTAGCAATTTCAAACTATTTTCCAAACAAAACGGATATGCAATGCTTATTTCCAAATTAGGCGATCTAGTCTATACTTGTTTGCTGTGCGCATAACATAGTAATTCTAGGCTAATAACCGGTATAAGAGCATGTAATGTTTTCAAAATCGGATATCACGATTAGTAGAGGCCGGTCTTCGGACCGGGCGAAAGGGGGTGCTCATAGCTGACCTTCCCCGATCGTACCCAAGCTCCCGAGCCGAGACATTTGGTGATGACGGACACGTGGCCTTTGGCACGAGTCAGGGTTTCCTAAATTTCCCATTTTAAAATTTAGGTGGCGACTCTGTAATCTGGCAAAGCAGTCCATGTTTGGCACTACTTTTCAAAAAAATCTGTTTTCTCAAAACAATTTGCCGGATGTGGACTCTTTGGTTCAGATTTAGAACCATAACACAAAAAGGGAGTCCGAACTGTAGCGAGGTCCCACGCGGGCGCTGTTACAATACCGATTTTTAGTAAACTCTCCTGGGGTTATTGCGGAATTCCGTAAAGACTACAACATTCCTGATGATGTCTACCTTTCTTTAGCCAAGCTAGATACAACGCCTTGGGGAAAACCGGGCTTCGTCTCCTTCATCGTGATATCTATTGTAGAGGCTGGACTTCAATTTCCTGTTTAGCCACTCCTCTGTGAATTCCTTAGGCAGACAAGACTCTGTTCGACCCAACTAAGCACCAATTCTTACAGAATAATAAACGGCATCGCTGAGCTAAATCGCCGGCTTGGCCTTAACCTCAGTTTAACCAAGCTATTTCATCAGTACTCACTTGACCAAAATGAAGACGGCTGGGTGTACTATTTAAGAATAAGAAGACGCCGAGAAAAAATAATTAAAAATTTACCGGACAAAGACGTGAATGACGACGACTTCTTTTGGGTTTCTGACAATTTTGAAGACCAGGAAGCCCAGATACCGGGCTATGGTATTAATTGGAATAAAGGAACAGCCGGTATGAATACCTCGGCTCAGTTTGTCCGTTTTTTGCTCTTACTGTTTATAAGTTTTACACCGCGCTAACCGTTGTCTTTCTCCTTATGCAGATTTGAACCAGCTAAAGTCACAATACCAATACCCCAACTTAGACGCACTCCGCACCACGCTTCGGTACCGCGATTGAGGTTGGGCCAAGCTACTCAATTTTGAACCAACATACAGATATAGTGGTAGGAGGAAGACTAGGGTTACAGGCTTCCTCCTAGAACCGTCACCAGAACCAGATCCAACTCTTCCCCAAATCAACCTCATTCCTTTAACCGAAGAACAAGAAATGGCCAAGCGCCGAGCTGTACGAGCTCTGATCACCGAAACAACAACACCAGCCAGCGGAGTTCAAACTGAGCCACCACAAGCTGGTCAGACGCAGGAGGCTGTTGTCCCATTCCCAATTACTCGGGGCCTCATCATCCTGGGCCAGTAAACGCGCCCGTTCCACCTCGACCAAGCCACGTCTTGTTGATGAAGATGACATCGTGCTCCCACGGTCCACACCGCCGAGCCCAGAGCTCGTGCGTTCTGACCGAGCTAGCCCTTCAGAATGGGCACCAAAAATGACTTACAAGAACCGAGCCATAACAAATACAGACTCAGTGGTTGTAGAAAAAGACCACTCGCTTGCCTTCAACCTCGCCAAGAGCGTATGCCTGCCAGTCGATATGGAGCATCATGATCATCTGACTGAGCTGAAGGCCATCCGTTTAGCAACAAAGTCGATGGTTCTGGTAAGTTCTACCTTTTCTTGTCTTCCCAGTTCATGCATCTGTTTGCACGGTTTTAATCATAATTGTTATCTCTCATTTTGCAGGCCTTGCAGAAGAATCATGTTGCTCACAAGCGCGTGTTGGAGCTGCGTAAAACAACACGGCTAGCCGTGGCCGAAGCCAATGCTAAGACGACCGAACTAGAGGAAGCCAAACAAAAAACGACCAAGCTACAGACCAAAATCGCCCGACTTACTGGGCTGGTCAACTCGGCGGAAGCGGACAAGCAGAAGGCTTTGGTCGGGCTGAAAGATCGCTACTTGCGTGAGCTTGCCAAGCTTAAGAAGAAGAAAGATGCCAAGATCGCCGAGCTGAAAAAGAGCGCGGACGATGTGGAGGACCGCGGCTACAAGGAAGGGGAGGCCACCTACATCCTTTAATGCGAAGCTGCAAATGATATATTTTTCAAATGCGGATGGAAGACAACTTTGTCAAAGCTCGGTTATGGCCAAGAAACCGAGATCTTCCAGAATCCTCTTCCCCACTTCATTCTGAGTTACATGGCGGACTATGCCAATGCCATTCAACAAAAATTACTTCAAGTAGGAGAGAAAGAGGAGGCATCCCCAAAGCCTAGCAACGCCCCAGCAGCTACCAATGATTACGATCTTCAAACTGCCCAGTCAGCTCGGGTGGAGCCACCGGCGCCCAGTACGGTTGGAGATGTGACCGACCTACCTGCTGAGACCGGGCTATCGGTTGGTGAAGTCCAGGTTGACCTGTATGCCGATCTGGATGATCTGTTTACCTGATCTTGTATTTTCTTCTTTTGATACTAGTTTTTTGAAAGCATTTGTAACCGGGCTTCCGCCTCTCCAATGTAATGATCACTTGAAATGGAATGAAAATGTGCTTTTTCTTCGACTGTTTGTTCGGTTCACAGTCTGTTCGTATTTTTCTTTTACCTTTAATTGGCATGTCTTTTTGCTCGGTTGCTAAGTTTTTCATGGCCGATACATATATTTCGGTCCAAGAGCACTGTGATCTGTTTATTGTGTGTTGGTTATACCTGCCAATCCTCTTCAGCCTAGATCTTGATCTCGGCTGAAGAGAGATAAATGTTGGTTATTCCTGCCAACCTCTTCAGCCTAGATCCTGATCTCGACTGAAGAGAGATAAATGTTGGTTTATTCCTGCCAACCTCTTCAGCCTAGATCCTGATCTCGGCTGAAGAAAGATAAATGTTGGCTATTCATGCCAACCTCTTCAGCTTAGATCCTGATCTCGGCTGAAGATAGATAAATGTTGGTTATTCCTGCCAACCTCTTCAGCCTAGATCCTGATCTCGGCTGAAGATAGATAAATGTTAGTTATTCCTGCCAACCTCTTCAGCCTAGATCCTGATCTCGGCTGAAGAGAGATAAATTGTTTGGTTATTCCTGCCAACCTCTTCAGTCTAGATCCTGATCTCGGCTGAAGAGAGATAAATTGTTTGGGTATTCCTGCCAAACTTTCTGATTGCCTCTTGCTTACAATGACTGAGAATAACTTTTACAGTGGAAAGATCTAAGCTGAAAAAACTACTTGTTTTATTTGAAACTATGAAAATTACAAATACTTTAAAGAAAAACTAAAAATAAAATAACTTGAGATTGGCAGTGTTCCATATCCTGGGAATAGCCTTGCTGTCTCTATCTTCCAAGTGATATGCCCATTTTCCTGCTAAACCGACCACTTTGTACGGTCCTTCCCAGTTAGGTCCTAGCTTGCCATCTTCGGGTACCAAAGTGTTGCCCATTACTTTGCGTAATATCCAATCCCCAATCTTGAATTGCCTTGGATGCACTGTTTTGTTATATTTTCTGGACAACTCCTGCTAGTATGAGGCAATGTGAACTAGAGCTTTTTCCTTTCTTTCTTCTGCAAGGTCGAGTTCCAAGGCTATGGCTTCTTTGTTTAAGTCTGGGTCAAAATTTTCACTTCTAATAGTGGGGAGGCCTACTTCCAGTGGGATTACAGCCTCCATGCCATAGGCCAAGGAAAAAGGTGTGTCTCCAGTTGACCGCCAAGGCGTGGTAAGGTAAGCCCATAAAACATGAGGAAGCTCCTCAGCCCACTTTCCCTTTGCTTTTTCCAACCTTTTCTTTAAGCCATCTAAGACAACTTTGTTTGAAGCTTTTGCCTGGCCATTTGCCTGGGGTATGCCGGTGTAGAGTTATAGAATTCTATCTTGTATTCCTCGCAAAAGCCCCTGAAGATTTTGCCATCAAACTGGGTGCCATTGTCAGATATTAGGGCCTTGGGTATGCCGAATTAGGTTATGATGTTTTGCCAGACGAACTTCTTTACGTCTTTCTCCTTTATTGATGTGAGTGCTTCGGCCTCCACCCACTTCATGAAGTAGTCTGTCGCTGCGAGAAAGAACTTTCTGTTGCTGGGAGCTATTGGAAGTAGTCCTACTATGTCCAAGCCCCACTGTAGACACCCCATTTTTAACCGACCTTAAGACTCAGACGTCACCGATTGAGCGCTCGGTGATGTTGCATACTGTGCTCGTTCAGAAGTCTCAGAGTCGCGGCCGTGCGCCCGCCTCCGAACTTCCGAATCCTCTCTATACCTTGTCTCGGTTTGCGAACCAGACTCGGTTTTCTCTGTTTTCTTTCCTGAGGGAAGGGAGTGGTCCTGTAGACTATCTCCCGTGGCCGTGTGCTACATTTCGTGGCCGTAGGTCATTTTGGCCCATTTCGGAGCCCGGTTCCCGGTTTTCGGGGCCGCCAGGCCGTGTGCCTCGGCTCGGAACCGCCCAACCCGTCTCCGATTTCTCCGGTTCTTGGCAGGTACCTCTGTTTTATCATTTGAGAGACCCTGGGGCCCTCGATGCCCACTTCGTGGCCGTATGCCACTTTCGGTGCCTACAGCCAGTTTTTGGACCCCGAACCGCGCGGTTTTGGCCCCGAGCATTCATTTGCATCAGTTTTTCTCTGATTTTTGGCAGGAACCTCTGTTTTGTTATTCCGAGGGACACTGGAGTTGCAGATACCACTTCGCTGCCGAACACCACTTCCGGCACCCGCAGCCCATTTTCGGATCCCGAATGGCTCGGTTTTGGCCCCGAGCGTTCGTTTCTCATTAGTTTTTGTTCAAATTTGGCAGGTACCTCTGTTTCGACATTGGGAAGATCACTGGAGGGTAGGAGGCCAGCAATTATCCCAGATAACCAGTTTCGCTCCTCCGGCGCCCGTTTTGCTCACTTCCGGGCCAATGTTGAACACCTTAGGCCCATTTTCTTCCCGACCAAAGCTACATATCTGTGATGAGGGCACATGGGAGGACCCTAAAAACTACTGGTCAGCCAGAAATTCCAGGTTTCATTTTTGAGCCCCTCCTTCCAGCTCTATGTTGTGGCTCCTGCTTCAGTGTTGCCATTTCCGACCTTGGAACCTTGTTCCACACATCTTGGAGGACACAAAAAGTTGGTGGTCGGCCAGCAATTGTTGATTTCATTTTTGAGCCTCTTCTTCAGCTCTATGTTGTACTTCTGCTTCAGAGTTGCCAGATTCCGACCTTGGGGCCTTGTTCTACACACATGGGAGGACACTACTGTATGGTGGTCGGCCAGAAATTCTTGGTTCATTTTTGGGGCATGGCCGGCCGGCCAGGGGATGGCTGGCCGACCAGGTGGGGTGGCCGGCCGGCCACCTTGCAGAAAACCACCTGGGCCGGCCAGCTTCTTGCTTTCTAGCTCATTCCAGCTGTCCGGATATTTTTGCCAAATATCTCCCCCATCCGGGATATTTTGGGAGGGAAAGCTTGGATGCTTTGCCCTCCCCTTTTACACACTTGTTTTGCCTATTTAAAGGAACCAAGGGCTCCTTTGCCTAGGTTAGAGCATTTGCCTTCAGAACACTTAAGCAAAAACCCTAATCTCCATAGCCAAAACCTTCAAAAAAGCTCAAGTCTTGCTTGATTTCTTCACCAACACCTAGCTCACCATTCCAACTTTGATTCCAGCAGCTAGGAAGTGAATTTCAGAGGTTGAGAAGCCACAATCCAAGCCAAAAGCAAAGAAAGACAGTCTTCAAGGGTAAGTATTCAAACCAACTTTTGGGGCTTTTTCTTGATCTTTTTTTATACTCTAATTGGTTGAGAATTGGGCTCCGACCCCTACTTTTTTTGTGCTCATTTTGAGCCCTCTACAACATTGTAGAAGGGCTCAACTTCATTTGGTGTTTGTATATACTAGTTCCTTCAATATTCATCAAGATTGTCACATTTTTGCATGCTAAAATTGACCTATTTGTGTTGGTTTTTAGGGGTCCGAACCATACTGCTTTCTTGCTTATTTTGAGCCCCTCTACAACATTGTAGAGGAGCTCAACTTCATTTGGCCATTATATCTACTAGTTCCTTCAATTTCATCAAGTATGCCATATTTTGTATCCAATTTTTGACCTATTTGTGTTTGTTTTTGGGACTTCGACCCCTACTGGTTTTGGTCTTATTTTGACCCCCTTTACATGTTTCATGAAGAAGGTTTGGTCATTTGATGTTATGATTGCATGTCTTGTGTTATACCCTTTGCGGCTCCATTTTGCCTTCCATTTTTGGCATGTTTGTCTTATGATTTAGAGGCTGCCATCTTCTGCATATATGCTTATTTTTGGTTCCTCTTTGATGTTGTAGAAGAAAGTTTGTCCATTTGCATTTTCTATATACCACCTCCCATTGTAATGCTCTTTTGGCCATTAATCTTGCGAGCTATTGTTGCCATATCTGTGCTTGCATTTGGCCATGTTTATTACTGAAAAAATGCCATATTCGGGACTGCCTTGCTACTGTTATCGCTGCCATGATCATATTTTGCATGTTTAGCATGGCCGTAGGCCATTTCGGGGCACTTAGAATTGCATTTCGGGATGATTGCATGCTTCGGTTGTCATTTCGTATCATTTCGGGGCTGTTTTACATCATTTGTGAGTGCTGAATTCCATTTCCATGCTTGCATATCATTTCCCTTGTCATTCCGCCTTGCCTCGGTTTGCGCGCCGTGGGCGCGCACTTCGAGGCGCTCCGTTTTCGTCACCGGCATCTGATGTGAGTGTGGCTGAGGCCCTCTCATGTTAGTGTAAGCCCAATCTAATCATTTTTATGCCCGTATATCATCGCCTCGGTGTGCGTGCCTGTGGGCACACATTTCGAGGCACTTCGGTTTTTCCGATTTTCTCATTTTATCATCGCCTCGGTGTGCGTGCCTGTGGGCACACATTTCGAGGCACTTCGGTTTTATCCGATTTTCTCATTTTATCATCGCCTCGGTGTGCGTGCCTGTGGGCACACATTTCGAGGCACTTTCGGTTTTATCCGATTTCCGCATTTTATCATCGCCTCGGTGTGCGTGCCTGTGGGCACACATTTCGAGCACTTCGGTTTTATCCGATTTCTCATTTTCATCATCGCCTCGGTGTGCGTGCCTGTGGGCACACATTTCGAGGCACTTCGGTTTTATCCGATTTCCGCATTTTATCATCGCCTCGGTGTGCGTGCCTGTGGGCACACATTTCGAGGCACTTCGGTTTTATCCGATTTCTGCATTTTATCATCGCCTCGGTGTGCGTGCCTGTGGGCACACATTTCGAGGCACTTCGGTTTTATCCGATTTCCGCATTTTATCATCGCCTCGGTGTGCGTGCCTGTGGGCACACATTTTGAGGCCTTCGGTTTTATCCGATTTCTGCATTTATCATCGCCTCGGTGTGCGTGCCTGTGGGCACACATTTCGAGGCACTTCGGTTTATCCGATTTCCGCATTTTATCATCGTCTCAGTTGCGCGCTTGTGGGCACGCATTTCGAGGCACTTCGGTTTTACCCGATTTCCATTTCATCATCGTCGCTCAGCTTGCGTGCCCGTGAGCACGCACTTCGAGGCACTCGTTTTTTATCATTCCGGCATCCGCATGAGTGTGGCTGAGGCCTTCTCATGTTGGTGTAAGCCCATCATTGCATTTCGTGCCTTTATGTCATCACCTCGGTTCGCGTGCCAGTGGCACGCATTTCGAGGCATCTCATTTCTCATAGCATCGTGCATGCTAGGTTGTATGTTAGTTGCATTTCATGCATACCATGCATATTGCACGGGAAACGAGGCACGTTTCGTACTCCGAGTAACGGAACGGGTCTCAATTCCCAAGTCACCGACACTCCGGATTATCCATGAGGGAGTTAAGTGTTGTTTTATGCATTCATCTGCATTCATCCCTATATTGAGTTGTGCAATTCGACTCCTCGGCCATCATGCATCGGTATGCGTGATTGGTGGCACGAGGATCGAGGCATGCATATATTTGCGAAATACACTGCTGTGCCCTTTTCCTGCTCTCTGTTGCAGCAAATTCAGAGATTAGCAACTTTTCGGAGTCTGGCGCGCATTTCGAGAAACACTGCAAACAGAGGCTAATCAGGGCATCCCTGGATTTCCGCCCGAGGCAGCCCGGCAGGCACTATTCATCTGCAAGGCAGCTCCCTGGCCTGCGCGCCAGTTTACTGTTTTTCTTAGTTAATTGTTAATTAATTAAAATCTGTAATATTTGGACTGTATATTCTTTCATTCGGACTATATATTTATTCGGACCCTCTGCGCGAGGGCACAAATGTAATAAGTGTGCGTGTGTGTGTGTATGTCTTCCAACCCCATTTCTTTCTCCTTTTATTTACCTGCTTACGATGGTTAGATA